>JADLZK010012413.1:0-509107 GCA_015847255.1 Hyparrhenia diplandra | reverse complement strand
TTAAAATCTACTAAATGCATGTCTAGTGCAAATTAAATTGAAATGTCCCATCAAAAGCTCTAATTAGTAATAGTAAGATAAAATAATAAACACATTTAGGCATGAGCTTTAAGACATTCAGTCTCCAAGTGAATATTATATAGGGACTATTATTTAATAAAGAAGGGGGATTCAAATATATATGTTTACCTTTGCTTTAAAGAGGTCAATTGCAGCGTCATCCTTTATGCCAAAAAGGTTGTAGATATTGTGTTCATCCTCGGAACAATGTTTCGCAACAGATTTTTCCCTTGTGGTGACTATCACCCTTTTAGATTTCACCAATATATTTTTAATGGAATCCTAGTCTTGGGTGGTCGATAGGTCATCAAGAATGATGAGGCAGTTTTGTGCCGCAAGAAGTCTAGATAATTCACTACTTATCTCTTGGTGTCCCATTTCTCTGATATCCTTCTGTTTCACCGCGTCAGCTCTAGTTGAGTCTTCTTCAATATTGGTCTGAAGCTGCAAGGCCAGATTCCAAAGGAGTTCATCACTGTTGAAAGGACGCGCAGTTGCCCAAGCACGCTTCCAGCCACCAAGTTGTTGGCTTCGGTAGACGCTTCTGACAAGAGTAGTTTTCCCAATGCCATCCATTCCCCAAACAGAGATCACCTTGCCGTGATTGTCGTCATCCGGCTGACCAAGTAAATGAATAAGCTCTTGTTTCTCTGTCGATCGCCCGACAACAAGGTCTTCAGGGGTTACTGACCTCGTCTTGGACAGAGACTGACTAAGCTTCTTTTCAATTGTTAAGGTGGTGTCCATCACTGAATACCATATCTGTATATAAAGGCAGAGCAATTATTATATATGCATATATAAGTAACACATTGGGTGTTCCAGAGTATATAAACAAGATAGACTGAACTACAGCTAGCTAATTCAACAGAGACTGGGAAAAAAATTCTTCATAAACTTCTCATGAGCTGAATCCGAATTGCATGTCCACTAGTATCATCTTCCCAATTTCTCAGTCTTGGGTTCCCTGACCACCTTGAGCCCTTGAACGACGCTGCTTCCCAGGACTAGCAGAATCTGCTCCAGCACCATCGGAACGTGATTTGTGGAGGATTTGATTTTGTCGGCAAAAAGCTCATGTGCAAGTAACTAATAGGAGTTTGAAAGGCGAGCGCGCAGCAGAGGCGACACGCATGGGAGGTGGTGGGTGGCATGCCTCATATAGTGGAGTCTTCGGCAGCGGCTACCCTAGGCGCGGTGACGGCTGCGGCCATTGCTGTGTGAGGGGACGAGGAACCATGGCGTAAGCCTTGTCCCTCTTGGGCTGATGACGGCGATGCCTTCGGGAGCCGTTTTCTTTCTTGGAAACATTCATTGAACAGTTCTCTCCCCATTGTGCAGTAAGTCTTCCGTGGGTGAAAACCCTGACCCTCCAGACAGACAGCGCAGGCGCCAGTGGTGTCGCATCCCTCTCTTGAGGCGGCGTTTTTTTGGAAGCTTCTGCTAGTTAGTTTGCGGTGGCACAGTTATGGTGAGGAGGTTGGAGGCCTAGCTGAGGATCTAGGTTTGCGGTGTCCACGGTGGAGGATGAGGAAGGCGGTCAAGAGGTGAGCATTGGCGTGGAGATCGGAGGGCCTCGCAACTGTTTGGCGGAGTTGCGCCCATGAAGTTGGCGTGGGCGTATGTGGCGCCCACAAAGAGGCCGGCGTGGGAGGCGGAGGTCGGAAGATTTACGTTGTCGAAGTGACGTGCGTGGTTTGGCGATGGATAGTCCCAGCGCAAGGAGGTTTTCTAACTGACATCCAGAGGACTCTGGTGGCACTTCTAATGTTGAGATAGCTAGGTTGCTGAAATCTAGAGTCTGCGTGTGTGGTTATGGTGTAATAACGAATAGCTATATGCATTGTTCGATGCAGAGGCTGGGATATTAATATATTCTATTTTCTAAAAAAATTGTTTCGACATGGATTCAGAACCCCCAAGCGATTAAGAATTTTAGGGAATAAACTAAAAGTTTTGACGAAACAAATTTTTGCAAGATGACAAATGAAAAGGTCATCTAGACATAAAAAAATATGCCTTACTTTGATCTTTTTATATTGTTTTTCATTGTCCCTTCGGGGGTTTTTTTAATAGGAAAGTTAAACAAGTATATAATAAGAAGAGTGTCATCCATATCAGAATGGAAGATCCCAAAATGGATTCAGAAGGGTGCTTGCTGGCTGCATATGTTCACTAAATCGCCTAAAGTGGTGTAGAGAAAATAGATGATTTGGATGACGAGATGACAAACTTTAGTGTTGCAAAGACTAGTGATGTTGTCAGTGAAGGCGTCTGTTTTTGTACATCAACTTTGATCCATAATCTCTAGCTAATACCAGCAGTTGAAGACTGTAAAACGGACATTCATCCAAATCATGTATGTTGTTGATAAGATTCAGAGGGTTTTTACCTCCTTGTGGATCACATAGAGAATTTGATCTGGCGACAATTGCTTGAGTTCTGACACTTGGTATGGTTGCTCCGTGCATAGGCATGCAACTTCAAGTTCTTGCGTGTTGACGACAATTCTGCTTCGCCTCTTCTTGTCAGGAAAGTAAGTCCTGATGAAATCCCACTCCTCTATCGTTGAGAGGTCATTGATCACTATCAGGTAGCTCTTGCTATTCACTTTTTCATTGAACACATGGACCAGTTCACTCTTTGTCATGTTCTCCATCTTCAGCAAAACTTTTGCGCCAACAGTTGTTCCAGCTTCTTGAGCCATACTAGTCTCGTCATCAGAATTTACATAAAACTGCCTCACAAGGCTTTCGATGAATTCATTTGGATTGAAAGGTCGCATCAGTCTTACCCAAGCACGACATCCAAACTTGGCTTTTACCTTGGGGTCATCATAGGCCTTCCTGACCTCGGTTGTCTTACCGAGTTCACCACTTGACCCCCACACTGCGATCACCCTAAGTTCCATCTCCATGCTGTTGATCAACTGAGCAAGGTCCACAGGTGATTTTACATCCTCCACACTCTCATCCCAAGCCTTGTCGACGCCCAACATTCTGGCAATGTGGCCCTGCTCAGCCCCATGCTTGGAGCCATCGCTGCTAATGTGGTACCGCTGATTCCTTTTTCTCACTTCCTCGACCTTGAGTCTGAGCTCCTTCAACTCCATGGCGATGCGATGGCGGTCATGCAGGTTGCGGGCGAAGCAACACCAAGAAGACTTCTCCACCTCTGAATAAACCTTGAAATCCATGAGGCTGTCCTCGACATTGTAGGCCAGATCCCGGACCTGCTTGACCCAGGTGCTGGGCACCTTCTTCTGGTCTTGCTCCTTGTCAGCTGCCATCAGGAAGGACTGCATCATCTCCAGCTCGTCGGTGATGAAGCCCACGTCGCGCTCGATGCCGAGCTGCTGCTTCATCTCCTCCACAACGGTCGATTGGGCGCAGCCAAGAACTCCATCCAGCACGGCCTTGCCAACGCTCACGACTGTTGCCTCCATTTCTCCAGCAATCTCTCCCCGCTCCGCTCTCTAGAATTTGCTTAATTTAGTTTGTGGCTCCGAACTCTGATGTGTTCGTCATTGATGCAGGGGATGTGTAGTGCATTGATGATATCTTCTTCGTCGTCGTTTTCTTCTTCTCTCTAGGCCTCCTTAGCTTTAGTGCAGTGGAAGCTCACACGGCACGTGATGCTGTGTAATTTCAGGAAGAAAGCTAAAATATTCTTCATCTCCTGAGGAACACTACACCTACCATAGCCTTCAAGATACAACTTCGTCTCTGTTCTCTCTCTAGTCCTCCTTACCTTTAGTGCAGTGGAAGCTCACGGCATGTGGATGCAGTGTTATTTCAGGACAACGCAAAAATATTCTTGCTGTCCTTAGGAACACTACACCTTCCTTAGCCTTCAAGATAAAACTGCTTTATACTTGCCTAATGTCGCACGATATTCTTCTTTTTCGTTATTGCCTTTGCGGCAATAGAATTTTTTGCTTTAAACTGCTTTATTATTTATATACTAGTTCATCAACCCCTGCTTTTGTATGGGTTAGAATCTTATGAGACACTTCTTTCAAAAAAAAAAAAAGAATCTTATGAGACACTAAATAATAAAAATTGCTTATATTAAATATCTTTTCTCTTCACAGATTTTCTAAAATAATAGGTACTCTTGATCCATATTTATAGTTTTTCTTTATAAATCACCTCTATGTATCTCCCATATCCATTTACCAAAAACATTTGCTAAACTATGATAGTTTTAGTTGCAGGTTTATTTTGACGACATAAACCTAAATTTTGATTTTTTTTTTCCACCAAATTGTAAGTTTAATAATTGCTCAGATACAATGGCCATTTTTTTTTTTGACGCAACAGATATAATGGCCATTATTTACAATGGTTATTATAGTGTACTAATTTGATGGAAAAAATGTTTTAGATTTTTCTAAGAATTAAAGAATATTTATTTTTTATTTCTAGCGGTTTTGTGAGTAATAATTTGAAGGATTATTATTTTTTCCTAGAACCATATGTTTTTAGTTGAAACATAAACAAACTTAAAGTATATAATATCTTATTTAATCCCGTCAAGTGATATCATGAAAATCTGTATTTTAACTTTCAGGTTTCATCTAGTTTTACTTATGTTAGTTTGAAATTTGAATGATTGTTGTATCGCTGATTCAAAGTTTTCTTGTTTTATCTAATTAAAACATTATTCTAGGTCCTATGCTACAGTCATAGTTCTTACATGGTATATACAGTTACTTCACTGTCATACCCCAGGATTGGACCTTGGGAGGCCGTCCGCCCAGCCCAAGGGGCACCGTGCGTGGCCACCAAGAAGAGGGCAGGAACCCCACCAACGTCGACATAAGGTACATGCCACATGCACCAGTCTTCTACCACGTCTACCTTGTCACCGCTACGGAGGCCCTCATCCTTCCTCAACCCGCTACAAAGATCGACAACAAGCTACATGGCATTGTCGGAACCACCAAGCTCCAGGCGGGAGCACTAGCTTGGGCGCCCCTCAAGCAATTGAATCCCACCCGTCGAACGAGCATCAGAAAGGGTCAGCGTCCTCATCTTCGTCCAGCCTATCCCCTCTATACAGGTGGATGCAACAAACTTCGGAACATGCTTTGGATCAACCGTCAACCACAACAGCCGTCTGAGAACCCCACAGCCGAGGACGCGCGCTGTCGACCCATGTCATGACCAGGGGCAAGGGGCCCAACAGGCCCAAGGAGGGGGGCGCCAACCGCCTGGCCACCGCCGCCGCTGCCTCGTCGTCCTTCGCTTCGTCATTAAGTAATAATTATTTAGAACTAAATATTTAGGGAAAGAAATAAATTGCTTTGTCAAGAGGTATTCCAATCTATAAGGAAACCTCCTAGATATTTCTTAGCATTCAAGTCTCCCTCGGACTATAAATACAAGGGGCATGTAGTCAGTTGAATCTTAAGCAGAAAAATAATTAAAGGGGTAGCTCCCCAAACAGCTCCTATCTCTCAATTCTCTCTCAACCCTAGCCTGCCGCCACCGCCGCCACCGCGCCGCCCTCCTGCCCGAGCCGCCGCTGCCTCCACCACCTCCATCGACGCCTTCCCGCCCCGACGAACGACGATCCCGTGTTAGTTCCAAGCCCAATCTAGCTGGGTTCTGACATTCACAAAGCCAATCAAGATGTTAAATTTATTTTATCGTATTAGTATCATTTTGTTAAATATAAATACCACTTAAAGGTAAGTCATTAATATTCGTATGATATAATGTTTCAATCAAAATGTTGAAACTTCACAGGGATGCTTCACCAGCGTAGTGTGGCCTACAGTGTTTAGAAGGTTCCCCTTCCTACCGGGAATCCTTGTCAATCACAGATTGCTCCTCAAAGCGCTTCAACCTGTAGACTGAGAGCGGTATATGCCTGGGTAACGGTAGGGGAAGCTCTCAATCCTACACGCCAGGATGTTTTGGATACAGTGAAACGGAGTGGCCACACTTTTATCAAGGTTGGTGAATAGTCCTGAAGCCGAACCAAAGACATCAAGTGTTCCTTTAACTGCAAGCCGACTCCTCTCATCCGGTGTGACAAAGAGGACAAGGTCATCTGCATAGAGACTCACCCTTGGGGATTGCTGGTCCGGAACCGGTGGCAAGAAACCATGTTGTTCCACCCATCGAAGCATATGATTGAGCACTTCCATGACTAGGAAGAACAACATTGGGCACAAAGGGTCGCCCTGACGAAGTCCCCTAGCGTGACAAATGCGGCGCCCGGCCGACCATTGAGCAAAATCCTTGTGCTTGCCGTGGAGAGAACACTAGAAATCCAGTTCCTCCAGCGCAAACCAAACCCCATGTGGTGCAGCATCTCAAGGAGGAAAGGCCAAGCCACTAAAATCAAAGGCCTTCGCTAGGTCAATCTTGAGCAGCACACAAGGGGCACGGTATGGATCGATTTGTAAGCTGTTTGAACATCCTTAAAGTTATCATGTAGACTCTGCCCTTGATGAACACACTCTGGTTGGCCTTAAAGGTTGTTAAATTCCTATCGTGTTGCTGAATTCTATTCTAATAAATGATCTAGTTGCCTGGATTTTTAATAAATTTGCTAAATTATATTTTAGTATGTTTTTAGAATGATGATGCTTAAACTAAAAAGAAGAACGAACAGTTTAGTCCGTTGTCAAAACATGTGAGCTAGACTGAGAAAGAACGTTAAGTCCATGCAGCATACGTCGATCCAAAATAGATGTCATTTTTTTTCTTTCTGAAATATCGACATTTTTAACTTTAACCAAATATATATTAAAAAAATTAATATTTATAGTACATTATTAGATTCATTAGGTAGATAGTTCAATAATAAACATATTTAAAGATATAAATGTTATACGTATTTTCTAAAAATCTAGTAAAAGTTGAGAAAAATTAATGGGCACGCATCTCTCGTAGCGTCATCTATTCTCGGAGCTAGTCGGTGCTCTTTTTGCGTGATTCTTTTCATCACACGAGACGACGACTCTGGTAGTCTGGCTGGCCACCACCAGTAGGGAAGGAACGGAAGCCTCCAAACACATTCCTCCACTGATTTGACAAGGAAAGGATCCATTTTGTCAAACACGTGAGAAGATGTTGAGAGCAATGTTATACGTTAATAAATGTTATACTACATAAGGGGTTTTTTTAGTAACGTTATACTACATAAGGTTGAGTTGAGCAACTCCTAATAAAAAAGCAAAAGTTAGAAGTTTAGGTACAAAATCTGAGTTTAGATACTTTCCTACTACTCTAATTTTGTATGCCCCTACTCTAATTTTTAGGAGTGTAGGTACAAAATCTAACTCTAGTGAAACTCCTAAATAAATTCATATTTTGCATGCCCTCCTAAAATCCACTTCCAAACCCTATCCACCCTGCTAAACTAAAAAAATAAGAGTCCATTCTGTATCACTGGAGTTGATTGTAAATTCAGGTCCACAAATTTTTATAAGTTGGCTCTTAAATTAGAAATATGAGTATATTTTTTAGGAGGGATGGTTAAAGTTACTCTTAGTATGTAAAAGACTTAAATTTATATAAATCTGCACATAATGCCGACATATTTTGAAACTAAATAATATAACAGCACAGTTATTGGTAGTTTGTAGTATGTAAGCCTGCATCAATTCTTATTTTGAGGTACTTTCCTCCATTCAAGTTGTCTTAGCTTACAATTCGAAACGGGAAAGTACTAGCAGAGTATAGTAGAAAAAAATGTTGCTCATGTTTGGAAGCCCAATAATCTACTTAAAACCCATGTAAATTACAGGCCACTATTTTTTACCAGCCCAAGAAGGAATTTGCTGCTTGGAAGACCGTTGAGCCCACTAAAATTACACCTGTTTTGGGCTAAAATCGTCAGGAAAAAAACTAAAAGATGTTTTCAGCCCACTAAAAGATATGTGGAGGCCCGAGAAGAAATGAGAAACATTGGGCTCCTCCAGCGACCAGCCTCTCGCACCGTCGCACGTCCGTCTCGGCGGCGGCGGCGATCGCGACCCCAATTCCCCAAGCGCCCCGACTCCGCGTCCTTCTGCACGAGCGCTGTGGCCAACATGCTCACCGAGGAGACAGTGCCGAGCGGCCGTGGCGTCATCGGACATGATTGGGAGCAGAGCATCGTCAGCTACGAGCTGTCGAGCTCTTGATGTAAAGGGTGAAGTTGCCGGTGTAGTAGTAGTAATATGTTGAGCTTCCATTCATTCATGGGTCATTAGGCTGTGATGTGCGCCACACAAAATTTCACTCCAATAAGTACAAGAATCCATGCACTGTTGTAAAGCAAACAGAGGACGCCTGCTATTTTTTGTCAACAAAGACACGTGTTGGATAACGATAGACACAAACACTCCAAATCCTGAACCGGAGAGTGTTTACCAAGCCCAATGGCCAATGCTGAAGCTGAACCGGAGTCAAAAGCGACGGCGGCGGCCGACGGGTCGGTCACTGGTGTGGTGAAAACAGAGCAAGGTTGAACACTGAAACAGAGCAAGGTTAACCAATGGGTGCGCCAATTCGATCACTCATCCATTCATTCAGGCGCATGCCGCTGCTGTTTTCTGAAATTTTCTGAAAACGAAATGCAGGTGACCATGAGAACTCGATCTTCTGTTGGCTGTTCATGGATCGGTCATCAGTGGATCTGTGGACATGTGTGTGGTGTGGGGTGAAGAGATGGAGCGAGTCAGCAGGAAGAGACAGAGAAAGGGTACGGATCGACCATGCTAGCCAAACACCCACTGTGAGTGACTCGATCTACAGATAGAGATGTGGAGCTACTACTGCTACTACGCTGGAGTATGTGAATCTGGATTTTGAAACCTGAGGAACCCAGGCAAAGCATACGCTTCCATGGTTTCATAATTAAAAATATTTAGGACATTTTTTTTATTTATTGAATTGGATGCATGGTCTCTTCAAATTCACAGTTTTAACCTTTGTCTTATCACATCGTGCTAGTTACCGCACCAAACTCAGCCGGGAAGGTCAAAGCACCAAACTCCTGAGAGGAAGAATATGAAGGATGTCACCGCCAAACTAGAATCTGGTCCCCTAATTAAGCTTCAGTCACTAAGCTCGAGGGTACCCCAGCCTCTGCCCTCTCACATCGCGCTAGTCACAGTAACTACTCGAGGACATGTATGTGAGAGGGTCTGCAGTCTTTTAGGGTGACGGTTGCTTTGGACAAGTATAGTTAAGAGGACGTGTGTCACGGACCGGATCAATTCGGGGGTGACACGTGGCCAGCGTCCGGCAGGGGGGTGGCGCACCCCTGCAGCGGCGCTCGGGGGCGGCGGCAGGGGCGCGGGGGCGTGGGGGCGTGGGAGAGAGGAAGATAAATTGACTTTCCTTATTGCTTGTTACCCTAAAAGATTATAGACCTCTTACTTACAGTAGCCCGCCTAGTGGGACTTGTAAACCAAGCAATCTCTAAAGGTTTCCTTATACGGTTGGAATACCTTTTACCAAAGAATCCTATTTATTTTTCTAATAAGGGTTTTCCTTATAGATTGGAATATCCCTTGCACACCAAAAAGTCCTAAGATAATTCTAACCGAAATCTTACTTTATTAATTCCCGAAGAAGACGCGAGAAGGCGGCGGGGGAGGAGGCGCGCGCGCCCCCCCCCGGCGCCTCCCGGCTGCGGCTAGCGCCCACAGGGCCTCGGCTGGCCTTGGGCCTCTTGGGCCTATCGTCCCCGGGCCCTATTTCATGGCATGTGACATCCCCCCCTTTCCGACCGGCGCGTCCTCGCGCTGGATGAAGGTCCACTCTGTGACACCTGGCGGAACATCTGGAGTGCCTGGCATTATAAACTCCACCTGCAGAACCAGTTGACCATGTACTGGGTTTCTTAGGATGACATTCTATTGAGTACGTAGTGGTGCGAACTCCAGGAGGTAGTGGAGGTTGCCGATGTAGCCGTGGTAGATGTACAGGTGGATGGCGCGTCCCAGGCTGAGTCGCAGTCTGATGTTGTGCTGCAAGCAAGAGCTCCTTTGGAACTCCAGCCTCCAGATGCTGATGTATCATGTCTCTAGGCGGGCTCTCCAGGAATAAGAAGCGGTCGTTGGTCGGCGGGGTGACGAAGAGTGGAATGAGGCGCCAGATGGTGTTGTCTCGCCGGGTCGGAGATGAGGCAGCTAGGTTCAGCATCGTACCATACATGAAGGAGCCAATGTCGAACATGGATGGAGACAGCTGATGCGTTCCCTGTTTTGTGTCGTAGTTGATGTAGACTTTGTCAATGGTGAGAAATAGGTGATCCATACCATTGAGGAAGACAACGCGAGCAGGTCCCATGTGGTGGTGCCTTGGCCACACACCGCCAAGGAGGATGGCAGTTGGCGCTGCAGTCATCGGTGGCACCGTATAGGCGCCCAGGGCGAGGAAGTTCGTCCGGCGAACTCCCCCTTGAAGCAGAGCGTCCAACAGGTCCGGCAATAGAGGCGAGGAAGCTGGAAGGTAGAAGCGGCCGTCGAAGAGGAGGAAGCCGTCCTTCAGCATCCAAGCAGGCGCGGCGGCGCCCGTGGTGATGTCGAGGGCGATCCGTCGTAGGTGTGGTTCCTCCAGTGTTGCCTGTCATAGCTGGACGAAGATGCAGGTAGAAGTGTCCCAGACGCCCAAGGCGTTGGCGTGTCATGGTCGCTTGCCCAGCCTTGACGCGAAGGTCCGCATGCCGGTGAAGGGACCCGTCCTGTGGAGGCCGGATCTGGGCGCCCCCGTGTCGCCTTGGGGAGGCGCCTGCACGAACGTGCTGGCCTAACCATCGCGGTAGTACTGCAGCTCATTGGAGACGAAGTCCCATGTCACCCTTCCCAGGCTCGTCAGCCAGGGCATGCCGAGGATGACATCGACGCCGTTGCCAATGTGCATGACGTAGGCGTCGATGTCGAAGACGTCCGTGTTGATGCGGAGCGGGACCTTGAAGGTGGCCGCCCTGCAAGTGGAGGTCGCGCCGGTGCCAGCGGTGATCATCACCCGCACTGGCTGAGTCTGTAGTCCTCGTGTGGTCACGACGCGAGGGTCGATATAGTTGTGCGTAGCGCCCGAGTCGACGACGATGCTGACGCCTATGCCTGAGATCATGCCGACGAGGTATAGAGAGTGTGCACCACGTACCAGGGAGTTGGGGTCCCCGAACAGGACCCTGAGGTCGGCGCCGTCAGTGGGGGCGCCCTCCTCGGCGCTTGCCTTATGATCGTTGTAGTCGTTGAAGATCGTGATGTCGAAGAGGTGCGCACTTGTGACCCTGTGAGAACGGCTCATCACAATTGAAGCACAGTCCCGCCTTGCATCGCTTTGTCATCTCTTCCGGTGTCAGCCGTTTGAACGTCCGAGTCGATGCCAATGCTGTTGCCGATGTCGGAGTCGTCGGCGTCACGGGGAGGTGTAGGGGCACCAGCGCCCGCGCTTCGGCTAGCGCCGCCTTGCCCTGTTGTAGAGGATGGAAAGGCTCGCCATAGGCTCTGGCGAGTGACATGGCCGTCTCCATGTCCTTTGGATCCTGTAGCTCGACGTCAGTTTTCGACAGTTCCCCAAGTCTCGCTGTGTAGTCGAGGTGCTCGGCGCGAGTGACATGCGCCAGGAACTGCTCCGTGTACTCGTCGACACTAAAGAATTGCATACCAGACTTGCTCTGTGGCTAGCGTACCTTGTCCCCTGAAGAATTGCTCGCAACGATTGAGTCATGGTAGGGGATCATCCCTGCCATCAGACGTCGGGAAGGACAACTTATGCAGACGAGGTGCGAGGCCGGGGAAGTGGTCGATGGGCGGAGGAGAGGGCGGTGCATGCGCCGCCGGTGCCGGCGCCCCTCCTGGCGACGGCTTCAGCTCCAGGAAGTTGTCCATCATCTTTTCCAGATCAGCTTCGATGTCCGGTTGCGGGGTGGACGTCTTGCCCTCTCCGTTCTCGGCTTGATGTAGGCACGCCCGGAGCTTTCCATGGCCGCCTTCATCTCCGTCTCAGCCTCCTGGAGAAGCTTAATCCTTCGTTCCTCCGTCGGATTGGTACCGAAGAGGGTAGCGACTTGATCGGCGAGCGTGTCGAGGCGGCTGGTGAAGGTGGAGAACTGTGTGGATAGTTCCTTGAGCATCTTCTTCGTGTCGGCATCCATGATGGTGGGTGGATCGTAGTGGCCTCCGGGTACCAGCTATCACAGACTGGATCAATTCTAGTGTGACACGTGGCCGGCGTGCTTTCGCGGCGGCGGCACCTTGGCGGTGCATAGGGGTAGGGGGCGGCGCGTGGGAGAGAGAGGAAGATAAATTGACTTTCTTTATTGCTTGTTGACCTTAGAGATTATAGACCTCTTACTTTTATAGCCCGCCTAGGGGACTTGTAAACCAAGCAATCTTTCAAAAGGTTTCCTTATAGAGTTGGAATAACTTTTACTAGCAATCCTATTTATTTTCCTAATAAGGGTTTCTTATAGATTGGAATATCCCTTGCACACCAAAAAGTCCTAAGATAATCCTAACCGAAATCTTGCTTTATTAATTCCCGAAGAAGACGTGGGAAGGCGGCGGCGGGGAGGAGGCGCGCCCTAGGGGGGCACCTCCGGCTGGCCGTGGGCCTCCTGGGCCATATTTCATGGCATGTGACAACGCGTGGGGAGTGGTGGGGACAAGCACTTGTGCGACACTCGTCCTCTCTCTTACCTTTGGGGTAGGAAAATACCCACAACACAACTGTCAAAATTTATCACTCCAGGCGCCTGACAGGACAGATTCGTCATTCATGAACATAAGACTGTTCACTTATTGATGGGACCCTCAACCATGTTAGGATTAATTAGCATTAATTAATTAGTGATCAACATATAATTACTGTCATTTAGGACGACAACCACTTAGGACCTTTGGGCACTTACGTCCAATCGGTGCAATCCACCGATTGGGAGGCACCTGTTCAGCCCTAGGGGCCTTGTATACCGACCGGAGCATTTTTCGGGCCGGTCGGGTTCGGGCCAGGCCGAAAAAAACCTGGTTATTTCGGGCCGAAAAAATCTTGCCCATGACGTCCCACTGGGCAACTCGGGCATAGCTTTTTCGGGCCGGGCTCGGGCCGAGCCCGGGCTTGGGCAGGCTACCCGTGCATTTTACACTACAAAATAGCTAGAAATGTATTTCGGGCCGAGTTCGGGCCAAGAATAATTTTACCGGGCTTCAAAATCTCTGCCTAAGCCCCGCCCCCAGAAGGTTCATGGGCGGGCCAAAACCCGTCGGGCTCGGGCCGGGCTAGTTTTGCTCAGGTCTGCTTGTATATATTCCTAATTACAGTACAAAATCATCAACAAGGAATACAATTCAGTTATTCATTCATTCATCGAAACTTTGTCTTCTAACACGTTATCACACACTTTTGCTCTGTCACCGTTGAGGCTAGAGGCAGAGAGATGTTCGCTAGGACCGCGACTTGGCGTAGACGAGATCGCCGGCGTCGTGCTTTCTCTGTTCAGACGAGTTTGCCGGTACTGTTTCTTCCTTGAGACAAGATTCGGTGCAGTTGTTGTGCAAGAAGAAAGAGGCACCAGCCTCCATTCGCAAAGAATAGAAGGCCCGCATCCTCGATTGAATTTGAGGAACATGTAGCAAGGCTGGATAGAAGAGACGGCATCGAAGTAATGACAACATATCCTATGCAACCCATGCAACATCCAATTGAGGCCATAGGATCTGGATCCAACGTCTGGAATTTTTTTCACTTAAACCCCTCCAGCTGTGGGGTTTAAATCTAACTCGTGTGTTTCAGGTGGGAGGGGTTAAGTGAAAAAAACCCTAGACATTGGATCCGCATCATGTGGCCTTAATTGAGGTTACATAGGTTGCACAGATATGTTGCCCGGCGTAATTGCCACGATTCATACCTTCACAACCGTCAATGACTCTCGTCGGATTGACATGGATTTCCTCATCGGAATCGAGATGTTTGCTCCCTACTTCTCCGCCTCCGACAAGGATGAGGGCCTCGCCCTCTACCGGCCTGTGTGTGCCGTGACGAGAGAAGGGGACAACTCAATAGGCGACGATGGCGGCGTCTCCTACTCCACCGATGAGGGGGAGTCTTCCCCGATCTGAGGATGCAGAGGAACGACAGGAGCAGCAACGGCGGGCGGACGGTTGTAGAAGGCGAGTCGAGTCGGCGCGCATCGGGCAAATAACGGAGATGTTTGGGTTTTTGCAATCGTAATTGAAACCGTACATGGAACCTTCTCAAATTTTATCATAGCCTACACATACGATATAGCGACAACTCGACGAGTTTCATGATTTTCCAACTTCATTTGCTTTTTAGAATTTAAAAACAATGCACCCACAAGTAAATTGTAGTGTTTAAAGTGAACAAGACGATGATATTTCATGTGTTAGCTCGGATGTGGTCTCACATTAGACTCAATGACACGAATATCATTTTTTCACTTATTCAATGACTTGCAGTTCAAATTTAAGTTTTGAAAAAATAATTGAAATAAAAAGAGATAAAGTTTTTAAAAATAGCAAAAAATGTAAAAAAAATTCAAAATTTCAATATGTTGTTACAAATACTTTAACAAGGCCTCGAAAAAAATTGGGCACGAAAAAAAAAAAAATTATGATTGCCGACCGCAAAGACGTCGGCAAAAAGAGCCTCTTTTGAGTGCCGAAAAAGGCACTCAGCAAAGACCCTCTCGGCAAAGAACCCTCTTTGCCGTGTGCCTTTTGTGGCACTCAAAGAAAAAGCGTTTTTCAAATCAGTTTTTGAGTCCCTTAAACGAATTCAAATAAAAAAGTTGTCAATTACAACATTTCATAACTTTTCGAGATCTACACTTTTTCATTTAGAAAGTTTTTCGAGGAGAGGTCGTTTGAAAATTTTGAATTTCAAATTTGAATGTCTTGAATTTGAAATTTGAATTTTTCAAATGACCTCGATGAAAAAACTTTCTAAATCAAATTGGAGATCTAAAAAGTTATGAATTTTTATTGTTGACCACTTTTTGATTTGAATTCATCTTATTGTGCAAAATTACGTCCTCAATCTCTTAAATTTGAAATTTAAATTTTGCAAACAACCACGAATAGAAAAACTTCCTAAATCAAAATTGTAGATCTTAAAAGTTACGAAACTTTGTAGTTACAACTTTTGATATGAATTCTTTTAGAGCTTCAAATAGATAATTTACACTCGAGTTAATATAATATTTGAATAACTGAAACCAATTACATGCACAAAAAACAAGTAGTGCAGTGGTAGAGGAGGGAGGGTGTTCAACGAGAGGGTGGGGGTTCGAATCCCACGGCTCGCACATTTGTGAAAAAAAGGTGAAAAAATGGTAGGATGATGAAGATGGCCGAGCTTAACCGAGTGGGGCTCATTTGTGAAAAAGGGTGAAAAAATGGTAGGATGATGAAGATGGCCGAGCTTAGTTGAGTGGGGCTGTCCCTAAAAAAAGAATATACTATTATTTTCTGGTTTTTTTTGCATTTTTATTTTGTCGAGTGTAAATCTTTGCCGAGCGTTGCGCCTAAAAAGGCACTTGGCAAAGACCCTTTGCCGTGCAAAAATTCGCCGAAGCGTTTTGTTTGTCGAAGCGCTGAGCTCAGAAAGCCTTCGCTGAGCTTAAGGCTTTGCCAAGCACCTGTGCCGCTAAGAACGAAAGTCGCCTCCGGTAGTGACTATAGAGTTGCCCCATGGTACAGGGCGCCTACTCTAGAGCTACTCAGTCCCCAAAATATATGTCATTCTCGCTTTCGTGAGAAGCCAACATTTTCAAAATGCCGGCAATTATATATTAAAATATATAAATATTTATACTAAGTAATTAGTATTATCGGAAAGATCTTTAAGTCTAGCTTTTAACAAATTTATTTGGAGATTTAAATGTTGCACGTATTTTCTATAAATCTACTCAAAGTTAAGAAAGTTTGACCAGTACGCATCTCATAGTGACATCTATGTTAAGATGGAAGGAGTATATTTTTAAAGCTGAAGGCCTGCCCGGGAGATCTTACTGTCTATGTTACACAAATGCGGTGCGGATATCCGATACGATACGTATTGGATACGCGGATACACACTTTCTTAAAAGAAAACCCACTAAAATGGTGTATCCGAGTATCCGACGAGTATCGGATAAGGGTACGTCACCTTCCTTGAAGTATCTGTGTAACATAGCTTACTGTAATAGAGGTACCGTCTTTAATCGGTCCAACGAGTTAACGATCTTTGCCGTCTTGCAGCTGCTACCATAGAATATACACTGCCCGGGACACGACGACAGTCAGAGGTCAGTCAAGCTATCCGCGTCCAGCAGGCGTGTTCCGCAAAATTCTTAGCCTTCTCCGAACATTCAGTCAACACTCATGATTCAACAACTGAGACCCCACCGGGTCGGTCGCTGCAGTGCTGGCCAGGTCAAGAAATAACAGGTGGCACGTCACAAGTCAGCGCCTGTACCTGTCTGCGTGCCTTGGGCGGCACAAGCACAACACAAGCAGCCAATGGTCGAGCGACACGGATGCCTTCGCAGCGTTATATGCACGTCCTCCTCGTCAAAGCTGACAGCGATTTACATCCATGGGCCCGCTCCGTGTAGGCTCACATACTCCCTCAGTCCTAGTTTAAACCTCGCTGGAGCTCAGTGCGCTTCCTCTTTGTTCGTCTTGGACTTGCTACGGTGCTGCTCTGTCAGAATAGTACTACTTTCTATTACTAAGGTATGCGTTTTTCTTATTAATTAATCCTACTGTATTTATCTCGCTTATAAGTGCTGCATGCTGGATTGGGAGCTTTGGTGGGAGATCCACTGTTTCTTAGAAATTCGTTGCTCTACCCAGAGCCGCAACAGCAACTCGTAATCGATCATATATGCCACACCAAATCGACCAAACTTTAGGAATCACCACTAACAAACATCATCAGGAGTTTTGCGGAGTTCCGGGGATCTTGTACGCGTACTGAGCCTCAGGTCAGGAGGCTAACTCCAATAATGGTGTTATTTTAGCTGCGAAGCGAGTGCCATCAGACTGCTTGATTATGGGCGTATACATACATGGATGGATGATTTACGTGGTGGCATACGTGATACGAAATTTATATAGGCTAAAAGGCTCTTTCCGTGACGGGCAAAAAAAGAGTAGGTCATTTTCCGTTTACTTGATTTTGATTGTATATATTGCTGTTTCGTTACACCGTTGTGGATTGTATATATTGCTGTACACATTCAACATTCAATTTTTGTGTAATGTTAATAAGCGCAAAAATATATATAATTCTTTTTTTTTGTTACATTATGTGTTGCAAGAAACAGTTAGGCCAAATAACAATCTAAGTCAAGCTGAGTTTTAAATAAAAACAATCGAAGTCAAATTCTTCTTTTCCCCCTCTGTTTCAAACTCCTAACTTGATTTTTTTTTTTAATAAGACACCCCTGTTATGTTTCGGAAATAATGAAAAGGTTTTGATTCAAACATCCCCCCCCCACCACCACACACACACACACACACAGCCACCCAAAGAGATCTTTGGAGTTAATTCAAGCTCTTACTCGAATTCAACTTAAATTACCTGCGTATCTCCTTTTCCAAAAACACATTTCCAACTCTTTCTTGGTAAAACCTATTTCCCTAATTTAGGTTGTGTATACATGTACTGATAACAAGCATAGAGTGCTTTGATCTAAATTAGCTTTTATTTAGAGTTAAATTCTCTTCAAAAATTAATTTGTAACATTTTAAGCTCACAGAGGAACTAGCCTTTTCCTCAAGCTTCCTAGCCAACAGGCCATTTATGACCCCCCCCCCCCACCACCCAAAAAAAAAAAAAAAAAAAAACCATGACCACCCCCTCAACCCAGCCCAAGAGCTTCTCCTCTCTTTTTATCTTCATTAATTTGGTCGAATTATTCATCAGCCTTAGCCTACGCCTGAGCTCGGTCATCAACCGCAACACAACACCTCTTTTTGCATGGGCCCCTGTGTGTTAGCCCCACTTGGATCCAGGATCCAGTTCCTTATTCGTGTGGCATGGGATTGTTGGAATAATTCAATAAATTAGGGATCCATATTTGTGATTTCATATTTTTACGGACTTCGGTAAGAATCATGTAGTAATAGTTTAGGAACCAACGTGTAACTACGTGTGGACTTACATCATAGTTCCATGCTATAGCACAACATCAGTTAATTCGGTAAGAGGGGGTGAAATAGGCTTTTAAAAACTTCTACTCTAGAATGGCTTCTAATATTCACTTATAACATAATCCTATGTAAAAAATAGTAATATTTCTAGATGCAAAACTAAGCCTTTATATTTGCTAAGTGCATTTCTATCTCTATCGCAAAATAGTTATGCAACATAGGTTCCATTTCTATTAACTAGCATAGAAAGCTAAACTAGAATGGTAAAGTACACAACCAATATAAATGTGGAAGCTTAATTGAGATAGATATGACAAACTCCCGTCAATGACTCTTGTAATTTCAGTGAGCTATGGAAAAGCTCATGCTTCACCCTAGTTTTGGTTGGAGCCCCTTGCAAGGATGGCCACGTAAGGAACGAAGCCCCTGGTTGGGTAACTCCAAGGATAGCCACTAGATCTTCCCCATGCGTAAATGGACCTATGAGATGGCCTCTCCCAGACCGCTCTCTACCATCTTCACTATTGAGCTTCCTGCCAAACCGCTGGTACATGGTGGCGACCACACCACGAAAACGGTTGGTGTGGTCACGCCTAGCTAGATAACTATTTTGAGAGTTGACGGACCTAGATCAACCACTTTAAGAGTTTATGGATCTAGATGACAATGAGGGAAAATTTGAGGATCCATAGTGTATTTCACTCATTATTTTATGTGAGATTGAATGTTGTCAAGGGACCAATGTAAACTACTTAAAACTTCTTTAATTTGTTTCATTAAGACATTGAGCAGCCTGCCTTTGGAATCTAAGAATATATAACACGACAGTAGTTTTTAAATGTTTCAGATTCGTGGAACATTGAGACGGCATGGCAGATATTATCGTTTCTGCTGTGATTGGGGAAACTGTGAGTACAGTCATATCGAGTCTTGGCAGGAAGGTTGAAGAGAAGACTGGCCTGAGTGAAAACATTGAAAGACTAGAGATGGCACACATCAAGATGGAGGCTGCCCTCGACATGTCCAATAAATGGCAAATTTCCAGCATGCCACTGCTACGGTGGCAAAGCAAGCTGAAGCGTGCTGCTCAGGAGTGCGACAACACACTGCGCCAGTGCAAGCAACGTGCCATTGAAGAGGAAGCTATCGGACAACACATAAGCCAGTCCTCTTTTCCCAAACGGATTGCTCATTCTGCCAAGTCACTCGTCTCATCTTTCATCCCATTTAGCAAAAATGAGTCCACAGGTAGCTCTGCCAATAACATCCGAAGATTTGAGAGCTATGCAGATGGTGCCAATGAATTCCTAAAGTTCGTCGAGTTCGGTGGAACCCCGAGACACTACATGTTCTTTCATCCTTTTATTGGCCATCTTCTTGCAGGAAAGTCTCTGAGGTATCAAGTTCTGAAAGGTAGCCAGTTCACATATGTTGGCATACGACCCATGAACTTTGCAGAGCGTGGAGTAGAGGCAATGGTAGGCTTTGTTGACATAGACTTCAAGGATCCTCTGAAAGGTTTAAGCCTCAGCTTTGTGCTACGCTTGTCTGATAGTACTGACATAATTGGCGTCATGGTGAAGTGCATGCAGTCACTTACTCCTCATTTCACGTCTGCAGCTGAACGTTTCAAGAACAAGCTCATTCAGTTGCCCACCCAGGATTTTTCCATTCGGTCGCACTCTCAGTACGTCCAGAGTGAGTACTGGGTCAATGTCCACAATACTGTGACACAATGGTGTCGTCCAAACCCACTGTGCTGCAATGAGCATGATTTGACACCATGTTCTAGCACAAGCAACAACACAATTAGCTCATCATCATTACCATCAAGGCTTTTGTCTGGTATATTTCCAGAGGAGGTTATCTTGGTGCTGATGCAATGTCATATCATGCTACCTGATCATGATCAGCACAGAAATAGGCAGAGTTCAGCTACAGCTACTGATCTTGGTGGAGGAAGTTCTCTGAATCCATCTATGCGACCTCTAAAGCTCGGAGTTTTATTCATACCCCATGACTCGCCAGAGGATATAGATCCTGCAGCAGAGAGCTATGCTCTAGAGGTCATTGATGAAAAGGAACATGACATAATACACTGGAATGCATGCCTTAAAGATCTTGATGAGAAGTTATTTCCAAAGGCTATAGACTATCTGTATCAAAATGCTGAATCCAAGATGTATCAAATGTGCTTGAAGACGAGACATGGCACGGCACACCTTTCTGTGGAGAAGATGAGCACTCAAATACAAAGTTCTCGTCGGAGTAAAGCCACTAGAGGAGCTCACAAAAGAAGGGTACATATTCAGGATAAAAGGTCTGAGCAATGGAAGAAGGTTGCCAGAGACCTGGTAAAGCTATGGGTTGTGCGTGCATCAGATAAGCTAGAAGGTTCCATCAGGTCTTGGGCTGCTGTAGAAAATGTTCCTTAGATGTTAGTCATGTTACTCCGGTATACCAAAATTAAGTGATTATGGTCCATCAATACATGCAGGGACGGAGCCAGCACCCGCACGGCCCGGGCTCCAGCCCCCACACGGACTGCAGATTAGTGGAGCCCCTCCTAAACTACAGGCTATGTATGTCCTGACGTCACGAATGTTGATTCTTTTACTTTTAGTTGAGTGATTATGGTCCATCAAGACTATGTTCCATCAAGATGATTAGCCAGAGACCTGCTAATTATGTGATTATGGTCCATCAAGATGCTTATTGCTGTATTAGCCAGAGACCTGCTAATTATGTGATTATGGTTCATCAAGATGCTTATTACTCTATTGCTGAATTTCTCTCTCCTCTATATGGTCGCTCCTGCCGCTAGCACTTTGCAATCGGTTTTCTACTTTGCAAGGAAATGATAGGTTATCTGTGCAATTCTTTGAGGACCTAAGCATCGGTATCCTTTTATAAGTTTCCTTGAATGTTAATCTGTACTCCAGCCGTTTCGAATTATAAAACTTTTTTTTTTTAGATTCATAGCTTTTGCTATGTACATAGATATTTGTTACGTTTAGGTACAAAGTTGTTACGTTTAGGTACGTAGGAAATACTATGATATGAATCTAGAAATGTAAGACACTTTATAGTTTAGGACATAGGATAGTAAGTAGGTGCGAAGCTACATTATTCGTACCTCCTCAAAAATTAAAAATGTACCATACATGTACCGTTTTTGTATAAATTATAACAATAACGCAAGTGCATTTATCTTTAATTTGATCTAGGTTTGCCACTCCTCTAGCTGCGATGGCAAGGCATCATGAGCTCATATCTGCAGATGTCTGAGTCTGACAGCAGCAGGAGACCAAAAGAAGACACTTTCTTGCTTCCATGTGTGTTTAGGCCAATCTGTAATGACTACGGGCCCAAGCACAACTGACGGCCCAATTACATCTGAAGCCCAAAGAAGACGACAGATGTAGAAAAGAAATGTTGCTCATATTTGGAAGCCCAATAATCTACCTAAAACCTATGTAAATTACAGGCCACAATTTTTTTTACCAGCAGAAGAACGCGAATTCGATGCTCCGGTGAGCCCACTAAAATCACACCTGTTTCGGCCTTAAACCGTCGGGAAAAAAAACAAAAAAGATGTTTTTAGCCCAGTAAAAGATATGTGGAGGCCGGAGAAAATTAAAATGAGAAACATTGGGCTCATCTAGAGCGACTCGACTCCTCCAGCGCCTCTCGCACCGCTGCTTTGGAAAAGATATTGTTGCTTTGAACACTTGTGCGACGAGGCGTTGCTAAGGGGGTGTTTGGCATGGCTCCAACTCGTGTGGAGCGGCTCCAACCACTCCAAAACTCTCCGTGGAGCCGGCTCCACGTGGAGTTAGAGAGCGTGAAATTGAGGTGTTTGGCTACCGGCTCCAAAACCAACATGCAACACAATTATATGACACATGGACCCATTTCGTCAGCCACCATTCAATTTCACCGTGAGGCAACTATCCCCGTCTTCTTCACGACCGGGCGACGCGCTGTCCTCCCGCCGCCCGCACGCGCCGCTACGGCCCTCCGTCGAGACCACCTCCCTCCCCAACGGCCTCCATCCCCAACCTCACGGCATCGAGGAGATGCCCTGCAACGCTCTCATCTTCCTCGGGTACGGTGGCGCAGAAGCAGAGAAGCGGAGGAGGACATGTTCGTGGCGCAGCGGGCGGAGGCCGCTGGTCGCTTGGCGTCACGCCACGCCGCCCGCTCCTCCCCGGGTTTCGTCGCGGCTCGGGGGCCGTCACGTGCTAGGGAGCCGAGTGGCGGGGCCGGGCATGATGCTTGGCGCGCAGGGAGCCAAATCCCATGGCGGAGACGGGACTGCGCCCGTGGTGGGCACAACGCTGAGGGTTAAAAGCCTACGGCCACCTAAGAGCGGACAACGCGCAAACGGGCCGACGGCGGCGAATCATGGGGAGTGGGGCGGCAGCGGCAACCGCGAGCTCTAGTCGCGAACGGAAATCCCCGACGGGTGGGAGGCTGGGACCGCAGGAAAAGAGGGGGATGGGGAGAAAACGATTCGGATGTGTGTAACCAAAGGGCAATTGCGGGTAATTTTACCCAAACTCCACGCCTAGTTCTATTTTGAGCAAATCTGGAGAAGGAGAAGAGGTGCTCCAAGAACTCCACGAAAAAATGAAAGTAGAGCTCCAAAACTCCATGGAGTTGCATTTTTTGAAGTTGGGGTGTTTGGCTAGCTCCAATCGGCTCCACCCCGAGTTCGGCTCGAGCCATGCCAAACACCCCTAAATCGGGACGTCCGCGAAGTTATGTTAACTCGCGGACGATCGACCAACCAAACTTTCCTATCTAGGAAAGCATGTATTCCCGCTTTATCCTTTTTTGAAAAGTTGAGAGGCGCATCCCACATTGCGTAGCGCTCTTCCTTTTTTTTTGCATGCGCCGATGTCGGCTTAAAAAAGCAAAATATTTTTTTTAAAATTGCTATAAGTCTTGAATGGTGTATCCGTTTTTAATTCCGTCAAGACCTGGTCGTTTCTACGCGATGAGACGAACAAAACTAGATCCCACTCGACTATGTTTTGAAGATTTTTTTTTTTTTTAATATCAATTTATATATTAACTTATGAAATATAACTTTTAACTTATAACTTTTACATGTAGCACCTAACTTATACTGGATACAAAAGTTACGTCTAACTTATAACCTATAACTTTTACATGTAGCACCTAACTTATAATGGTTTTTAAAAAGTTTGTATAACTTATAACTTATAACTTTTACATGTAGCATCTAACTAATACCGGTTACAAAAGTTATGTCAACTTATAACTTATAACTTTTACATGTAACACCTAACTTATAATTGGCTATTAGAATCGTAGTTAGGTCTTATTGTTGTTTTATAAGTTATACAAAGATAGGTTATATGTATATGTTATAATGTATATGACTAATATTATAAAAGTTGCTTTTATTTGATCTCCCACCCATTACTATCCCTATACCACTATCCCTCGAATGATTTATGTCTCAAAAAGGGAAAAAAAAATTGTAAAAAAAAATACCATAACTTAAGGCGTAAGAAAGAGAATGAAAAGAAAAGTTATATTTTATAAGTTATAAGTTAAAAGTTACATTTCATAACTTAATATACATAATCGCTAGTAGAAAAAAAAAATCAAAAAAAATAAAATCTTCAAACATATTCGAAAGTGGGATCTAGTTTTATTCGTTTCACACGTAGAACACACACCTAGGTGCGACGAATTTAAAACGGATACACCATTGAAGAGTTATAGCGCTTTTAAAAAATGTTTCGCTTTTTAAACTTTACGCCAACGCGACATCAAGGCATGCAGAAAAAAAAACAAAAAAAAAAAAAGAGCAATGGAAAGAGAGCGGGAGGGAGAAGAAAGAGAAAAAAAAAAAAAGACAATCGCCGGATCGGATCGTCCGCGAGTTAGATTAACTCGCGGACGATCGCGAAGTAGACTTTGCGACGCTCGTCCTCTCTCTCACCTTGATTTGGTAGGGTAGGAAAATACCCACAACAGAACCGTCGAAATTTATCACTCCAGGCGCCTGACAGGACAGATTCGTCATTCATGCACAGGAGACTGTTCACTTATTGGTGGGACCCTCAACCACAACCGTACATAGAAGTACGATCGTACGGTTAATCAAAGCAACTACATATCATAAATAATATTAATAATAATCATATGATTTAGCGAAATGACCCAGGCAGGTATTTGCACGGCTGTATACGCGATAAGTGATGCAGTGCAAGCACTCTCTTTATCGTTTGAGTTATTATTATTATTTTTGGTAGCGACGGACTGACTCACTCTTTCAGATGCAATTGTATTTTATTGTATGTTGTGGCTGGAGGATTAGAAATACGGTTAGGTAAAACCTTGGAATACTAGAAACTGTCAAACAGATGCAGCGGCGAGCATGCTGAATGAGCAGCTAGGTGATGGAGCGGAGGCGCTGGTAACAGACGTACGCGCGTGTCAGTTTGTACTCCTCGGTAGTCCGGCGGTGACGACTCGATCTGTTTTGGCCGGCCGGCCGGCCGGCGGCGCCACGTGACGCGTGTGTATTGTGTGCGTGGTCGTGGTGTGATGAGGTCGGTCGCGCCAAGGGGGCGCGTCTGTTTGGGCTCACAACAAGTCGCCTCGCCTTGTGGCCGGTGTCCGTTGACTCTTCCAGCCCAGCGCCAGCCGGCAGGCTCCCAGGCCCAGCACCCCATCCGTGACCGCGGGATTCCTTCCGTGGCCGGCCGAGCCCACCGTTAAGGAACTGTGCCCATGCGACAGAGGCGCCTTTCCGGAAAGCCGACGCGAGATTCCGTCCACACCCACCGGACCACCACCGGATCACGTGGGTGGGTGCCTGGGGTTTCCGGCCGGGCGTTGCGGGAGAGTGGGCACTCAGGTCATGCACGCCACACGGGTGGGGCGTCACTTGCTCTGGAAGGTGTGCCGTCGCTCGCTCACATGCGCGAGATAGAGCCCGGATTTCTCCTGTTTGCGGGGTCCCGGTTGCATGCGTGGCCGGTCCGGGTCCGTGGCAGCAGTGCCTGCCTGTCCTCTGCGCCCGTGAACCTGCAGTCAGTGCACCTGGTGCCTACTGTATGTGCCGTGCCGTGCGCCGCCGTGTCGGATCAGAACAGGAACCGCATGCATACGCATACGGGAACGATCTGTAGCAGGCAGCGAATGAACGCCATGCAAGGGGACGACGGACGGCCGGGAATGAAGTGGGACTTCATTTAACTCGGTACGGGACCAAAGAGTAGTAGTATGCCGTGGCGAACCAAGGCCGCGTGGTCCAGACAAAACGGCCATTGCAGCACACATGCGTGCTTCGCCGCCGTCGCCTAAGCTTCCAATCCTTCCAGAACCGCCCGCATTGAATTCAATTCCAGCGTACGAGTACGTAGACGTACTCTACGGGTGTGATTGGTTGCTCGGAACCACCCTGTCCCGGGCGGAAGAGGCGCCCGTGCTCAAGTCGTCCCCGATGGAGTGGTACGGAGCTCGTGGTTTGGTTGCCCCTTGCACGGCGGCGTCGTCCGGGATGAGGACGATTTTGTTTGGTTGCCCGCATGAACGGCCGAATTGGATGGCGTCGTCTTCGAGCTCGTGTTTGGTTGCTCACTTGGACAACATGCATGAATGGTAGCCGGTCACCACTTCACCAATCCGGTGACCTTACCCCCGTGTTTTGCACATTCAAATGATCGAAGCCACATCCAAACCGATCAAAAGCACGAACAGGTTGCCTCGCACTTAATGGTTTGATCATAATTCATGTTTAGGCTTGGAGCTTAAGGATCGAAAGCATAACTATTGTTCCAAAACGACATCATTTCGGGCATGAAATCATCAAAAGCTCACAGCCTCAAGCATTAAGAAAGCTGAGGCATGTAAGTTTCTGATGATTCAATGAACAAAATGAGAACCAAACCAACATTTGCACCTCAACTTTCCAGTTCCTCACAAGCCCAACATGAACATCAACAAAACCTACTCATTATCTTACATTAGGTACCACAAATGTCATCATCGGCAACAGGAACAAGGGACGGCCCTCGGCATTGACAACCATCTTTCAAGCTCAAAGCACCATGGAGACATGGCATCGTCCCTCCCCAATTATCCGTGACCGGTGGTAACCAAATGGTTGCTTGGAAGGGGAGGTATGCCATGCCTTGATGACTACCTTGAATACAACCAAAACAATCTAGGCACCTCGGTTCACTAGATTTTGCATCATCGGCCAAATAAAAACAAGATTGAGTTGATTGTTGAGTTGACCGGCGGCCGGCAACAAGGATAGGGCAACAAACAAAGAAAGTCTAGTTCGGAAGAACAAATGTCCAAACCCCCCAACAAAGAAGGCCACAACTACAAAGACCAACAGCCCAACTAGCCCCAAAGGAGCCCTCGATAACTAGCACCAAAGACGAGTAGAATAAGAAGAATAAGAACGACTCCACAAACCAAATGTGCATACACAGAACCAACAACCACAGGTTGACGATGATGAGCTCCTGCAAGTAGTGGTGCACGATGAGCAACCTGGGGAGGTGAAGATCTCTTGTTTGGTTTTGGCTAATTAGTGACACCTAAGGACTAATCTCTCAATGCTAAGTGTTTGACATGATTGGAGATTGGTCGTGCCGAAGTTGGTGCATTGTGATCATGGAGGATGGATCGAGGTGATCCAAATGTTGATCAAGCATGCAACTCGGTGGAGTTTGAAGATCAAAGGTCCCAAAGCAAAGGTATAACCATAGGGCTTTTGATTTAACACCCAAGACACCTTAGAGGGTGTGGGTGATTATAGGATCGATAAGCCGTACTATAAAGAGGGGAAAACTTTCGTACATATCGATCCTCACGTGCCTTTAGGTTCAAGTCTCATATGCATGCATTCTCACCTAAAGTGCTAACTCCGTCCTTGTCGAAAATGGTTTCGAAAAAATGCTAACACATGAGGTCGAGGTGTCCTTCGGCGTGTCGGCAACAAGAAACAAGTGACGGAAGTCGGTTTGGAGCAAAGGTGAAGGAACGGCGATTTAAACGATGACTTTTCGCAAGTGACCGGAAGGTGGTCGGAAGTGACCGGACGGTCCGTCGGTCGCGTCTGGCGAGCTCTACAAACGGCTCGAGGCGTCGACGGATGGCCGGACGCCGGCCGACGGATGCGTCCGATCGCGACCCGGAAGCATGACCGGACTCGCGGCCGAAGCCTCAGGAGGCGAAGTCACCGGGTTGGTTTGGGCTTGTCGGTTGTGACCGGACCACCGACCGGACTCAACCGGTGAGTCGGCCGATGCGGCCTGATCGGCCGCCAGAAAAGTAAAAACCACCCTTTCCACCACATTTCGTGGTGTGGCCTATATATACCACCTTGGCTGCCACTTGCTCTCTCTCTTGGTCATTTGAATCATTCCTAACATCTTTGAGCAAGCAAGCAAGCCTCCCTCCTCTCTCATTCTTGATTTGAGCTTCATTCTTGAGAGAAGAGTTGATCCTAGTGCATTGCATCGAGTTCTTGCATCTAGAGGCACTTGAGGATCATTGTGAGACGGTGGATTTCCCATTTCTCTTGGAGGCACCGCTCCTAGCCGGTTTGGTGAAGTGGTGGAGGCGTTGGCAAGAAGAGGTGATTGTTTCTTGGCCACCTCCCGGTTGGTTTGTGAGAGGATTACGCACTCCTCGCCGGAAGACAAAGTGCAAGGAATACATTGCTCGTGCTTTGGGTACCACACTTGTTGAGTGGTGTGTTGAGGCTAGCAAGGGCACCGCCTAGCTCAAACACCATCCTTGTGTTGGTCGGCCTGGCCCGAGACTAGCTTGTCGGGTGTACAAGTGAACTCCGGGTGAACAAATTGACTTGTTCATTGTCTTCGTGTGTGGATCATCACCATCGAAAGTGATTGATTGTTCATCTACATCCCGGTGATTGGTTCATAGCCTCTACAAGTCGGTATAACAAGTTTCTCACTCTTGCTTTACCTTTCTAGTTCACCTTGTGTAGAGAGCTAGCACTTGCTTGTGTAGGTTGTTCTTGCTAGCATAAGGACCTTATTAGGATTGCACATTAGCTAGTGTAGTGACATAGACTTTGTGTGGACTAGAGATCATAGAAATATTTAGTCTTGTCACTAGAAGGCTTGCTTGACCACTAGAGCTAGTGCAAACCGCTTTTACGCCGTGTTTTATACTAATCGGTTTGTTTAGTTGAGCTTGTAGAAAAATTTTTATAGGCTATTCACCCCCCCTCCCCCTCTAGCCATCTAGGACCTTTCAGGAGGAGCATGGTCCAAAATAGGAACATGATCAGCAGGTGCACCCTTAGGAGGCTGTTGGTTTATCGCAGGAACATGGTGATCAGGTGGCACCTGTTCAGGAGTAGTCGGCAACACATGCACTGTGTCACCTCCAGTGTACTCCAAGTAGGCAATTTACGCCTCTTCCCTGTTAGGGAAGCTTTGGTGGAAGTTGTTTGGGTAGCCATTGACTGAATTTGCAGCAATAAACCATGAGTTGGTTATATCAACCCTCCTTCCTCGGTACACCACATACCAAGCCATCACTCCCTTCACAACACCAAAGAAGAAGTAATGAGAACATAGGCAAATAGGAACATGATCAGCAGGCATGAGATAGCATTAAAAAAATGGCCTCAGCATACTGAGAATGGAATCGATAAATCAAACACTTCTTGCGGTATCCTCGGCCATGGACATCAATCAAAACAGAAGGGATGAACAAATCAAACTTCTTGCAATATCATCATCGGATGGGCCATCAACCTAATGAGGTAGTCATCAATAAAACACATTTTGCTGCATCACTGGCCACAAGTAGAAGACAGAAAACTGAGTGAAGGTAGGCCTCAGAAAACATAGATCCCTGGTTTCCATATCCTTTCAATCATCCTAGGTGGCTGCCAACATATAACAAACTCAAAGCACCCATGGAGTGCTCTACATCATCGAACAGGGGTAGAGCACTTGATGAGCACAATGAAACATCAACAACAAATAGACATATGCCACCTCGATTTTTAAGACATAGATCATCATAGGCCAAACAAAGGGACAGAATACAAGTCATAATCAAGAAGAAGGCCTCAGAATGCACAAAACAAAGCTGCTTTGTATGGCATTTTAATCATCAACGGTGGTTTGGAAACATGGACAAAACTCATAACGGGCATGGAGTGTTCTACATCATCAACGAGGTTGCCATCCAAAATAGACATAGGACCGGATGGTTTGCAATCCTTGATGATGGTAGGACACTTGATGACCGGTATGAAATAACAGTACAAGTAACAGTGGCAGACATGGGTTGAGATAGTCTTCTTCTAAACCAAGTGAAAAACCATACGACCAATTTGCAACAACCACGGCGGCGACGGCTCGGGCCCTACCTTGGAAGTCCATTTCTAACAAGAGCAATGGAATTACAGCACCTCTATTAGCAATGGATCACTCAAAAGAACCAAAACCTCTAAACATTTGTAAGTAAAGGATGAATATGAAGAGTGCATAGACATCATCAAGACGCGGCTGCCACACCACAAGGTGCTCCTCCAGCGCCTAATCTATAGAACAAACAAGTAATCATCGACCTAGGCACTGTGCTCAGTGGTGGAATGAAAGTAATCATCATCAAACGATAGCATGCATCTCATAAACAGGCATAAATCATAGATGCGGCCAGGAATGAAAGTAATCATCATGAATCAACAGCATGCATCTCATAAGTAAGCATAAATCACAGATCCGGCCACGAATCAAGTGTGGAAGCATGAAAACGACATAGATCTGAGCCGAGCGGGTCAAGACTATCACAAAATCAAAAGGGGAAAACATAAACGGGACTCGGAGAGGGAGGGGAAGAGGGGAACGGCGAGCTATACCACCACAAGCACCAGAGCACCGGCGAGGGCGCGGCGGCGGAGGAGCAGCACCGAAGAGGCACCGGTGAGGAGAGGGAAGGAGGCACGCACCAGAGAAGTGGAGGGAAAGAGTGAGGGCGGTAACCCTAGCCACCAAATGGCCCCGCGCATTTATCCCGGGGACCGCGCGAGTTGGCGCCAACACCACCGTGATCTCCCGCCAAGCTCGGCGGGGGGTCCGCGGCCGGGATGAGGGAGGGGAGAGGAACGGTGTGGAGCACCGAAAGGATATGGGAAGGGCCAAACCAAACACGGGCCCGAGACGCCTCGATACGAAAATAGGGAAGTGGGCCGGGTCGGTTCCAAAGAACCAATCGCACCCTACGTTCACTACCAGTTGTAAAAACACACACGGCCGGAATGTTCTCTGGGCAGGAGAAAAGCGTTCGCCACGCGCGACGGGACGGACGGGGCGCAGCGGCGGCGGATGCGTGTACGCGTACCCTGCCGGATGATGTCGGATCCTCTGACCACCACACTCCAACTACTCCCACGCCTGATGAGTCACGGTGCACGACTAGCCGCACGCCTCGCGTGCACGTACGTGCCGCGCGCGTGTTTGTGGAGGGACAGCTTGAGCCAGCAAGGCCGTCACGGGGGCTCCATCCATCTCCTCTCCATACGTATGTGCGCCATCCATACATACACCGTTTCGCTTATGCTACACGTGACATGATGAGATGCATGCTGGGACCGTTTATATACAACCGCCGCTGCATGGATCCGCAGGGAAAAGCTAACAATTGATGGTCCACTTATGTATATATATATACGTCCAGATACAAAAAAAAAAAAAAAAAAAAGCGCCACACATATGGTTCATCGTCGCCGTTGAGACGTACGGCAATGCATGACAGCGGCACGTAACTAGAGCTGACCAAATGGACATCAACGTGATATCGCGTTGCGTGCGGTACGTACTCAGCATTACTGGCAGCGGCCTCCAACGCCACGCCATACACAGCCAGTGGCGCTACAGGTCACTCGTCGACGGATCGCTGAATCGGTCGTGCGTGGAGAAATTGTCCATATCTCACAGCCCGCCTCCTGGCCGCCTCCTGCACCAGGCATCCAACAGTTGTCGCTGATTTCATTTGCAGCTAGCAAAGCATACGTGCACGACAGGACTACTCCTTATCAATCAGAACACCTGTAGTCGTGCCCTACTACTACTGCACATCTCTTATCTCCGGCCTATACGTACGTCTTGTTCCTTTCCAGGCGGATCGATGCTGATGAGCGGCACGCACACCCACACACGGAAACCGTCCTGTCGCTGTTTGAACCGTTGGATTGTGATTGGCATGGGGGCTCCGCGAACTCCGCCCATACCAGGAACAGAGCCTGCCTGTCGCGATTACGCGGGCCGCCCACAAATAAACTGACTTGTTTAAACCACATACACACACACACACACAATCAATCCCTCCTCTCTTTTGTTTATCTGTGATACAGGCAACATGTACTGTACATACTCGTAGAAAACCTGCATCGTCACCGAAACCGATAGACAGGGAAAGAAAGAGGTGATAGTCGAGGGCGGCGACGAGGTTTTTACAGGCGAGGAAGAAACCCACGTCGGTCATTCTTCCGACGAGATGAGCGGTATCCGTCCCCTTCAATTGCCACCACTCTTGAATTCTACTACTACTACTCCTCCTCCCGTCCCATTGAGTTTGTCACCCCTGCGGATTAAATGCCATCTTATTCGATGTTTTATTCAAAAAATTATTGTACAAATATAATTTATTTTTACTAAACTTATTTTATAATTGAAGATACTTGAATATTGATTAATTTATTTTATAATTTATATAAATATTTTGAATAAGGCCGGATGATGGTATAAAGTTTAAAAAGTCAAAAAACGACAGTACATGGAACAGAGGGAGGACACCACAATCTTTATCTAAAAAAACGTACTACAACACAACGATGGGTAGAGAGAGGGACGCAGGAAAATATCAACCGCTATCTCCAAGAGAGTCCAAACCGATCCCATCGCCCAGCCCACCGCACATCACCACATGCCACCCCCCTCCCTCTCCAATCCCGCTAGTGGAGGAGATTGAAAAAGATTAGATTTTTTTAATATCCTATAAATTACGGAATACTCCTGCACCTCTTCTCTTGTCGTCTTGACGACGATTATCTTCTCCGATTCTCCCCCTGCAAAGTCCAAGCTCAGCTCGAGAAGGGATTGCTGCCGCCCCCGCAACTTATTTTGACAAGTTTTTCAAACCAAATCCAATCCAATTCCTCCCTCCCTCCCTCCGCCAATCCATCGATCCATCAATCCGGTGAGCCCAAGTGTATATATATAGTTATATACACACGCCTGCAGCCGCCACCGCCGCCGCCGCAGGCTAGCTTCCTCGGTCGCTCCTACCGCCACCGGCCGGCCGGCCTCCCCTTCTTGTCCCATCTTCATCTTCTTACTGCTCTCCGCTGTCTGTTGCCGGCGGAGGGTCCGAGGAGGTGCAGACAGGCAGGCATGGCGGAGGAGACGGTGCGGGAGCTGCGCGCGAGCTTCGCGGCGGGGCGGACGCGGTCGCCCGAGTGGCGCGCCGAGCAGCTCAAGGGCCTCATCCGGATGATCGACGAGAAAAGGGACGAGATCAGCGCCGCCCTCCATCAGGACCTCGCCAAGCCACACATGGAGTCCTACCTCCACGAGGTAAAAATCTTTTTTTTTATTACTACTCCGTTCACTACGCCATGATTCCTCCTGTCCTGCCCTGTCCCCCCGGGTGCGGCTTATTCATTGTTCTTGTTCGTCGTGGGGACAGGATTAGGAGCTACTCCTCCTACTCTGCTTCCTACTCTACTGTTGGATTCCACTGAGTTCTATTAGTGTTACTTGCACGCGCTCTCTCTTTCTTGGGCATTCATTCAAATTCGTAATCCAATCTTGGATTGATTCAATCCGACGCGATCCCCTCTCGTCTCGTCTCGGATGGGCTGGACATGGACTCTGTCCACCTGACGTGCCCTGTTCTTCTCACAGGGTAGGGTGGGAGGCAGTGGCAGGGGGCTACTGTTGTGAATCGCGAATTCGTCGTCCCACCCACTCCCTTGCTTTCGGGGGACTCGCTTCCTTGTCGCCATGGTTTGGGAAAGCTGGGTGCTTTTTCCTCATCTCATCTGCTGTGGGGACGGGGCTCTGCATCTGCAAGACTGCAAACGCTTTGCGTTGCGTGTCAATTGCTTCTGGGTGCCGTTTGCTTCCACGATCGTCTCTGCAATTTTTTTTTTCGTCCATCTCCATCTCCATCGGTAGAGTTGAAACGTGCTTTTCAACAGACGTTTCTGACATTGATTTCACGATGAAATTTTCTTCGAATGCACTAGCAGCAATTACCACATCATGCACATGTATAGTAATACAGTCAGTCACATCAAGATTAATTTCATGCTAACCAAGTAACTGTACTGACTGAGAACCGCGTGTTTCTTGCTTCGCCTGTGTCGGTGCCTCCTCAGATATCACTGACGAAGTCGTCCTGCAAGTTTGCGCTCAATGGGCTCAAGAACTGGATGAAGCCCGAGAAGGTATTTATTTATTTAGTTCTTCTGCCTCTGCAACTCCAGCTTGCAGCAGCAGACATGTTTATTTCCCCCCTGCTGCTGCTATCACTGTTTGGCGGCGTTAACCTTTTGGAATTCATTCGTTGGTGCTCAGGTGCCTGCGTCCATAACTACATTCCGTCCTCTGCTCAAATCGTGCCAGAGCCCCTCGGTGTCGTCCTCATCATCTCTGCCTGGAACTACCCTTTCAGTAAGTTGATGGTTCTTCTAACCTGCTGGAAAAGCTTTTTTCCCCTCTAATAACTTGCCCGTCTGGGCCATCTCTGATTTTCAATTCAAAAATATAGAAATTGATAGATGGGTCTCCTGCTAGTTCGATAAAACAAAACACTTGCCAAATCTTTCGGGATAAGGTAGTTATTATATTATACAGTTCGTTGTGGCGTCATGGAGATGGAGCCTAGAAGATCCTGCCATGAATTTCTTATGCTTCCGTGCCCCATGCTTGCTTGAGGACATGCTGTATCATGTGATATTTCGTATCTTTTCGGTTTCCACAAAGCAAGCTGTACGCAACGTGCTAGTTTCTTTCAGGCACGTCACAAGTCATAATTGGCTTCTAGTCAACATCTCAACATTCATTCAGAGTAGCTCCTTTTCAACACAAATGCCACTAGAAGAAGCGATGCTTTGACCTTTTATTATGTATATATGCCTGTTGTGAAGAAAATATCTTTGGCCTGACAGCCTTTTCCTTGATAATTTAAAGGAAGGAAAAACAAGAAATAGTACTAATTACTTGTACTCCTATACATTGTATGTAGTACTCTCTATTGACCCAGTCATTGGAGCAATCGCTGCTGGAAATGCTGTTGTTCTGAAGCCATCAGAAATAGCACCAGCTACCTCGTCAGTGTTAGCAAAGCTGCTACCCGAGTATGTTGATAACTCGTGTATTAAAGTTGTGGAGGGTGGCGTTCCGAAACAACCGCACTCTTGGAACAGAGATGGGATAAGATCTTCTACACAGGTCAAGTTCTTAATACAATACCTATGAATTTCATGGCTCAGATGGGATAAAATTTTTAGATAATTTTATATGCATATATTCTTTTGGTTTATCATATTTATCATTTTATAATGTTTTAAATTTGTTTTTATTAATCTGAAAAAACTTAACCGTGACGATCATGTAACAAAAAAAACGCTCACGTGTTAATACAGTACCTGCATTAGGCATCACATAGTTAGGCAAAAAAATTAGAGATTCTTCTAATATAATCCAAAAGTCCTTCATACTGACCTGTACGTTTTTTTTTTAAAACTACTGAACTGTACGTTGTTCTTGAGATTCTGACTTGCATATGTTTTGATGATCTTTAACAGGTAATGGAACTGTAGCACGCATAGTGATGGCAGCAGCTGCCAAGCATCTAACCCCGGTGGCTCTGGAGCTTGGTGGGAAATCCCCTGTTGTTGTGGATTCAAATGTCGATCTTCATGTAAATGCAACTCACAGTGTGAACTACCATGTTCTTAAATAAAATTATCATCTTTTCTTTATCACAGAACCATTGTTTTTCATTGTAGGTTGCTGTTAAGAGGATTGTTGTTGGCAAATGGGGATGCAACAATGGCCAAGCATGCATTGCTCCGGATTATATCATAACTACAAAAATCATTTGCACCAGAGTTGGTATAGATAACCACGAGTATTATAGACATAAAATTTCTTGTACAAAGCGAGAAGCTAAACTTCCAAATTCTGATGGATGAAGTAAATGTAAATCGTTGGCAGGTGGCTTCATTGAAAAGAGTTTTGGTGAGGTTCTATGGGGAGGATCCTATGCAATCAGCAGACTTGTCTCAGATTGTGAATTTGAGGCAATTCAAGAGATTGCAAGATTTGATAGAGGAAAAACGAGTTGCTGACAAGATTGTGTACGGGCGGCCGAGGAGGCTGATGAGGAGCAATTGTAAGGATTGTTAATCACACTTTTCCAGGTACATACAGAGTAGCAAAAGTTCTTTGATATATGTTAACATTGTTTTTTTTGGATTGCAGAAAAATTGCTCCTACACTATTGTTAGATGTTCCCCAAGATTCAGCAATTATGACAAGCGAAATATTTGGGCCCTTGCTTCCTATTGTGACGGTCAGTAATATTTGTTTGCCTTTATTTTTGGCACCTATGCTACTCTGATTGACAATGTTGCTATCACCACTAGTACTCAGAAACCTGACTTCTGAAGGATTTTGAACTAAAATCACGTGTACAGACTACATAAACACAATATGAATGTGGTTCAAGTTAAGCACTTACTGTAATGGGAGTTAAACAGTGAAACGTAGTCTTCTTAATTTAAAAGTTTGGTTTTCAAACGTTAGCTTGAGAGCAAAAAAAAAAAAAAAATCTGTGATATTTTCATTTTGTTGAATAAACTCATAAGACATTCTTTCTGGATCTGTTTTGGAATTGTGTTTCCAGGTCGAAAAGATTGAGGAGAGCTTTGACTTGATCAACGCCAAGCCAAAGCCACTCTCGCCCTACCTTTTCACCAAGAACAAGAAGCTGCAAGAGGAGTTTGTGGCGAACGTCCCTGCAGGAGGGATGCTTGTGAACGACACCGCACTACATGTAAGTTCTGCTTCCCCAGAAACTCTCTGAAAATGAATATGAGCTGTGAAAAGCAAAACATGATGTCCTGATCCTGCAACTCCCCGCGCCCAGCTCGCCAACCCGTACCTGCCCTTCGGTGGCGTCGGTGACAGTGGGGCGGGGGTCCTACCATGGCAAGTTCGGCTTCGACTGCTTCAGCCACAAGAAGGCGGTCCTGATCCGTGGGCTTTGGCGGCGAGGCGCGCCAGGTACCCTCCCTACACGGCGGAGAAGCAGAAGATCCTGAGGGGACTCATCAACGGCAGCTTCATCGCCCTCATTCTTGCCCTCCTGGGCTTCCCCAGGGAGAAGCGCTAGATGATCCTGGCTCTTGTCGGTTCGGTAAAGCCTTTTGTTCCTGTTCATCGTCAGGTGCATAGTACATACACCGTCATAAACTGTCAAATACTCTCCTAGATGCAACAACTGCGCGCCGTACTTGTGTTACAGGGTTGTATAATGCATATAATATATTGTCGCATTGACATGTGGGTTATTGAATTTTACGCAAGGGAGTTTCATAAATAAGTGTGATCTATCTCTGTCTGTCAATTATTCAGTGTTCAGAATGGGTATCTTTGAATCCCTGACATCTGATAGCTGATATGTGTATGTATCTCTGTTAACTGGTCAATGAAGCCAATGTGATCAGAATCAATATAGTGGAGAGCACAAAACCATATGCAAGACCTCCTTTAGAAGAAGTATTTCTGAGTCTTATGGACCTTTGGTATGAATTGGTAGTCAGCATGAGGATGTTCATCTGAATGGTGATCAGAACAGATCATATGGAGCTTTGACTCTAATGGGAAATTCTCTGTTCAATCCTTGTATGTTGTAATTAATCACCATGGTGTTAAAGCTGTTTTTGTTCATGCAGCTTGGAAGTTGAAAATGCCCCCTAGAGTTCAAATCTTTTTATGGCTGATATTGTCTAAATATAAATTGCTTACCAGAGGTAATCTGGCCAAGAAGAGAGATGTGTCTGATAAAACTTGTATTTCCTGTTCTGAAACAGAATACATTCAACGCCTGCTTTTGAGTGCTGTGTTGACAAAACTCTCTGGATGTTTCTGCCTTTAAGCCGCCTTGGCTTGTCTGGTGTGTGGTGCTATGAGTCTGTTTCTATTTTATGGATTTTTTTTTTTTTGAAGTTTCACCCGCGGGGGGGGTGTTGGTGGTGGTGGTGGTGGTGGTGGTTGGCGGCTCCCCAATAAGAAACGCGTTACAGCCTACGGTTTACAAAAACACCTGGTCACACACCCAGAGGATGTGGACCAAACGAACTCTCCAAAGATAGAGTGGGAGGTGGCTAACCACAAATACATCAAAAAGAAAGAGAAAGAATTAAACACAAACGAGTAACACTAGACAAGCTACAAGACGCCAACCGGACGCCAATCTGGCCCCGCCGAGATAACCAAAGCCATTGTGCCATCCACCACTCCTCGTTTCCACTGTCATCCTCCCATGAGGACCCACAGGTGAAATGGGGACTAAGAGTGATGGTAGAGTTCGTTACCAAGATTTATTAGCAAATGTTGTCATTGCAGCTGGCTTATGGTTAACAAGATTTATTTTCAGGTAGCTGTTTGGTCAGTATTTAGCTGGGTTATGGTGTATACGCAGTTGGAGACACGGACGGGGCTGCTGATGGACGAATGCTATATATTGGAATTACAGTTTCAGCCCGTTACCAAGCTTTTTTTTTTTTTTTTTTTCATGAACGGGGTTTTGGACCCGTGTTTTATTAAGACGAAAAGCCGGTTACCAAAGCTGAAACGCTTAGTCCAAAACCAAAAAAGCAAACTGATCCATCCACTCTAATAACCCAGACCGAAGGCAGTTTTTTTTTTTTATTATTATTAAAGATCCGGTTTCCGGCTTTGATTAAATAAGAAGATGAAGGAAATATCAGGTTACATGCGTAAGTGGCGCAAAACAACTTCCCATGCTCGACAGACTATCAAAATTTGGGCATAGAGGCCTAAGCGGACTACTCACGAGCTAGAAACAACGGGTGTGCATCAACTAGCTGCACTATCATGGGATCTCCATTGTGTTCGTCCCCGCCTCTTTGCAACTCCGGCTAGCGCCTTATCAAGCTCCATGTCATCGAGCCTCGCCGCTTTCAATGTACTCTGTGATTGCTACATCATGCGCCGATGACCCACCATTGATGAAGTCCGGCTTCGGCGCATAAGCTTGAGCCGGGCGCCATTGCGGCAACCGATACGGAAGAAGGACGAGCAGCGGCGAAGGCTGAAACGGTAGAAGCCTGATCTCTCTTGGACTTGCGGCGCTCGGGGGTGCAGATGAGCCAGCAGCCTCGCAACGTCGGCATGGTCGGCGCCGACAAGATCGGGCGGGAGCTCGAGGAAGAGCCCGTGAGGGGATCATCGGGCGCCATCCCCGGCGTGGACTCCCGCACTGAGCATCGCAACATCTCCCTCATGTCCCTCCACCTCGTGGCGGAGGAGTGACGGTGACAACGCATCCACCTCCTGCGGGGAAGTGGGCGCCCAACTCGGGTGCTCTAGCGAGGCGCGGCGTAGCAAACTCCTCAACATGGGGGTCAACCCGTGTCGAAGGCTCCTCGGCGTAGAAATCCAACACCGAGGAGGATCTGCGCGCGTAGTGGTGTGAAACAACGAGGTCATCGGTGGAAAAGAGCAACTCACAGCTGCCATCCACCGTGGGTGTACTCCTGCGTCGTCGTCGTCGCCATCGTCGTCGAGTAGCTTTGTCAGCGCCCACTCGCACATCCGCCTCCGGGCTCGATTAATACCGGCGTGGATGGCGTGCTGGGGCGGGTGGAATGACAACGCCAAGCCGAGCCCCCACCCGCGCGCCAATTGAAGGCGTAGCTCGGCGTTGCTTGCACTCCCCAGCAATGTGGTGGAGGCCATGCAACGCGCTTGACACGCTGTGGCAACCGGCAGACAGGTTGCAACACGATCTGAGAAGGAGAGACAGTTGAAGCATCTACCACGGCGCTTTCCGGAATCTTCGGGCCTGCGGTAGCTGCACCCAGTGATGCTTAGCCGAGGCGACCGCGGGGCCGCGTCTCCTGCGGCGAGGATATCCCGCCACCCGTCCGCGTTGGGGCGGAGACCCGTCCCGCGGCCAAGGCGGTGGTGGACAGAGCGACCATTCGGTGGCGAGCGAGGCAAGCCGTGCACGAGGTGGGGGCGCCGCGACTTTGTCTCCTCTATCTTCTCCGAGGCTCATGACGCCCGTCGTCCGGCCGACCATGGCCCGCCAGCCACAACATCAACCGGCTGCCTTGGCCGGCCGACGAGCGACATCCGTAGGATAAGGGCGGCCGCTCCGCTGACACGCCGCCGCCGCCGTCCCTCCGCCCACCGGCGTAGCTCCGCGCCCTCTCGGTGGCCCGAAGGGGGCCAGAGAAAGGGAGGATGGCGCCCCGGCTGGAGCAAAGAACCGTGTCCTCACCCCATCATCCGAGGCGCCCACATTGATGACCCTTCGAGGGGTCGGCGGGGGTGGTGGAGGCGTGGGGAGGTGCCATGGCGGATGGCTATCGTAGCATGGTCCGGCGTGCACTACGGCTCGCACGATGTCGGCCGGCGACGGCAAGAGCGGCGAGGGCGGCGTGACGAGGTGGCGAGTCGTGGGGGAGGAGGCGACGACGGTGGTGGTGCCGGGTCCGCGGTCTCGTCCGCGTCCGCGAGCCCGTGAGGGGCGGATCTGGAGGCACATGATCGACGCCCCGGGGCCAGCGCCGGTCGGAGGAGCAGCTCTGTCCCCGGCGGGCGCCCTCCATGGCTGCCATGCGAGGCGGCGACGCCACCGCGTCGAATGCGGATCCGGCTGCTCGGGCGCCCGGCAGAGGTTGGGCGTCCCACCATGGCCGCCGCCCGTCAAAGGTCTCGGCAGGGCCACCATGGCCGGCGCCGAGCAAGAGGTCTTCAGGGCTAAGGGAGTGGAGGTGGCGGAGGAGGGACAGGCGGAGGGGGCCCGGCGGCGGCACCGGTGCCCTAGCAGGCCCGCTACGACCCATCGCGTGCTTCAGTTCACAGCATGCATATAGGAATTTTAAAAAGGTCAAAGCATGCATTCTTCTAGTGGAATTTGTGTTTCACCCTTTTCTAAAAACACGAGCTTTGAACTGAATGTTGAGATGTTGACTAGTATATGACTTTATGAACAGTGCCTGAAAGAAACTAGTGGGTCGCGCACACGGCTTGCTTTGTGGAAACTGAAAGATTCGGAGTAGTAGTATCACATAAAACAGCTTGATCAGCCCGTTTTCACCCAAAACAAATTGGCCCAACCAAATCAAACCAAACGAGTGGAGTAGAACTGTTGGATTGGACATGACTCGTTAGATGCTCCTCTCGTGCCGACGATTCTCTTCCCCAGATGTCCAACATCAACAAGGGAACTTTCATAATAAAAAAAAAATCAACAAGGGACCACGTGGCAAGCGTGGAGAGCTATAACCAATCAAAAAAAACATCAACAAGGGAACAAATGAACAGTCCAAGCCAATGAATCCCTCGGGCAATCCGGTACTCAGCGTGGTGTATGTATATATACAAATTATATGTATATATATACATCCCCCCACCACCACACCACACACACACACAGCCGCCGCTGCAGCAGGCTTCGTCGCTGCTACCAAGAACACCGGACTCCCTTGCCTTGTTACTGCTCGATCAGCTCCGCTAGCTGTTGCCGTGACCCAGAGGAGAGGGAGGCATGGCGGAAGAGACGGTGCGGGAGCTGCGCGCGAGCTTCGCGGCGGGGCGGACGCGTTCTGTGGAGTGGCGAGCGGAGCAGCTCAGGGGCATCATCCGCATGGTCGACGAGAACGAGGCCGAGATCAGCGCCGCGCTCCACGAGGACCTCGCCAAGCCGAACATGGAGTCCTACCTCAGCGAGGTAAGAAATTGTTAGTTGCCCGTTGATGCTCCCACGTACTGCTGAGAAGTGTTCGTCAGCAGTGGTTTCTGACGACGATGATTTCACCTGAACTTAATTGTCTCTGAATATTTACCTACTAGCAGTACCAGCTAGCACTTGGCAAATCTTGTACAGCCAAACGAAAAAAAGTTTAAGTTGTATTTGGGTAGAAAAATAGCAACTCGTGGGACGTCACACATGTTTACATCGCATATGCCAAAACACAAACTCGTGGACGTCTTGACATTTACATTAAGTGGTCTATTTCCACTTCCAGCTCCCTTTGTTTCCTGGTAAAGATGAACGCCAAAATGGAACCAGGTAGAACACCCTGAGCGCTCACTAATTCCGTCTAACCAACCGTGAAAGAAGCCCTGCCATCCTTCCCCACAGCAAACTTAACGTTTTTATGTGCTTTACACTTGAGTCTGAGAGAGTGTTTAGTTCTAGTAACATCAAGATTAATTTCGTATCCTTACTCAGCCTAGTACGTATATGGTAGGAGTAACTAATAACCGACCAAATGTTATTGCGTAATTCACCTCTGTTGGTGGCCTCAGATATCAATGACAAAGTCATCGTGCAAGTTTGCGCTCAACGGCCTCAAGAACTGGATGAAGCCCGAAAAGGTATCTACCTATCGTATCTATGCAACTCCAGCTTCCAGGCTGAAAATGTCACTGTTTCTCTGGTCCGGTGCTAACTTTTTAAATTCATTCGCGCTCAGATACCTGCGACCATGGCTACATTCCCGTCCTCGGCTAAAATCGTGCCGGAGCCCCTCGGTGTGGTGCTCATCATCTCAGCCTGGAACTACCCCTTCAGTAAGCTGATTCTAACCTGCAAAAGTTTTATGTGATACTACTATTCCGAATCTTTCAGTTTCCACAAAGCAAGCTGTGTGCCCAACCCACTAGTTTCTTTCAGGCACTGTTCACAAAGTCACACGTAATTGGATTTTACTACTAGTCAACATCTCAGCATTCAGTTTCAAAGCTCGTTTTTAGAAAAGGGTGAAACACAAATTCCAGTAAAAGAATGCATGGTTTGACCTTTTAAAAATTCCATATGCATGCTGTGAAGAAAATATTGTTGGCTTTCATAGACTTTTCCCTGGTAATATATAGTTGGAAAGAGGGAAAATAGATACACTACTAATTACTTGTACTTCTCCGTTGTAGTACTCTCCATCGATCCTGTCATTGGAGCGATCGCTGCTGGAAACGCTGTTGTTCTGAAGCCATCAGAGATAGCACCAGCTACCTCGTCACTGTTAGCGAAGCTGCTACCGGAGTATGTTGATAGCTCCTGTATTAAGGTTGTGGAGGGAAGCGTTCCGGAAACAACGGCACTCTTGGAACAGAGATGGGATAAGATCTTCTACACAGGTCAAGTTCTTAATACAATACCTATGAATTTTATGGCTCAGTTAATTTCTTGGACAATTGACTGAATAAAACAATTGACTGAACAAACATCATTGCAGACTCTGCATGTTATGATTCAGTGGTACTTTTAATTTCTATATTAGGCATATAGGCATTAGCTATCACACAGTTATGCAAATAGAGATGCTTTTAATATAATCCAAAATTCCTTGGTACTGAACTTTACATTATTCTTCAGATTCTGACATGAATATGTTTTTGACAAACTTCCAGGTAATGGAACTGTAGGACGCATAGTGATGGCAGCAGCAGCAAAGCATCTTACCCCGGTGGCCCTGGAGCTTGGTGGCAAATCCCCTGTTATTGTGGATTCGAATGTTGATCTTGATGTAAATGCATCTCTGTGTGGACTATCATGTTCTTAAATAAAATTACCATTTTTTAGTTGTCATTACAGAACTGATATTTTCCTTGCAGGTTGCTGTTAAGAGGATTGTTGTTGGCAAATGGGGAAGCAACAATGGGCAAGCATGCATTGCTCCAGATTACATCATAACGACAAAATCCTTTGCACCACAGCTGGTATAGATAACCATATGAGCATTATACATACCGACAAAGAATCTCTTGCGCAAAAAGCGAGAAACTGAACTTCCAGTTTCTGATCCATGAAGTAAATGTAAATCGTTGGCAGGTGGATTCTTTGAAGAGGGTTTTGGAGAGGTTCTATGGGGAGGATCCTCTGCAATCAGCAGACTTGTCTCGTATTGTGAATTCGAAGCATTTCAAGAGATTGACAGATTTGATAGAAGAAAAAAGAGTTGCTGCCAAGATTGTGTATGGCGGCCATACTGATGAGAAGCAATTGTAAGGATTGGTCATCACACTTTTTCAGGTACAGATACAGCAGTGAAAGCTCTTTGATTTATGTTAATACATTTTTTTCTTGTGTCAGAAAAATTGCTCCTACACTATTGTTAGATGTTCCCCAAGATTCAGCAATTTTGACAAGCGAAATATTCGGGCCCTTGCTTCCTATTGTGACGGTCAGTGATGTTTGGGTGCTTGTTTTTCTCTACTTGGGCCAAAAAATTCATGCTACATATGAATTTATGTGATTTCATTTTGCAGTCCAAACTCATTACAATTAGAGTCTGATTCTTCCGGGATTGTGTTTCCATTCCAGGTCGACAATATTGAAGAGAGCTTCGACTTGATCAACGCCAAGCCTAAGCCACTCGCCGCGTATCTTTTCACCAAGAACAAGAAGCTGCAAGAGGAGTTTGTGGCCACCGTCCCTGCAGGAGGGATGCTTGTAAACGACACCATGCTACATGTAAGTTGTGCTAAATGAAAATGAACAGCTGCAAAAATCAAAACATAGCGTTTTGCAGTGATGATGATCTAACTAACTTTGCTCCGGTCCTGATGATCCTGCAATACAACCCAGGTCGCCAACCCGTACCTGCCCTTCGGCGGCGTCGGCGAGAGTGGGATGGGGTGCTACCACGGCAAGTTCAGCTTCGACTGCTTCAGCCACAAGAAGGCGGTCCTGATCCGCGGCTTTGGCGGCGAGGCCAACGCCAGGTACCCGCCCTACACGGCGGAGAAGCAGAAGATCCTGAGGGGACTCATCAACGGCAGCTTCATCGCCCTCGTCCTTGTCCTCCTCGGCTTCCCCAGGGAGAAGCGTTAGATGCATGCATGATCGTCTAGTCGGTTCTTCAGTACAGCCAGCCTATTATATTGTCAACACGCGGTTGTATAATGCATAGATTGTCACATTGAGATATATGGACTTAATAAGGGAGTTGCATAAATAAGTGGGATCTGTCAATTATTCAGAGTGCAGAATGAATGGATACTTTGGAGAGGATGCCTGGCTGTGGTATCTCTGAATCTCTGTCCTCTGATGGCTCAATGTGACTAGGCAAGAGGCTTATATATCTACCCTACTAATGCACCAACTTAGCCAGGCTACAAATGGAAACAAATAGAAACAAAAAATTCAAAATCTTTCAAAACGGACGCTCCAGATTTAATCTTACCTTTCTCTCTCTTTACTTCACTCATAATCAAGGGTCATGATTGATTGTGTCAAGCTAATTCCCCCTCCCACCACGCGCTAATCCCCTTCCCCTCCCACGGCCCGTCGGACGCCGCCGTCATTCACGCGCGGTAGAATGGGAGCTCTCCCAATCGGACGGAGCCTTCCAAAAATCCCCCTCCGACGCGCGTATCCTCCTCGCGAGCTGCTCCTGCCGCGATGGTACGCGCTAATCTGCTCCTGCCCGCGGTGGTGCGTCTGGGTCTGAAGGGTCCGCCGTCGCTCCCAGTCCCAGCGACAAGGGTGCCAGCTCCGGCTTGGGCGGCAGTTCCTTCCCGTAGCCTCCTCCAAATCCCTCGAAACTGACTGCTGCGGCGTCGAAGCCGCAGCCGCAGCCGCCGCTGCAGCGGCCTCCTCCTCGACCCCATCCCCATCGCTTCCCTCCATGCCTCGGTGCCGACGCGGCGACGGCGCCCCACACAAGCGGTCGGTCCTCCTCCTCAGGGCGGCCAGCGGTGAGGAGCAGACGCATCCTGTCGAGAAGCAGCAGCAAGAGGAGGCGGAGGAGGCCTCGTACATCGGGCAGCTCATGACCGCGATCTGCAACTGCTTCGAGGACAGGTCCTTCATCCATCCATTCGTGTGAGTACAACCTTATACACTACACCCTCCCTTCCATCTCGATCTGATACTCTGTTGATCTAGAGATGATGCCTGGCGACCAAACTCTGCCTCTTTGTGTTGCACGCCTGCGACCTCTCCCTAGAGGTACTCCTATCCACTCTCCCAATTGTTGCATAATCTACCAATTTGACCCATCGGCGTTGGAATTTTGTGATTTGCAGATTTGCTTTGTTGCAGATTTGCGCTATTCAAGATCTGCATGTTCCAAACAAGCAGGGCCACTGGCACAGCTGAATGTTCCAATGATTCGCGTCGGCCTGGCACAACATGACAATGGTGGATGAGATCGTGGAGCGCGTGTACTCAGCGAGCATCCACAACCTCCCGACCACGACGCGGCCATGGACCATGAGATCCCGTCTCGGTACCCGGAGGCGCAGCATATCGTCGTGGACTGGACGGGAAGCCCCGGGCGATCTGCCGCATCTGAAACATGGAGATCCCCATGGCGTGCACCCCCATTTCCCGCATCCATGACTCTGAGAGGGTTCATCAGATCGCGTCATTCTGTTCGACCTGCTCGTGGGGATTCCTCCCTTCAATGCTGTGCACCTGCAGGTAATTAGTATGTATAAGCACATTGCCTGCCGTTAGTTTCCTGTTTTTTATCATGTGCAACGTGGAATGAATTAGAATTTGGAATTCTGTAACTCTGTATGCAATGCAAGTGGATTAATTTTCAGAAGTGAATGGGCAAAAATCCTTTTCAGTTTCTTAATCCTAATTTGAATCAATATGAATTTGGAAGTCTTCTGAACGCAATGCAAGTGGACTAATTTTTAGAAGTGAATGGAGAAATCCTTTTCAGTTTCTTAAATCCTAATTTGATTTGATGATAAAATCTTTTTTTGTAATAAATATGGGTCTATTGCAGATAATATTTGACCATATCAAAAGAGCTTGATGCAAAAAATAGTCACTGCTGCCCATATTATATGTGGGTAGAAACTTGAGATACATGTTTACTTGGAGTCAAGACCAAATAAAGCATCTAAATTCACTGACTATATATCTTGAGAAGAGAAGGTACTTTGAGATGAGCCTGGATCATAATATAAGGATATATAGGTTGGTTTCTTGATTCCAAAAGGTCACCTTTTGACACATCTTAAAATTAAATGCATTTGCTCCAAAAGAATCTGGGATCTGGATATATTTCTATTGCTCAGATCATCATTATAAATTCATTTTATTATTAGTGCTACAGATTAAGGAATTATTCCTCCAGTCAAGGCAGCTATGTCCATTATAGTTGTCTGTGTAGCTTATTGAACACTTGCATTGTTTTCTTTGATGCTGGGCAGAGCATTTGTTCCTAGCTAGCTAGCCTTCTCTTCATCGGAATTCAAGATCAGCATGTTAATCAGGATGAGCTACATCAAGGAAAATATGTATGAATGATCACTGATTGCAGAATTCATTTCGGATTTTTTCTTAATCTTTTGTTAATATTACCAGGTTACTGTGTATTTCGTCAGCCTCATTATCTACAGAACTTTGTCCAGTCAACATTCAATGCCCACCCTAGATTGTTTCGGACAGGATTTTCAGGATACCGCAAGGTTTTAGTAAATTATTATTGTGCAGTTTTCATGTTACGTTGAAATTGTAAATGGGAAATGCAGTTGCCATAACCAAAATTTTCATGATCCCCATTGTTCTCTCTTTTGCAGTTGTTGCTCATTAGTCATGCTGTCTTTGTATCATGTTTGAGTAACAAAATATATATATCACCTTTAATAGTTTGATTTGTATTTATCTCATATCACCGCTGCGTTAGCACGGGCATTATACTAGTGTAGTGTAATGTATGAGCTAGAACTAATTACTAGTTGAGCTGAAAATTAGCTCAAATTAGTTAAGCAGTGATCTAAGAACAAATTGATCACGCTAGTTAAAAAGCTAGGTGAACAGTGGAAAACTGGATGACAAATTGATCACGCTAGTTAAAAAGCTAGGTGAACAGTGGAAAACTGGATGACGAACAGTAGAATAATAAAGCGCGTGCACTGTCTAAGATAAGCTGGAAAACTGGTGAACCGCGATGTTGTGTGCAATTTTCATCTTCTTCTTCCAAATCAATTGAAATACTTTGAATGAGTATTGCTCTCCACATCTACCATGCGGTGAGACATAGATGAAGGTAATAGTTATCAGCTGGCCCACTTCGAGTTTCACGGACAATGTGGTACTAAATGCACTAATACAGATTTCTCAAAAAAAAAAAAAAAAAAAAAGGTAATATAATTGGTCACCAGCCTGGCTTGTGCGCTTTGTCTACTTGGGCCTAACTGTGAGAAGTTATCTGGGCTGGCATGGCGGCCATTGGTGGCCTAGGCCCGTTAGCCATTGACCAGCGCACTAGTAGCCAGGTGATTTGTGGCTTGTCGATGAATTCAAAGATCATGAACAACCGATTATGTGACATCTCTCTTAGCTTACATTCCCTCCATTCTAAATTATAAGACTTTTTGGCTTTTCTAGATTCATTTCCTTTACTATACATCTATTTATACACTATGTCTAAATACAAAGTAAAAAAGAAATATATCTAGAAAAGCCAAAAAAGTCTTATAATTTAGAATGGAGGCAAAATAATACTAGTACTCCTGTGATTATTCTTTTTAAATTGGAGTTCAACCGATGTTGCGATAAGATACATTTGTCTTTTTTTTTTTTTCCCTTTTTCATTGCTATATTGTTTCTCTTTCTTTTCTATTTCTGTTTTGTTATGTGCGGTCTTGTATTATTCTTTTTAATTTTCATAGTTTTTAGTTATTTTGTGGAATTTTATTGTTTTCTTTAGTTTTTTATATTTTATTGTATTTAAATTTTATTTTACTACAATTAATTATTTTACATATGTTGATCTCGTGAAATATCCACATAGTACTATGATTTGTTTTCAAATATTCTCTTATGTTATTCAGTACATTTTTAGAATGTTCAAAGTATATTCATGTGATCAGGCAATGAGGCTTCTTGGTGGCCGTGGCAGAACCAAGATCTCGCGGCGGTATTCCACGTGGAATTTTTTTACAATACAAATATATATCAACAAGTACAATGCAAATTCTGAAGGAATATCTTTAAGTTGCACGACCCTTGATAGAAACGGAATTAAGAAAGGAAGCGACAGTATTTTTGACTTTTCGTAGGCCATATAGGTAAGTCAAAATAGTTTTCAGGCCTCATAGGTATGTTCAAGAAAGAAAGGATAAAATTGACGGTGAAACATGGAAACTTATGGAAAGAGACTACATGATTATTCATAAGAACTTCACGAGATGCTTTTGTAAAACCTCATTCCCCTTGGGATATCCATCCATGGCCATTAGAGAAGAAGTCTTGGCTCGGCTTGGCCGATATTCAACCAGCGGGCAGTGTGAGGAAGGGGTCGGGCGCAACTGCTGCGCTGAGGCGGTGCTATTGGGGTCGGATCGGGCATTAAGAGAGCATACTCCCATATACGAATGATATATCGGAAAAATATCTAGTGCAAATCACATCATAGGTGGAAACAGTAAAACTAATTCAAAAAGTCATATCCTAAAAATTCTAAAATTTGGCACACTCATAATGCATACATATGTACTCATGGAAAAATTGCGATGCAAACTCACACGCACATGAAATTTATCATTTTTGTATGAATTTTTCTAGTTTGAGTTTAGATTCCTACTTTTGCATCTGAGTACATATTAGTATGCATTGTCAAATTTCAGAATTTTTGAAACAGCCAAGATTTGACTTTGGAATTGGTTTTCATGTTTCCTTCTAATATGTGGTTTCCACCATATATTTTTTTCCGGATATCCATCATCGCGATTCGGCCGTAGTAATGCGATTGTGCATAAGTTGTATATAAGATAATAAAACAAAATATTCTCTCATTTTGTGACTAAGAATAATAGATGTAGTAGGATAAATATAAACAATAACAATAATTAAAAATTCAAAAAGCATGACGTACATGTCGTACGCCTATGTGGTGCTTAGGCGGCAGTGGGGAAACTGTCCGGCCACAGCATTTAAAGAGAATTATTATGTATTCATCTTTAAGTAGCTCTACGCACTTACCGCGCGTGCTGGTGCTGTCACGATTGGAGTTTATTAGCTCGTGCACGATCTATTGGTGGGACAACGTGGTACTAAACAAACAGAAAAGAATTAATTTGCCGTTGCGCTGTTGGGGCCAGACACGTAGAGATGTATTTTGGGTTACCAACAATTCTCCTGGTCCGGTTTCTGTCGTGGGCTGACAAAGACTGCCCCCGTCGCGCTGCCCGCCGGCCGGCCATGCCCCACTTCTTGCCTTCTCGGCTAGACTTCTTCTCTAATGGCATGGCCGGCTATCCCAAGGAAGAGGAACGAGTGTTGGAATAATTCAATGGTCTCCAGCACCAACCATTACGAAAGGGTACGCGATCAAGGACGGTTTCCGCTGGTCGAGGTTGTCGGGGAATCCGCACATGCACAACCATCGTTAGCGCCCAAACCAACCAATTGTTGCTGCTGTGAGTCGAACAACATCACATTAAAAGGGTGGCCTGTCTTCTCTTTTGGCTAGTGCACAACTGAGAAATACACGGCCCCGACACTTTCACTCTCGAGATCCTTAAGAAGACCCTGGATTGACCCGAAGACTGCCGCCCTTCTTCCCTGACTTCGGCTAGACTTCTTCTCTAATGGCCATGACCGGCCATCCCAATGTGGAAGGAGGTTTTACAAAAACAGCTCCTGATGAAGTTCTTAGGAATAATCATGTAGTCGCTTTCTTCAATTTTATCCTTTCTTCCGTATTCCACTGAAATATAGAGAAAAATGACATGTGTGGTCCGGAAAATGTCATCCTTTTTTTCTTGGTCTTTCTTTCTTGAACTTATCTACGGGGCCAAAAACTATTTGTTGCTTTCTTCCGTCCATTCGGTTAGGTGAACCGTGAGGGTTCCTGTCGTAAGCTATACGAAAAGTCAATATTATCGATTCCCTTTCTCATCTCCATTTGTATCAACAAAGTCTGCAAAGTCATGTAACTTAAAGATATCTGTTTCTATCGATCAATGATTAACACCGTTAGATGCATTCATATCCGACTCAAACCATATGATTAACACCGTACTTGTGTTACGCGTCTGTATAATGCATATATTATCTTCACAATGAGATATGCATGTAAGGGAGTTGCACAAATAATTGTGACGTGTCAATTTTTCAGTGTGCAGAACAGATACATGGATAGGATGCGTGGATGTGCGGTTTCTCTGAATCGCTGTCCTCTGATGGCTCATATGTATATGCTGTTAGGGCGTCTCTAATGGTGATCAAATAGCTATCGAGGAGGAATTCTATTGGATATGAGCAGCAATTTGCAAATAGCTAGCTAGATGAGGTATAAAAATAATAAAAAAAAAAAAACACGTTCATTGCCTATCGAGGAGAGAGACCAAATAGCTTAGCGACTCCCAAATAGCTAGCGACTAATAAATATCTAATCTAGCTCAATCTCCTAGAAACATCTCTCTCACATAACTCTCAACTATAGTGTTTATTTTTTTCTTATTGATATGTCTCATCTAGCTAGCTATTTGTAAATTATCATTGATAGCCAATAGGATTCCTCCTAGCTAGCGATTTGGTAACCATTGGAGACGCCCTTAACTGGTCGATGAAGCCGATCCGATCGGAATCAATGGAGCGGAGAGAGCACAAAACCAAATGCAAGAGCTGTAGGTTCATATCTGAAAGATTAATTTTCTTGGTGGATCGAAACAGTAAACCCGAAAATACCCGATGACTAGGCAGGAGGCAGCAGCAGCTAGAACTAATTACTAGTTGAGCTGAAAATTAGCTCAAATTAGATAAGACTAGCTTAGCTCAAATTAGATAAGACTAGCTTTGATCACGCTAGTTAAAAAGCTAGATGAACCGTGGAAAACAGGAACAGTAGTAGTAGAATAATAAAGCACGTGCCTTGGACAAGCTGGAAAACTTTGTGAAAATTATACTAATTAGCAAAAATAAAACGCAATACACACCATGTAGTTGCATCCCGTCTTTTCTAATCATTTGGGATACTTTGTATGAGTATTGCTCTCAACGTCTACCACAAAAAGTGAGACATAGATTAAGGTAAATACTTATCAGTCGGTCCATTTTGTGTTTCACGGACAATGTGGTACTAAAAGACACCAATGCAGATTTATCAAAAAAAGAGATATTATACTTATAATTAGTTGCCAGCCCGGCATGTGCGTTTGGTCAACATGGGCCTAACTGTGAGATGCTATCTGGGCTGTCATGGTGGTCATTGGAGGCCCAGGCCTGTTATCAAGGCTAGCGGCTTGAGTCCCCGCGACCAAGCCAACAGCGCACCCCATTTTGTTTTCTAACTCAACGTCCGTTGTTTTGTTTTTTTCAAATTAACGTACGTTGGCCCAGTTATGCTCTCGTAGGCAGGCCAGATTCTTTGCTGTTATTTCTTTTGTTCTGTTTCTTTTTTTTTTTTTATTAGGAAATATGTCCGTGCGTTGCAACGGGAGAAAAAAAAAATTATTAAACATTCGTATAAATACATGAATGGTACATATATATATTTACATTTTATCCTTTTGTAATATAAAGATTTATTGTACAATTGTTGCACTCAATTTATCTTAGAATTAGTCCAGCAAGATACGTGAACTTCGTATATAAGCACATGGTACTCTAGCGTGTAATATTTGGGTTTATCTTGGAATTAGACTCCAATACGCACTTGAACTACAAAGTTGTTTGGCCTTTTGGGGCCGATAAGCCAACTGATGTTGTTTTGTGAAAAAAATTATAATAATTAAGAAACCAGTGATAAGTTCAAGCGAACACGCGCGTCTAGGTTGTCGCGGGAGATGATATGTTCTAGTATGGTCCGATTTTGCACTATGTCCCTATAGACTATTCCAATTAATTATTCCAATTAATAGCATGTTTTTTCATGTCTATAGGTTATCAAATCAACTCTAGATACATGCATGTGAATGGACCTCAAGGCAAATAAATTTTTATTAGATCTTTTGTTAACTGGTTAGAGGCAAGGACTATTCTGTTTGTCACTAAAATTAGACGCAACACATTTGGTTGCTACCGGTCTATAGAAAATATGAAATGGTAACATATTTTTTTAATTAGAATAGCTTCAAGACATTCTTTACATCGTACCTAATTTTTTTATGAAGAGTTTTTTGGTGAAAAGTACCCTTAATTGGTTTTTATTGGATATTCCAATATAGTCATATTCTATTTTTGGTTTCTTGCTAGCTAAAGATAGAAACTAACGATGGCTCCCGATAATGCAGAAAAAGCTGTTGGAGGATACAAATATATAGAAAATATATTTTACTCAAATAAGTCTCGAAATGATAATTTATAAAGTAAAGTTGAAACTACTTTTGGATATGCTCTTAATGCTTTTTATATTCTATTAATATGCATTTTTAGAAATAAATAAAAATCTAACAAAGAACCCTAAGCTATTCCAAGTCTATTCACAACCTCCTCTAACCATCGTGGTGTTATTCTCTTTTTTTCTCTAAAAAAAACTGAGCACCAGCAAGATACATTTGGGCCTCGGTCGCTTCATCTAATGGGCCACACGCGCACCCATATAGCATGGAGGCAAACCGCGGACGCACGGCGAGGACTTTCCTTTGCATCCGGTCAGATTTGTATGAAAGTAATTAGCTGAAATCCTAATCCTAATTGTATACGACAGGAAAAGAGGCGAAAAAGAAATTGTAGGTGAAAAAAAAAAGCAGAAATTTTCTCTCTTAATTAGTATATACTAGGAAATATGCCCGTCGCGTTGTTCTACGGGTGGATGTCAAATTATTCGTTTCAATACCGTAATAATTTGCTCACAGTTTTCATGCACACTGCTTTCTTAAATTATGGTAAATGAAAAAATAAAAAAGTGCTCGTGTGTTGCCACGGGATCTACATCACACGGTGTTCATTGAACAAAAATGACTTACCTATTTTGTTATATTTAATTGGAGTTTGTATATTAAATTTGGGACATCATAATTATTATTATCGTTACAATAAAAGTCTTATATGTGAGAAAATCACACTCCCCGTTCCAATAATAAGACGTTTTTTTTTTTTTTCCAGATGTCATGCGGGGGTATGGCTGAGGCTGATGCCACCGGCACTTCATTTTGTCATGGATCGAGTCGATTGATATACGCAAGGCCCAAGTGCTACAGGCCGCTGATATACGTTTCTCTAGATTCTTTGATTGTGCTTCTGTTCTGCATCGTCTTTTGTCTATCTCCCGTGGTAGTGCGTCTCCCCTCTCCCCGTCCTCTTATCTTTTTTAGTTTCTTCCACTCAGTTCGTTCACATGCACCTGCACAGCTAGAGCTTAATGTCAACATCCCGTCATCCACACACAAAAGCACACCAAGGTCCAAGCCATATGGAGCGACCGCCAGGCAGTAGCAAGGGCGGCGGGCCAGCGAGCACCGAGCAAGGACCGTGTGCCTTTGCGAGCCATCACGAGAGGTGGAGAGAAGCCGGCGAGGTAGCATGGCCGCAACTGGTTCGCATGGAGGGGCGATGCTGCGTGCGTGGCAAGGATGGAACACCACGAAAAACGTGAAGTCGCCGACGAATTTTCTATTGAATCTAGCAATGTTCGATTTCGAGGGACCTTTTTTTTTATGATTCGAAAACCCCTTTCGCTACTACATTGTTTAAATGCGTTGCCATCTCTTCTTGAACCACGCCTCGTTCTCGTTGTTGCCGGCGTAGGATATGAGTTAAGTCTTCAACCGATTCAACTTCTAATCCCAAAACCTTGCCTTTAGGGCGGGCGGGCGGCAGCGGCGCAAGAGCCGCCGCGTCGGGATCTATGCGGTCGAACGCGGGCGTGCCCGCTGAACACGCCGGCAATGGGGCGGCCGGTGTAGGCGTAGAGGCACCGCGACACGGGGCGCCCCGAGTCGTGAAAGAGGCTCCGCGGCCGCTACGATTTTTCTTTTGAAAGGACAGGTGAGTGGGATATATACGCATGTACGTGGAGAGTCCCGACGGTATGTATATGGAAAGTCTACGGAGGGCAATAATATTACGTATCCTATACGTACTTCCGATCGAGGGCGATATGGCGCATTACAAGGCGAGAAACCGAGCGGAACATGTACAAGCGGAAAAAAAAAGGCAGAAAAAAAGTTGGAAAAAGAGGTGAGACTGAAATTTTCTCTCTTTATTAGTAGGTATAGATAGATATACTAGGAAATATGCCCGTGCGTTGCAACGGGTAACATTATATTATGATATAATTACTTTTTGAAATCCACAATTAACATTATATTATGGTATAATTACTTTTTGAAATCCACAATTCACATTAGAGTATTACATCGTAGGAAATAATTACCTTTTAAAACCACAATTCACATTAGATCTAAACATTGTTTGGCTTCCTTTTGAAGAAAAAGGAAACCCTTAACCTTTGAGGTTTGTAATAACTATCTTATCTTAATAAAAAAAGAAGTCCGTAACTTGGAGTAGTACAACTTCGTTGCGCCGCCGCTGTTAATGACCTTCTCAACGTCCCAAATCGCTGGGCCTGCCCGAAGCCCCGACGATGATGCATGACGATGACCAACAACGATTGGTGTTGGCCGAAGTACACGCCGAGCTGCGCACCGTAGTATGGAATTCATCTTGAATTTGGTGAATCGGTTGCTTCGGTTCTGATATTTTCTGTTTGGTGTTGTGTGCTAGTAGCACATATATATATAGGACAAAAAGAAGCTAGATTGGGTAATCTCCAATCCGGTTTGGATTCGAGAGTTTTGAGAATAGAATTCGACGTTAGATAAGAGTTCCAATCCTATTTGGTAGGTATAGATATAGATAGGTGTCGTAGTTGGGAGATTAAATATACAAATCTTAGTTGGATGAAACCGTAACGAATCAATCTCTTAGCTGAGTCCGGTATAAATACGGAAGGGAGGAAAGGAGAGGTGAAAGAAAACGATGGTGAAAAAAAAGTGGTAGAAATTTTCTCTCTTTAATAGTAGGTATAGATTTAATAGTAGGTATAGATATAGGTTATAGATATAGATGTGCGGTCTTCTATTATTTATTCTTTTAATTTTCCTTATATTTTTTATTTCCTTTGAATAATTTTATTATATTTTTATTTTCTTTAGTTTTTTTATATTTTATTGTATTGTTTTCAGTTTTATTGTAATTAATTGTTTTAATATGTTGTTCGTGAAGCATCCACATAATGTGTTCTCTTTTGTCATCAGTATGTTTTTAGATTGTGATCAGGCAATGAGGCTTCTTGGTGGATCCAAAGAGTAAAAGATAACACGTAGTGTACTCAATGACTACGTTGGCTGGAAGCAACTTTAGCTGTGGCCTATATAGATCGGCTAGAACTAATTACTAGTTGATCTGAAAATTAGCTTAAAATAGTTTGGCTACCCAGTTTTTTTTTTCATAACATAGCTAGTTGGTTAAGGTTTCCCCTATTTAGCCCTTCTAATTGGATGGATTAAGCTAATTTTTAGTTAGCTAACATTTACCTCATGCATTCAAATAATCGGCTCCAAGTCCAAGGAGTTCGTCAAACTATCAAAAGATATGTTCTAAGAGTACACTAGAAACCATGTGCGGTGTTGCCACGCAGCCAAAACGCTAGGGTGCATTGCCTTATATTACCGTTGCGTTGGCGCGCCACCTTAAACCTATGAGTCGTCGGGCCTCGGGCGTGGAAAGATTGTCAACTGTGGTGCAAAGAAGCACCACACTCCAGTTTGATGTTCTCAAATATTTGTAGCTTAAGGAATGTTAAAGGTACTGCTATTATAGTAAGAAATAAACATAAAAATTTTATAGCTGAAGGGATGTTAAAAGTACTGCTATTATAGTAAGAAACAATTTAACTGTTGAAATTTATTCTAAATGGAAAACTAAAAAATATCACAAGTTCTAGGACATTTAGTTTGTTCGTTCTCATTTGAGATGGAAAGAAAAAAGGTGGCATCTACTTGTAAATGTGATAATGAGCAACAATGGAGTGATTGATTTCTAACCCATGAATCACAAATAATTGAAGCAACAGACAGATCAATCGAGAATTGGTAGAAAACAAAAAAGCAGGTACTGCCTTCTTGGTCCTTTCTAGCACTTGTAATTCAACTCTGTATCTAATTTTCAAGAAGGTGACATTTAGTTTGTAATAAATGTGATAATGAGCAACAATGCAACGATTAGCTCCCAATCCATGAATCACAAATTCCTTTCTAGCACTATAATTCAACTCTTTATCTAACTTTCAATTAAGTGATAGATTTAAGAATAGCACACTACAATATGCAGATGTACATTCATGAAAAAAAAAATCAAGTCATGTCATATTGGTACTAAAAATCAAGTCATGTCATATTGCTACTCAGTTGGAGTTGAGAGAAAAAAAAAAGATCATTGCCCATCATTGAGAAATCAAGAATTAATGATATCATTTATGCCTTAAGGTAATCCAAAAAATTACATCAGAACAGTGTATATATGGAGACTCCAACTTTTTTGGAGACTCTGTCCATTTGTAGCATTCGTAGCTAATCCATGTCGACAACTGTTCCTGGCATCCTTAAAACTGTCAATGTTTAGCCAATCGATGTAGTTTAGCTTATTATCTTCACACAAGTGAGGCTTTCCTGCAGAGCATTGTGTTTATTGAGAATGGACGACAAACGGGATGGCCATTTCATCCAACACCCTGGGACGTCCCTTGAGTAGCTGGTATGCCGGCTTTCTTCAGTGTTGCGCCGCCCCCACGCTCTCTTCGGGCTGCAGTGCTGCGATGTCCTTGCGGGCACGGCAATCTGGAAGGTAGGTGCGAGATGGGACGGGCGACAAAGTACGTCGAGGGCGTGGGCTAGCTTGTGAGGTGGCCTCGGCATGGCCAGAGGTGGCCTATGGCATGCTAGCTATGACAACAGGCGTTAGTGTGGGAGCTTCTCGGCACGGCGGCCCGGGCGAAAAGCGAGGTTGTGGGCACGGCAGCTCCGGTGACCTCGGAGCAGGCGAAGGCGTGGACACGGCAGCTGCGGCCACCACAATGTGGGCTTGTGGTGGGTCCACTAGGGTCCGCGAGTCATCTGCGGAGGTGGAGGGGCCGCGAGCCCACGGCCGGGCGAGGGGGAGAGGGGGAGAGCATCGAGCGAGTGGGTGCAAGGCCGGTATCGAGGATGATGAGTGCCGCCATGAGGCATGGGTGTGGCCTAGCCGACGGGCCCGAGCTCGGGGAAAGATTTGGAAACGCCGATTGTTGAGCCCGTTTTAGACGTTCGATCAAAATCGGATGAACTAAAAAGAAGAGTGACGTGGCCCAATCCCTCAGGTTTAGAAAAGTAGAGATACCAACCCATACTAGGCATCTTGAGCTGACAGGACAGGCTGAGGGCAATGGACACATTTTGGTTGTTTTTGATTTTCAAATATATTCTCAATTTAAGCTATCAATACCTAAAATTTCAGATATAGACCAATAACACAAATCGTTGTTAAAAATATATGTATGTATTTACGATAGCAAAATGAAAAGCTATAATAATTAATAATTATACGTATTTACCAAAAAAAAATGAAAAATCTTTATAATAACTAACTAAATTTACCGTAGCAAAATGAAAAAAAGCTATACACACAATGTAGCGTGCTACACAACCATCGTCTAGAATATATTCTCAATTTCGCTATCAATACCTAAAATTTCAGATATAGACCAATAACACAAATCGTTGTTAAAAATATATGTATGTATTTACGATAGCAAAATGAAAAGCTATAATAATTAATAATTATACGTATTTTTACCAAAAAATGAAAAATCTTTATAATAACTAACTAAATTTACCGTAGCAAAATGAAAAAAAGCTATACACACAATGTAGCGTGCTACACAACCATCGTCTAGAATATCATTTGTATGAGTATTGCTCCCCGCATCTACCACGCGGTGAAGCATGATTGAAGGTAATAGTTTATCAGCTGATCAGTATTCTGTTCCATGGACAATGTGGTACTATAATAGATATTCACAATTTTCAAAAGATGTGGCACTGAAAACTCTGGTGCTTATAATAAAATATGAGTATTGCTGTTAGATGAAAACTCTGCTGAAAAAATAAGATGTCGCCAAATCCGGCGTGCAGGCCTGGTCTACTTGGGCCGAACTGTTAGATGGAAGCAAACCCCAACAGCAGCACCTGGTTTGATCTGGATCCGGCAGCCATCGGCGGCCCAAGCCCGTTGCGTTTGCCTCCTTGTCGGCGGGCATCGCACCTTATACACGGCGACCACTCCATCCGCCGTAGCTCCCGGCTCGCTGCGAAGTCTTCCCGTGTACAAGGACCCACGTCCAGAACGCCAAGCCCATAGAGTGCTCCTGGACAAGTGGAACGGGAAGAGAGCGGACGATCCGTCCAACTCCCCGGAACCGCCCCGGCAGCACGCTTTCATGACCGCTTCGTCCGATGTGTCCTCCCTAGAGCAGCTCACAGTCAGGGAACTCTTCCCGCTAATGCAGCATGGCTCCTTCATTGAGCTAGACGAGGAGCTGTGATGCGGACTAGCGCACTCTCTTTAGTCGCATAACTAGTTATCCGGACTTAGGGTGTGTTTGGTTGGGCTTTTGGCTTAAGCCCAACCATAGGGGTTGGCTGCCACCTAAAGCTAAAGCCAAAAGCAGCTTTCATCCTAGTGTAATTGCAAAAGCACCTCAGACCCTGCTTTTACTGGCTTTTGGATGGGCAAAGTGGAAAAATTACCCACTGCCAGGGTTATGAAGGGCAAATAACGTTTCGATTCCTTTTTTTCTCATCCCGTCGCTGTGTTCCCCGACTCCCCCTCCCTCTTCGCTGCTTAACTTCTCCCGTCGTCGCGCCCACGCGATAGGGTTCGGCGGCCTTCTCACCACCGCCGCCCTACCTTGGCGGAGCTTCCCATCCCCGCCAAGGCCGGCCCCCAAAGCTTCCCCTGCGGCCGGCCCGATGCCCCGAGGTCCCCTCGTCCTTGTCCCGAGCGGCCCCCGCCTCGGTCCCCTTGCCGCGATCCGCCCGGCGCGGCAGCTGCAAGGAGGTCGCCGGAGCCATCAACCGCCCGGCAGTAGCAGCAGTTCGCCCGGCAGCAGCAGCAGGTCTCCCAGTCCTCCACCCCCACGGATTTGCCCGGACCGCCCAGCTTCTGCACTTGCAAGGTATATGTCAGATCCCTCTCGTCTCTCGCTATTTGTGATGGATGTAGTATTGTTCCAAATCGATTTATGGTTAGTAGTGCCTGTGTGTATGGTAAATTTGTTGTGCCCCTTACAAGTTGATTGAAAAAAAAAAAAAAATTTGTTTGGTTCAAGAATGGGTGACAAGGCAGATTGGAGTGATGCTTTTGTGAGGCATTTGTTTGATGCCTGCAAAGAAGAGATAGAAGCTGGGAATAGGCCGATGGGAGTTTTCACTTCTCAGGGTTGGAAGAACGTTGTATCCAAGTTTAACAAAAATCCAGTGGTAATCGAACAAAAAACAATTGAAGAACATGTTAGATGTGTTCAAAAAGGAATATTCAATGTTTATGGAGTTTAAGAATTGTGCCACTGGTCTTGGATGGGATGAGGCAAAACAGACTATTGTGTGCTCGGAGGAATGGTGGGATGAACACCTTGCTGTAAGAACTATTCTTGCACTTTAAAATTTGTATGTTCTTTGTTGAAGTGTGCCTTGCTAATTTTATTTAATTATTTTCAGAGATGCAACAATAAAGAGAAAGGAATCAAATGCAGCCATGTGAAGTTTAGAAAACAAGGACCAAAATTTCTAGATGATTTGCATATCATTTTTGGCAAGTCACATGTTAGTGGGGCTTCAGCCTCATGTCCTGGAGATATTTCCTCCGATGAGGATGGGCATGAGGATGTGGCTGAGGTACCCAAACCTGCAGAGAATACTGGGAAGAAACGCAAGGGGCTGTCTGGTACTGTTCGTGACAAGGATGACAAGAGCCCATTTTCTCGTATGTACAAGTCCACTTGTGAGAAGATAGAAGCAGCAGCCGAGAGGATTTCTACAAGTGTTGAAGCATCATCGGCTTCTCCATGCAACGCAGTCCCTACCATTAAAGAAGTTATGAAGATGGTGAAGGAATGTGGCATACAAGAAGGAACTGCTCTAATGCATACAGCTACATCTTTGATTATGAAACCTGAATTTAGGGAGGTTTTTAGCTCTCTGGAAACAAATGAAGGAAGGTTTGATTTGATTGAGAGGAGCATGCAACCAAATAATTGTTGTTTTTTATTTATTTATTTATTGCTGTGAACCTTTGTTTCCACAGACATGTAAACCAATTATGTGGTTGCTGTTTTATTTATTTGTTTATGACTTGCTGTGAACCTTTGTTCCCTGGACATGTACATCAATTATTTGCTTGCTGAGAACCATTGTTTCCCTGGACATGTAAACCAATTTTTTGCTTCCTGAGAACCATTGTTTCCTTGGACATGTACACCAATTATTTGCTTGCTGTTCTATTTATTTATGACTTGCTGTGAACCTTTGTTTTTATTTATTTATTTGCTTGCTGTAGATGGATGGCAGATTGGCAGTTGTAGGCAAAGAAGGAGAAAAAGGTTTACTGATGCTAGCTGAACTTGCCCAACATGCTGCCATTATGGGAGATCGAAATGGGCAACTTGTACACTGCACGGTACTTGCAAAAAGGTGCGTACAGAGTTACGCGAGAGACTGGACTGCAATGGGGGATGGCTTGCATGGATCATCCAAGGTATTTTTATAAGATGTTTCGATGAGCCTAGAGGTGTTCCATGCTCTTCATGACTTGTTGGTGAGGGAATATGGATTGAGCCAGACCTACAATGTTTCATCCATTGAGTCATTGGCAATGTTTTTGTGGATGGTCGGAGGGCCGCAGTCATATTCACAAGCTGAAAACCGTTTCACCACTACCAGAGTACAGCTTTTTCGTGTCGGCCACAAACCATCAGGAATAGGCTGAAAACCGTCAGAATTGTATTCCTGACGGGCAGCCGACAGGAATCGGCCGTCGAGGAACGAAGCGGCAGGAAAAATGAACCTTTCCTGACGGCCTGCCATCGTGAAATAATTCCTGACGGGAATTCCCGACAGCCACTCTTTGACCCTGAATCCAGCCAGCATGTTGCCGTCAGGAATCCAACCGACAGGGAACAAATATACACCACAAAATTCCAATTTAATATACTGCAACCATTAACCCAGCTAAATATAGCTGATTTCACTCCAAAGTCAGTCAACCAACATGTACAAATCGAACTCATTGTCCATCAAAAAAATACATTATTTATCACATTCACATGTCATCCAAATTCAAATAGCTATCATTGATTACAACAAGTCTATCATTGATTACAACAAGTACAATCTGTAGCAATATCTGAAGTCACAAGATTGCATAATGCAACAACAGAATGTGGCTTTTAGCACGGATTACAGACTTGACCTCCTACAATTACCACATTACCATCTGCAAGAAGAATCAGCTTGGTCAGGCATATCCACAACTATGCAAAGGTCAGAAAGATCACTAAAGTAATTTCTATACAAGCAAGCTAATGAAGTATTGTAACACCTATAGAAAAACAACACAGAGTATAAGTATTTTTGCTACACTATGCTGCATGACTGACATATATATATTAAAGACAGTATAGAGAAGCATGACTGACATACCTGCATACTAGAAACTGCCAGTCTCCCCCGCTTATGGTTATCAAGAAATTTCTGTGTGAATTTGCAAGGCAACAATGTATAATCCCCTTGTAAAAAGATCTGGAAAACAAAAAGGTACAGAGTAAACAAAAGATCTGGAGAACTTCAATGAATGACACCTCAGAAAGACTTCTAGTTAACTAGACTAAAGGCTAACTAGTGAAGTTGGAACTTGAACTGAAGCAATGCAACAGGATGAATTTGCTAGGTGTCCACGGCTATGAGTTTGCTGCAATAAAATAAAATAAAATTTATTAGATCAGATATTTGCTTCAACATGCCATATACGTATATTGGTTACAAATTTATCTTAACCTTCAATCTAGTTGTATATTAATCAAACAAATTTGAGAAATCCAACAAATATGCTAGAGTCGACTGGCCACTAGTCTTTTTACTTGCCTCATTCCAAAAAATCAATATTGATCAGCCTCCTCAATTAATAGTCAAGGCCATCTGCAAGTACAGAGACTATTAAAGCACTGCATAATCCATCTAGTTATGTACAGCAATATATAGTTGCAAAACAATTAATATGCTTAGAACTGGAATTTATACAAATGCAAGTCCTGACTGTGCATAATATTGACTGTGTATATATTAAAAGGGCATAACAAGAGCAAGAGTACCACCAGAACAGCCAAGTTGTCCTTGTTTGCTTCTGCAACTTTCCTCAATTCCGTGTTTGCTTCTGCGTACTATTTTTCATGCTTGGTGTGAGAAGTATTTGGTGTTACACACTAACAAAATAAATAAAGCATCAATTCTACACAAGAAAGTAACCATCTAAGTTATATCATATACATGTAGACTAGAAGTTAGCTGCATTCACCTGAGAATCAACGCATTCAGTGTCCTGAGCTGAGCTATGCTTAATTAGTTGGGACTCAACATAAGGAGTTAGCTGCATTCACGTGAGAGTCAACGCATTCAGTGTCCTGAGAGCAAAAGTTACAGTTCTAACGTTGCAAGACAATAATGTTTCAAAAAAAATGTAGTCTGTATTCAAAACACAATCCCTGAATATGGAACACTAAAATAGCACCAACTCTCGGTAATTAAGGAACACTTTTGCTTTGGCATTCTACATGAGTTACACAAAACTGCATCAAGGTGATTTTTCCCATGTATGTGACTGTCGTTTTTCTTTTAATCAATGAAACAATAGCTAAGTTATCACACAAAAGTATACTTGGAAAGAAATATCAGTCCAGATCTGAGAGGGAGATTGGGAGAGAGAAGCAGGGCACCTTATGCAGATCGGGAGGGGACCAGGCAGCGGCACGGGCGTCGGGGAGCCCTAGGGGCGAGGATGGTGAGTGCGTGGACAGCCCCTTCGAGGCGGCAGTGGCGGTCGTGGGGATCTCGTCGGGCGGAGTCGGCCGGCAGCGCGGCAGGGGAGCAACCTTGGATGGTGGCGGCGCTGGAGACGGAGATCCCCTCGCGGCGGCAGCTGCCGGCGGCGTGGGTATGGTGGATCCACCTCGGGCGACGCCGCCGCGGCGGCGCGGGCGTGGGGGAAACTTCCTCCGGGGACCCGGGCGCGGAGTCGGAGATCCACCTCGAGGCGGCGTCTGCTGCCGGCGCGACCGTGGGGTCCTCGGAGCGGAGGCGCGCGACGACGGGATCTCGCTTTGGGCGCCGGGCGGGAGAGCGCGGACGGGAGAGCGCGGACGCGAGGTGGATCTCGCGGGACCGGAGGTGCGGGGGCGGGAGAGCGCAGACGGAGGAGGCGCGCGCGATCCCGGAGTGTGGGATGGCAGCGCGGGGAGGAAGGCGCGCGCTACCGCCGCCTTGGCGTGGATGAGTCGTAGCGGGCAGCCGAGCGACAAATGGGATGGGAATTGGGGAAAGATTGCTGGGGTTACGGGGATATGTCTCGTGTGGGTCGTAACGTTTTTGACGGGCCTCGGCGGGCTTCTTGGCCAGCGTCCTCGCCCTCACGCGAATATATTTTTCAGGGGCGGGTGAGGCGGAAAACGGTGTTTCCGTCGGTTTGAATGATTCCTGATGGCTATATAGAAACCGACAGGAATTATTTTGCCATTCCTAACGGGAATTACGGGCCGACAGGAGTTATTAGACATTCCTGACGGTTTTCGACGAACCGACAGAACTTACGAAAACCGGCAGGAATTTTCTGTAATCTGGTAGTGCACAAGGTCACTGTGGACAGTCCACGAGAAGTTTCATGAAGTCTTTGCATAACTTCATCCGTGATAGCAAATTACGTGATAAGGAGTTTGAGAGATGTGATGCTAACGGTATACTTACCACGGCGTCACAGGAGACAACCAAATGAGGTTACAGATGAGGAGAATGATGAGGACATGAACATCATTTGTACTAGGATAGCTGATGCTTTGATTAGTGGAATGGTCGAATAGTTATGTTGAGAGATGGCATTATTGTATGGACCATTAATGATTTTGTTATATTTATGTGGACCATATCACTTTGAGTGAAGAAAAATTTATAACTTTTACATTCCAAATTTGCCATTTCAATTGACAATATAGAACAGATTGGATTTTCACGAGTAATTTGCATATAAATAGTGTCATATGTCATTAGGGGCATTACAGGTATTTCTTATACAGCCTACAGACTTCACAAAGACTCTAACCAAACGGCCTTCTGCTTTTCCCACAGCTGCTTTCCAACAGCTGCTTTTCTACAGCTCACAGCAGCTTTTCCAAAAGCCACAGCTCAACCAAACACACCCTTAGTACATCCTAGCTTGCTCGCCGTTTCAGCCGGTGACTTGTGTCGAGTGTGACCTTCTTACTTGATGGCATCTCGCCAAAGAGTAACGCCAAAGAGGAAGTAGGATGTAATCATAAACTCTGATTTCCCTTAATGCGGCACGTGCACCATGCACGCTTTTGAAAAAAAAATTGCTGTCTACAATCTGGATCTTGTTGGTACGTCGTTATTGATGTAGTTCTTGAAAGCATCCATGAGCAGTGGATCAAGCGATACAGACAGACAGACCTCGCCATCTGTCTTACCGCCCGAGAGCACAATCCTTCCGCCATGGTCGTGGTTCATGGAGGCATGGGCAGACGACGTCTCGGGGCTCCCAGGCATGGACAGCTGCACCACCTTGTGTGGCATACCAAACCCAAAGTCCGACGTCTGGTACACCCGGAACTGCGGGCTTGCCCCGACGTTGGCCGTCCGCGCGGCGGGCAGCGCAATCAGCCTCTCCATCCATTCCCCGATCCTGTCAAGCGGTGCTTCCACCGCCTCCTTGACGGCCGCCTGGATCGCCCGCGACGCGCGCAGGAGCCCCATGTCGCCGAGGAGCTCCCCGGCGTCCGCACTCGCTATACAAGCTCTGACGCAGTTGCCAATGTAGCCCGCATCGACGGCTGGTCGGAGGCGCGCGCGCGTAAGTCCACCTGGAAGACAAGGTACGTGTCTTCCCCCGCAGAGAGTGCCTTGGCCCGAACGAATGCCGCCCAGCTCAGAGCAGACAAGGCAACAAACGTGGACACCGGCTTGGCCTTGTTGGCCGTCACCTCGAGCCCATTGATGTGCTGCTTCAGTGTCCGGATGTCGTCGGCGCCGAGGAGGAAGGTCCGGTGCCGCAGCCGCCGGTAGTTCTGGCTCAAGTAGTCATCCTCCTCCATCGCGTTCGCCTGGTCAAGTCCGATCCGTGCAGGAAGTAAGGCGCATATCACGCATGCAGCAGCAGCATTTTAATTTGTAGGAAATAATATATATATAATAATGTTTACTGCTAGCTCACCAGCGGCAGATTTGGCGCGACCTTGCTGAGGACCTCGTGCGCGAGCTCGTCGCTGCTGGGATGGGCGGCGATGGCCTCCCTGCTATAGTTCTTGGTCACAGTCAACGGCAGCGAGGCTCCGCCGCGGGACATGGACGACCACGCGTTCATGAACAGATCGAAGGCACGGCCGTCAGCAGGCGCATGGTGAATGGAGACGCCGAGCGCCAGGCCACGATTTAACCGCGTGACTTGCACGACCATGACCGGCGCTGGAAGCACACGGGCATCATGCTCTGGCACCAGGCTACCCAGCTCCATCGCCGGAACATCGTCGTCGCCAAGCCGGCTCAAGTCCATGCCGCAGCCGGCCATCGCCTCAGCCTCGAAGAAAGCCACCCCCCGGGGTCGGAGCAGTCGACGATAACGTCCCGGGTTTCCGGCACGTAGGCCAGTTTCCCGGCGAAGGGGAGGTGGAGCGCGAGCGCCGCAGCCAGGGACTCCTTGAGCCGCTTGACGATGCCACCGTACTCAGCACCGCCGCCCTTCTCGTACAGGAACACCTCCTGAATTGGCGGCGTCGCAACCCAGGGCGCGTCAAGAAGGAGAGCTTCGCCACCTTCGCGTTTATCGGCGGCGCCGGCGCCGCTACACGGCACACAGAGAGCAAGCGCAGGCCAGCAGCAGGGGCTACTGTTTCCATCTCCATCGGAAGCAGTCGGTTGGTTCCTTACGTGATGTCAAAGCTAGTAAATTTCTGAAACCTACACAGTACTACAGTAGTATACTTATTAACTCATATATCTGGATCATATATATCATATAATTGATGCATGAAAGAAATTATTGCATGCAACTACAGATGGCAGCTGGGCAATGAATACATGAAATGCTACTAATTACCTGCAGTAGAGAGCGAGAGAGCTCTAAGGGATTTGTGCGCGATCAAGCTGATGACGATGGAGGGCGAGCGACGGAAGACAATATATATAGAGAGAGAAGTGACAAGAAGGCTCTTCGCTTATTCTCACCGAGGTCGCTGTCATTTCTGGCAGACGCCTTCCTGCCAAGGTTTCCTGATCGATGCTTTGTCGTCTGCAGTTCTAACGGATGCTTTGCCGCTGAAATTATCTACGACTCCTGTCACTGCTGGCTGCCAATATGTTGAGATATTTTGTACTAGGCTCTGTTGCTGGGTTGTTAAGTGGAAGGTCCTCCACCCCTTTGTTCTTGCTTTTGTTTGTGTTGAGGAATTCGTCGGTAATCCATGGAGTACTTGTGAATCCTTTTATATCACATATGTGTAGGTTTATTCACCATTCTTTTCTACTTGATGAAATACAGACGTAAAAAAATACTATTTAATCAATCAAAATCAAACGGCCATATATCAGTAAAACAAAGTCAAAAAAAAAAAAAAAATTGACCAGAGGAGGAAGAGGATGCTCGCAACCTAGCTAGATTGTTGATTTTTTCGAAACGGCAATTGTAACCACCCGCCGGAGAAATGTCGCCACTACCTACCGCTTTGAAAAACCTTTTAAGAAAATGAATAGGTGATGTCTACCCGTCGTTCGGATGTTTCGTATGCTTCCAACAACCGCGTGACTACCGCCGACGGCACACACGGATTTTGATTTTTTAACCAGCAGAAGTCTGACGTTGGAAAGCCCAAACATCCAGTCCCTATGTGTTGTGCCTGTTTTTTTTTTTTTTTTTTTTTTTTTCTTAACGCCTCTCGTGTAGAATCAGTTCGTACATCGGCACACGTCCACTCAATACACTACTCCATGTACAAACAAACTGTCACAGCCCAAGGGAGGCCGGCTGTCACAGCCGCCTTGCAGGGGCAGCAGCGGCGCGCAGGCGGCGGTGGCGCTGCAGCAAGGGCGGCGCGGTGGTGGCGGCGGCGCACGTGCACTGACGTTAGGGAGAGAGAGCCTGATGGCAGAAAGTGTTGGGTGTTACCCCTTTATTTTTCTGATTAGAATTCAATTGATTACATGTCCTTATATTTATAGTCCGAGGGAGACTTGCATCTAAAGAAATCCCTGATTTTATTTCCTATTTTATTCCTATCTTTATTCCCTAATTATTTATTACTTAATGACGAAGCTGATGATGACGGAGCAGGCGGCGGTGGCGGCGGCGCGGGGCTGCTGCCCTTGCATGCCCGCACGCACAACCTCCTCTTGGGCTGGTGTCATGGCCTCCCTTTGGGCCCTCTATTTTTTGGGCTGTGACGTCTCCCCCTTTTCTAGACAATGCATCCTCGCACTGTGGTGTTGCACGTCTGTCGGTGTTGACGGGGTAGTTGAAGGATCTCCCGAAGATTGTTGCATTCACTTGTATGGAGTCAATGAGCAGGACAAAGATGAGGTTACTAACCTTTTCTGATGTTAGTCCGATTGTTGGAAGTCCATTGCTCTCCTGGGCCATGAGAACATTGTAGAAGCTGGTGAGGTGGTGTCTGTTCTCGTCAAAGAAGAAGATTGTCACCGATGGCGAAAACTATGTGGTAGTTCCTTCATAAGCAATGTGCTTGTCGTGAAGCATGACATGGATGGCGAGGTCGTCGGGAGGTGAACGCCAATCACCTTGAGCGGCGCCCAAGCTGATGTTTTGGCCTGGAGCTTGTTGGTTCCGGCGATTCCATGTAGCTTGTGTTCGGTCAGTGTAGCGAGTTGACGTGGTAGAAGACTCGTGCGTGTGGCATGTACCTCGTGTCGGCATCGGTGGGGCGTCAACTTGGTATGCGAGCTGGATCGTCGTGCCCAATACATAGGGCGCCTCCTGGTGCACCACAGCCCAAAGCTTGTTGCAGAGCTCGTTGGTTGGCTTGAGGGTGTAGTCATACCGGGCGTTGATGTTGCCGAGGATCAAGGGAGCCGGCTAGATCGACCCTCGAGTCGTTGCTATCCTTGTCGAGTCGAGGATGATGTCGTGTTCGTCGTGTTTCGCCGAGCCATGTGACGAATGAGCTGGAAGGATGTCGAATTGACGAGTGAATTGGATCGCTTTGTCCGTCGTGCGGGTCGCCTGCTGCTGTAGTGTCTCCCGTAGTGTAGCGTGGAGCTCGTTGGCGAAGCCAAAAGTGCTAATGTAGTCGTATGGGGCTGATGCCGTGTCGAGGGCGTAGATGTAGTCGATCATGTCGTCGCCGTGTCGAGGTTGAGCGAGGTTGCCGTTAGTGTTGCCGTTGCTTGGCAACTTGAGGCGGCAAAGGAGACATCGTGTCGAGGTGTTCCAGTCCTCCAGTGGCGCCTGGCTTGGCATGCAGATGGACCAGAGAAGTACTGCTATTGTCAGGTGGATAGCGGCATACCACATGTCTTTGCTAGAGCTGATGTTCCGTTGTCGTGGTGTTGATGGGGGCACCATCTGCGCCGGAGCTGGCGCTGGTGTCATCGGGAAGGTGATTGGTGGGAGTGTGGGTGCCCGTGGTGTACTTGACGGTGTTGAAGCTGCGACTGCGATAGGGTCCACAACCCGCTTGTCGACGTTCTCTGCCATCATGGGTGCAAAATCATGTTGATATATAAATTGGATGCAACAATCATGCTGTTCTTTAGGGCCAATTTTTTTACTGTGCGGCACTGTAAAAGTACATCACCGTAAAAATTCTCTTAAGTTGATATATAAATTGTAGAGCAGAAACATATCATGTTGACTTTAGGACCAACTTTTTTTTCACTCCCTATAAATTTTAGATAGATTCATTTGCGAAAACTGAAAAAGTTGTGGAATGTCAAATTCCATGCCCAAACAGCCTAATCCGTTAAGGAGATTTCAATTCGTCTGAAATAAATATATCCAAATGGCCCTTAATTTCTCTGATGCAAGCTTCTCCACAACCACCATGGACTGACCTATTAGAAATAGGAATGTAGCTATACCGTACACCTACTACACCGTATTAGATACCCTCAGCTATCGAGTAAACCGAGCCCAGACGCCATGCTGACAATACGCACCTAACCATGCATGATGCCTGCATATATGTTGACAAATCGATCCTAGTGTCCTAGAGACCCAATTTGAAATTTTGAAGAAGATGATACGGCCATGCCATGCATAAGTCAATCAAATTATAAAATAAAACAAAGCCAAGCCAAAGACCCAAGAAAGAATTCATTACCCGACTAAAGATGGACGATGCATGACCGGCCAACTAGAGATAGTAGGTAAGCGCTTCAGTGTTGTCTTCTTTCGTGTAGCACTATTCTAACAGCTAGCGCTAGCGACTACACAAGCAACTAAACAGTCACAACTAAATTAGTATACCATTTCTTTTTATGTCAACTTGGGGATTAAAGAATCCCCCACCTACTTTTGATTCCACGTATGCCGGTAGTCCGTGAGATGGAGGGGCAAGGCGGTTTTTACAACAAGTGAAAATGCGGATTAGATATAAAGAAAACATGTTCCTTCAATTACTCGCCATCAAGTGATCCTTTCTCGGTATCCTGCAGCTCTAAGATGCAACTGCTTCCTTGCAGGTAACGATCAACTAGTCAGTGATGGGTTCGAGCCCATTAAAAACAACATCATTCTTGTAGCGCCTAATGTCCTAGAAACATGGTGCAGCCATTTTGTCGGTAGCAATGGTGGTGGCGGCCTTGGGTCGTCGTTCTCCCCGCTAGGGGCATCATTGAGGGCATCCATTTACTTGTGGCATGGGAGTCTCAGGGTGAAAATCGAGTCCTCTATGGGCATGCAACGGCGGTGCCATTGGCGTTGTGCCCTCCTTGGTGGCACCAGAACTAGAGACCCATCTCGGCTCGTGGCAGGGGTGGTGATCGGCCGGTGGTGTTGCCTGTGCGTTGCGGTTGTGGTGGTGCACTTGGTCCGTGTTGGCAGGGAGGTGCAGAGGGCCATGGTGTTGGAGGTCTTGAGTTAGCGCTTGTGGTGGTGGTGATCTCGGTGCCGGCTGGGCGGAAGTGATGTTCTCAGAGCAGTAGCAGATATCTGAGTTTTGGGTAGTGGAGTAAGGTTGTGGGAGAGGAAAGGCCCCCACGCAGAGTAGCCGGGATCAGTGGTTTTCTTGGGTGTCGCGAAAGGAATTTCTGCTGATGCAATGCTGGACTAGGGGGATCGACGATTGTGGGTGTGCCGCTTTTGGTGTGGCACAACGTTGGTAATGACGACGCAGTTCTGACGGCTCGCTTTCGGCTCCTCTCCCAGGTGGTGGTGGTGTAGGGTGGCTTATGTTTGTTTTTTTTTCTTGGTTCCTTTTGTGTGGGGGCTCGTGTCGACATCTCAATCCGACCGAGCCCCTTTTGTGGATGGAGGCTCGTATTGATGGCTCAATCGAACCGAGCGGAGCGTCATGTTTATTTTCTCCCATCCGAAGTTGTTGTTAGTTGTGTTGAGTTGTGTTAGTTGGGTCGTTTTCGATCAAGTTGAGTGGTTAGTTGTGTTGATGTTTCCACTAGTTGTGGTGAAGTTGTATCAAAGTGGGTAGGATGAGCGTGGCTCTCCTCAATTGCATGGTTGTGGCCTAGTTTCCATAAAAAAATGGACGGGATGCTTGTCTTCTTTTTTTATTCGTCTAATAGAAATTACGGCAAATCTTTTACCGTCCCCTAAAAAAAAATGTCCCAGCAACATAATAGAATCAGAGGGTGAGCGACCTTTGGATATACATGTACACATGAGACGGTACCTAAGTCTTCCGCAACTCGTGATCTTGGTGATCCTCTGTGACCGCCAGCCCACTAGATTATCCACGGTGCACCAGCTTCAAATGGTGGTGTTTTGAGCTACCACAACAACAACCTTCTTCATTTAAAATAAAATTAATAATTCCTTGATGACCTTCACTATACTGTGCGCCTAGAGCACCGTATTAGGTGTGCACAGCTATGTACTACCTACACCGAGCCTAGACTATTCAAGGAAGCACAATGCTGATAATACGCACCTAACCATGCATGTTGACAAATCGATCAGCTCCTCTGCGTAAGCTGCCGAAGAAATGAGGAACACACACGGATACGACCTGTTATTACCGATGCTAAGGCAGTTTTTTTTCCCTAGAAGCATATGCTCTCATGCTTTGAACCACTAGATACGCATTGTGATCCGTGCTCGCACACTTCTCAGATTACCGAAGCTAAGACAGTTTTTTACTCTTAGGAGCATATGCTCCCATGCTCTGAACCACTAGATACGCATTGTGATCCGTGCTCGCACACTTCTCAGAGCAATACGCATTGAGAAGTGTACGAGCACGGATCACAATACGTATCCAGTGGTTCAGAGCATGAGAGCATGTGCTCCTAGGAGCAGATTTAACTTTACCGAAGCAACTGCTGCTTCGATTCCTCTTCCTCGGTGATGTCTACACGTGCCACAGCCATCCTCCGTGATGTTGACAAAGTAAGCCGCTATGCTGACTAATCCGGTTTGGCACGAGTCCACTTTAGCACTCGGCATAGATTGCCGTCAAAACGTCCCGCCGTGACCACGCTTTACTATGGCGTGTGCACGTCAGACCCTCGTCAAAGATTGTGTGACACTCGACTTAGGCGTTCTATGCCGAGAAAACTGTGCCGTGTGTGATAAGCCGAGTGTAACACTCGACTTAGCCTAAGCCGAATGTTTGGCAAAGAGGCCGAATCCGGTAGTGTATAATTAGTCCTATTAGCATAAAAAACCCAGCTAATTAGTTTATGTCAGGCTTCCGGCCACTTGCGTACCTCTCCACCACCAACCATGCTATGCAATGGTGGTGGCGGCCTTGGGTCGTCGTTCTCCCCGCTGGGGGCATCGTTGAGGGCATCCATTTCCTTGCGGCATAGGAGTCTGAGGGTGAAAATCGGGTCCTCTATGGACGTGCAACGGTGGTGCCATTGGCGTTGTGCCCTCCTTGGTGGCACCAGAACTAGAGACCCATCTCGGCTCGTGGCAGTGGTGGTGATCGGCTAGTGGTGTTGCCTGTGCGTTGCGGTTGTGGTGGTGCACTTGGTCCGTGTTGGCAGGGAGGTGCAGAGGGCCATGGGTGTTGGAGGTCTTGAGTTAGCGCTTGTGGTGGTAGTGATCTCTGTGCCAGCTAGGCGGAAGTGATGTTCTCAGAGCAGTATCAGATATCTGAGTTTTGGGTAGTGGAGTAAGGTTGTGGGAGAGGCAAGGCCCCCACGCAGAGTAGCCAGGATCGCTGGTTTTCTTGGGTGTCACGAAAGGAATTTCTGCTGATGCAACGCTGGACCAGGGGGATCGATGATTGTGGGTGTGCAGCTTGAGAGGGATAGTCCCGTGATGGAGGAGTTTCAGGTAGATGCTCGGACTTGCAGCGAGCTGCGGCTTTTGGTGTGGCACAGGGTGTGGCACAACGTTGGTAATGAGGGTGCAGTTCCGACGGCTCGCTTTCGGCTCCTCTCCCAGGTGGTGGTGGTGTAGGGTGGCTTGTGTTTGTTTTTTTTTCTTGGTTCCTTTTGTGTGGGCTCGCGTCGAAGCCTCAATCCGACTGAGCGCCTTTTGTGGATGGAGGCTCGTGTTGATGACTCAATCGAACCGAGCAGAGCGTGATGTTTATTTTCTCCCATCCGAGTTGTTGTTAGTTGTGTTGAGTTGGATTAGTTGGGTCGTTTTCGATCAAGTTGAGTGTTTAGTTGTGGTTGATGTTTCCACCAAGTTGAGTCGCTGGTTGTGGTGAAGTTGTATCAAAGTGGGTAGGATGAGCGTGGCTCTCCTCAATTGCATGGTTTTGGCCTAGTTTCCATCAAAAAAATGGACGGGACGCTTGTCTTCTTTTTTTATTCGTCTAATAGAAATTACGGCACCCTTCAAAAAAAAAAGAAAGTCCCAGCAACATAATAGGATCAGGGACCACCTTTGGATATACATGTACACATGAGACGGAACCTAAGTCTTCCGCAACTCGTGATCTTGGTGATCCTCTGTGACCGCCAGCCACTAGATTAGCCACGGTGCACCAGCTTCAAATCGTGGTGTTTTGAGCTACCACAACAACAACCTTCTTCATTTAAAATAAAATTAATAATTCCTTGGTGACCTTCACTATACTGTGCGCCTAGTGCACCGTATTAGGTGTGCACAGCTATGTACTACCTACACCGAGCCTAGACTATTCAAAAAAGCACCATGCTGATAATACGCACCTGACCATGCATGTTGACAAATCGATCAGCTCCTCTGCGTAAGCTGCCGGAGAAATGAGGAACACACACGGATACGACCTGTTCCTGGTTACTGAAGCTAAGGCAGTTTTTTAACTCCTAGGAGCATACTCCCATGCTTTGAACCACTAGATACGCATTGTGATCCCTGCTCGCACACTTTTCAGAGCAATATTCCTGATTACGAAGCTAAGACAGTTTTTTTACTCTTAGAAGCATATGCTCACATGCTCTAAACCACTAGATACGCATTGTGATCCGTGGTCGCACACTTCTCAGAGCAATACACATTGAGAAGTGTACGAGCACGGATCACAATACGTATCCAGTGGTCCAGAGCATGTGCTCCTAGGAGCAGATTTAACTTTACCGAAGCAACTGTTGCTTCGATTCCTCTTCCTCGGTGATGTCTACACATGCCACAGCCATCCTCCGTGATGTTGACAAAGTAAGCCGCTATGCTGACTAATCCGGTTTGGCACGAGTCCACTTTAGCACTCGGCAAAGATTGCCGTCAAAACGTCCCGCCGTGACCACGCTTTACTATGGCGTGTGCACGTCAGACCCTCGGCAAAGATTAGTCCTATTAGTTTATGTCAGGCTTCCGGCCACTTGACGTACCTCTCCACCACCAACCATGCTATGCTATATATAGGCACCTGATGGACCTTGCTAGTACGTACAGAAGAAATTTGTAGGCACTGGACTCGATCTCTTGTGCAGTGCAACCATGACAGGTGCAAGTGCTGCCGGCAGCGCGTACGAGATCCACCGCGCAAAGCGCGCGGATGGCCCTGCAACCGTGCTTGCAACGGGCACCGCTAACCCAGCAACCTGCATATCGCAGGATGCATTCCCTGACTACTACTTCCGTGTCACCAAGAGCGAGCACCTCACCCAGCTCAGAGAGAAGCTCAGAAGACTATGTAAGCATATGCATGTAGCTCAATTTGCTTGTAACGTTTCAGAGATCCGTTCATTCATATATATGTATGACTGCAGGCCAGAATTCAGGCACGGAGAAGCGTTACTTCCACCACGACGAGGCGCTCCTGGCCGCGCACCCGGAGTTCCTGGACCGGGCGTCGCCGTCCCTGGACGCGCGGCTCGACATCGTCAAGACCGCGGTGCCAGAGCTCGCGGCGTCGGCATCGAGGAAGGCGATCGCCGAGTGGGGCCGTCCGGCCGCCGACATCACGCACCTCGTCGTGGCCACCAACTCCGGCGCGCACATCCCCGGTGTGGACTTCCGGCTGGTGCAGCTCCTGGGCCTCCGCGCCTCCGTGCGCCGAACCATGCTCTACCTCACCGGCTGCTTCGGCGGCGCCGCCGCTGCGCGTCGCCAAGGACCTGGCCGAGAACAACAGCGGCGCGCGCGTCCTCGTTGTCTGCGCCGAGCTCACCATCATGATGTTCGATGCGCCCGAGGAAGGCCGCTTCCAGACGCTCGTCAACCAGGGGCACTTCGGTGACGGCGCGGGCGCTGTCATCGTCGGCGCGGACCCCTGCCCCGTCGAGCGCCCGCTGGTGGAGATCATGTCTGCCGCACAAACCGTCATCCCGGAGACCCAGGATGCCATCACCATGCAGCTCGAAAGTGGCGGCCTCGGCGGCAGTAGCGCCCACAGCAATCTCGGTTTGCTCGTCGGGAACAACGTGGAGCGCTGCCTCGTCAACTCGTTTTCAACGCTCGGCATCGATGTTCCCAAGTGGAACGACCTGTTCTGGGTTGTGCACCCGGGAACGGCTGGAATCCTACGCCAGATTGACGCAGTGTTCCAGCTCCAGCCCGACAAGCTGGACGCAAGCCGATGTGTCTTGCGTGACTACGGCAACATGTTCGCCGTCACCGTGATCTTCGTGCTCCACGAGATGTGCAAGCGTATCAGGGGTGCTAGTTCCGCTCCTACTCAAGTGATCGACCGCCACGTCAACGAGTTGGGTGTCTTGATGGCATTCGGACCAGGAATTACCATTGAGACGCTGGTGCTGCGCGCCAAATTATAAAACAACCGCCTACACAATTGCATATAAATATATATTGTTTGGATCCACCGGCACTATATTTTAGTGCTAATGGATTTCAAAGAAACTTTGGCGTAAAAATAACATGAAAAATATATTGTATAGTGGTGATCGAGATCACATTTCTGTATTTCAACCGTTTGCCGCGGAAACATCGGTTTTCTTGTTATTTGATTTGTGTAGTATATGTACATGGCTACCATTTGCTTGCGTGGTGAATAAACTTCCGTTTATATAGTTTTGTCATGTTTCTTTATTTTCCCCAGTTGTGCTACAAACAAAAAAAAGAATCATCAGATTGAACTGACGGTTTTTTGCAGCCGCATGTAGAAATGACATCCTACTCTCTCCGTTCCAACTTATAAAACAAAATCGTTCCACGAAGTTGTGCTACGATTGAATAGATAGGGTTGGTGAAGGGCAAGATAGTAATGTAACTAAGGTGGCCCCACATGTCAGAGCTCCAAGTCTGTTTATTTTAGACGGACGTTGGACGGAATGGCATGGAGGTGCAAGTCAAAAAGTGTCATGGCATGTAGGTCCAACCAAAATTTTTAGTGGCACACAAGTGCAGTGTATTTTTTTCGTAATGGCATACAGGTGAAAGCCTCCTTAATGATACAGTAGGAGACTGGTATTATTGCATTGGTTTAGTAGTGGTTCGATGCAATACATGTATGTTTATATCTCTACAACATAAAAAGAACAAAGAGGAGACATTTTTTTTGGCGACATTCGCTTTGAGTCTGCCCAACCGCCACCCCATGCGAACCTGAAGGGAGAAAAGCAAACGAATCGTCCATGCGGCCTGATATAGGAAGGAATTAACCACGCAATAAAAAGAAGGAATTAACCATACAATAAAAAAAAAAAAGAATTAACCATGCAATAAAGGAAGGAAAAGGAAACGAATCGCATACATGCGACCTGATAAAGGAAGGAATTAACCACGCAAAGAAAGGAAGGAATTAACCACACAATAAAGGAAAGAATTAACCACGCATTTTGGTTGTTGCGATAAAAATAGGAAGGAAACCGCTCTTCCACCCGTCCCATAAATAGAAGCAGAAAATCTAGGATGAAAATTAAAAAAAATCCCACGGCGCCCGTTCTCCTCTCGATCGAAGGGGAAGGAAAATAACGGACCCCGCATACGGTGTTTTTTTTCCTTTTTTGAGCTTCCATGAGAGAATAGGAAACTACAGATAAAAAGATCCGCATGCACCCTGCACCCCTCCCCATGTCCAAGCGAATTTAGAAGATGCGATCAATCACGCCCTCCCACCGCACGCAAATTTGGACGCCGCGATCCTCTCCACCCATGCAAATTTGGAAGGTGAGATCAATCACGCCCTCCCCACCCGCACACAAATTTGGAAGGTGCGATCCTCTCCATCCATGTGAATTTGGAAGGTGCGATAAATCACGCCCCTCCCCACGCCCATGCAAATTAAGAAGGTGATCAATCACGCCCTCCCCCACCTGCACGCAAAATTGGAAGGTGCGGTCTCTCCGGACTCCCTACCCACACGTAAATTTGGAAGGTGCGATCTTCGGACTCCACCTCACCAGGCAGCTACATTCTCTCCAACAAACATTTGGAACCCGCCCATACGTGAAAGAGAAGACCCGCCCGCCGCCCCACCGCCTCGACCCTGTGCGATCTCCCTCCCCGTGCGTCAATGCCCGCCGCCGCTGTCTCCACAATGTCTGCGCTATCGTCCTCGCTGTTTGCCCCCACGCCATCATCCTCGCCTCCTCGCCGCTCGCCGTTGTGCACCCAATCCGTTGTTCTCGCCGCCCGCCGCTTTGACGATATTGAATACACCGCCGCTGGAAGAGCACCGCTACCACAATCTGCTCCAGCGTCTGTCGATGCGACGACGCCCCGTTGAACCTCGTCGGGCGCCAGCTCCGCTGTCGTCGCGTGGACGAGGTAATCTATTGATTTATCCGTTGTTCGTGTCGTCGTAGTTTGGTCGTTGTGGCTTGCCGTGGGTATGGCTGTGGCCGGCCGTTGCTGGTTGTGGATGCTGCCATTGTGTTCCTGCTGCTGAGAGGGTGCCGGCGATGTGTGTCTTCCATTATGCATGCTACCTATCATCTATAGTTTCTGAATATGCGCCGTCATGTGAAGACTGCTACCCGCATCTCTAAATTTTCATGTTCTGAACTATGCGTTCTGCAAATCTCTAAATTCTCATGTTGTGAACTATGTGCCCCGCAAACCTACATATTCTCATAGTTTGTTCAGAGTTTTCCTACATCTCTGAATATGCATAATGTGATCATGTATTGTTCATTTAAGATTTTGTTCAAGCGCAGCCTTGCCAAAAAATTTAGAATCCAAGGTAGAAATCAGTCCTTCATTTCTTCCTTTTTTAGAGTCCACTTCTTATTTGTTCACTACCGATCTACCGTTATCAACATCAGTCCGGTATCCAAGTAGGACATTTTAAGCCTATTGATCTTGACATTGAGTAGTCCTTCAATTTCCACTATGAAGAAGTAGTCTCGTGAACTTCTATTTTACGAGGGCCGACGTACATGCTACTGTAGCTGCTACTATTTTATTTGTATAATTTATATTTGATGAACCTTGCTACTTTTTTTTTTTGCGAAATACTATCTTGGAGAAAACATATGCAGAGATTTAGATACATGTTTGAAAAAACTATGCTCTTGATTTTGAGACAAGCCTTCTTGGTTTGTCGAACCGAACTTTTTGCATATTGAATCCTGTTGCTCCATCACACCAAGTCGTCTAGACAGTCTACTTAATTTTACGAGACCAATAGTCAAATATGCATACGCAGGTCCTTGAAAAATATTATTTAGGCGAATTACGAAGAAGCCAATAAAATAGAGTTTTAAAACCGCGATATCCATCATTGATTGTGTTACTTTCACAAAAGTTATCTAGATTAAATGTCACTTTGATATCATTGTTTAATTTCATAGTATTGTTATTGTTATCTTATCATGTGATCCATATGTTTTTATATAAAATGTAGTTATCCGTAGCAACGCACGGACGTTTATAACTAGTATAATAAAAAAAAGACTTATGTTGCAACTTGCAAGAAGACGAAACATATGATGGGCCACAAGTTCCTTAAGGCTCAGGGGAAACATACCGCTGCGCTCGTCCTCGTTCGAGAGAGAAAAGAACCCAGAGCAAGAGAGTGCCGATGGGACCGAAAAATATACACTCAAGAGCTATTGCTGATTCTGCTTCAGTTCCCGTCACATCAAATCTCTTAACGTATTTTTGGAGCATTAAATGTAGGTAAATAAAAAAAAACTGATTGTACAGTTTGGTTGAAAAGTGCGAGAGACGAATGTTTTAAGCCTAGTTAGTCTATGATTGGACAACAATTATCAAATACAAACGAAAAGTGCTACAGTACCCCAACCCAAAATATTTCACCAACTAAACACCCCCTTTGTCCCATGCGATCGTGCGCGGCTGCAGGGGCGATGATGTCCAGCGCCACCATCTGACACACTAGTATGCATGTGCATATGCTCTCCACCAAATCTACTCCCTTGGTCCTAGCAATCTTCACGCCCAAGGCACAGCTACCGATCAAACAAAATTACCCCCTCTGTCGATCCGGTAAAGGATGTAATCATAGGGACAGAAATATGTCCACGAAAGATTGCAATTGTACTTAGACAGCTCCCTCGGTCTCATTGAGTTTGTCGCCCCCCAACAACGCCGATCATTCGTATTATTCAAACTTTTTATATAAATATAATTTATTTTGTTACGACTTATTTTATCAATAAAGATACTTGAATATTGATTAATTTATTTTATATTATTTGTATTAATATTTTGAGTAAGACGGATGGTCAAATATGAAGTTTAAAAAAAGTTAAAAAGGTCAAACTCCATGTGACAGAGGGAGCAGTAGTACACAGGCTAGCAGTCCTGGATTCCCCGAAACCGTTGTCTACTCTACTCGTGGGTTGTGAATGCACAGCCCGTCTCCCACGTCGACTCGTTCGGACTCCAGGCCAGGAGATGTAGACAGTAGGGGTAAATACTTCATTTTTCACGGTGGCCTACGTCTAGTAGTCGTCAACACAACCGTGAGGAGCAAAGTCTTGCTTGCAGGCCTGTGAGTTCAGACTACGTACTCGCCGCGGTGTTCCACTGCACTTTTTTACTCCATTGTCCAGATTCAGAAGAAACTCGTCGCGGCACCAACCGTGAGTGCATTTTTCAACCACCCAGCACGTATATACCACCAACCTTGGCAGAATATATATATTGAAGCACGTACCACGTACCACCCACACCGAGCGCTGACCTTGGCAGCCGCGGGGCATGCATGGATGACCTTGGCAGAACTCCGGTCCACATCGTACCAACCGCGCGCGCGCCGCCGCTGTCCCTGTCCGCCCGCGCTCCTTTGGTCTCTGTCGCCCGGTCGTGAGTAGACTGACGTGGTCATGGTGTCATGATCGAGCTTATCGACGTCGCCGTTGGTTGGTGAGCAGAAGGTTGCTTGAGTAGTTAACTAGCGCTGTCATGGCGTCGTCTACGACTACACGAGAGAGAGCATCGTAAGTGGGTAGTTTATTTTTATTTTATATTACAAACGTGGTTGTTTGTTTTGCATTGCGTGCGTGAGCTCATATACGAGATTTTTATTTATTTTTTTCACTTATCAGATTCGTTCGTTGTGCCGAATAGTCAGCTATCAGTTGTTGGATTCAGTATCGTATATATTGCAGCAAGTCTTGGCTCAGATGGTCAATATCTGTTCTATACTGCGTGTCGTTGTGCAGTTGCAGTCCCCGTACGCCATCAGCTAGAGAAGACCATCAGAACGGGGGTGCCTTTCTGTATATGCAGTGCAAGCAGAGTGGGTGAAATCCGTTGCCCAAAGTCAGCTTCAAAAAAGAAAAATGATTGCCAAGTTCCCAAAAAAAAGAAGAATTATATTACGTATATGATAGCTAGTACGTCAAGATAGTACAAGCACTCCAGATTATAAAAGGTGCAGCGGCATTTCCGTGCGCTATGCGAATTCATTCTTTTTGCGTTAAGAAACACCAACACTAGGCGACCCTCCACATTCCAAACCCAATGGACACGACCAACGGGCAGATAACGGTCAAGTCGACCTCAAAAGGCATGTCTTTTTGTCCGTTGGAACCGCGACGATGCAACTTCCGTTGCCGAAGGTCCAAGTGAGCAGGCGCCGGGGGAGGTACCCATAACACCTCCGCCAGTGCCAAAGAAGTTGAGAACCAGGGCACGTCTTCGCTTTGGCTGCTAGTCCGGGGGAATTGTTGGGACATGTTCCCAGGCATCGGGCAGAGATGTTGAGTAGAATGAACAAACGAAAGTTTCAAAGCTTCGCTAACTATCATTTTGTCTAGACGCGTGTTTGTTTCATAGGGCCCACAGAGCGGTTAGGGGGGAGGCTTAGAGCTGGCGGAGGTGTTGCCTCGCCAGGTCGTTCCGTCTCTTCCTACATGACTGAGGGCGGCGAAGGTCTCCGCCAGTGCTTCAGGGGCCAAGCCCTGACCGGGCGGGACATCGACCCGCACCCTGAGCGGGGACATCTGACCCGCACCTGGAGCGGGACGTGGAGGCTCGTAGGGCGAAGGTCGACCGGAGGAGATATTGCCTAAAGGACCGAGGCTGGAAGATTGGACCCTAAATGGGCCAAACAACGCCCATCCAGCTGAGGCGGTTCGAAGACCGAAAAGGGCGCGAAGGCCCTTGCCTGTAGGAGAGCAATGAGTGGAATATTCCAGGAATCCGAGAGGATAGGATTGTAGTTTCATATCATTGTATATTTGTAAGCTATAAATAGAGGGTACAAACCACCTAACATGGGTTGATGAATGAAACTTACTGACGTTTAATACAGCGTGTTCCACACTTAGCCTTTTTCCAACAACCCCTCCCCTGGAGCAACACCCAGGTGGTGGTTCCACTCCCTGTTAGAAACACCAGTTTCAACACTTTGCCGACAGCCGTAGATGAGGTACTCGGCAAAAATTGTGGAAATAAAAAAATATAAATTCTTTGCCGAGAGACGACAGGTGAGGTTCTTGGCAAAGAGTTGTGTAAACAAAAAAAATAAATTCTTTGCCGACAGTTCACATAGCAGATTCTCGGCAAAGAATTTTGTAGATAAAGAAATAAATTCGTTGCCGAGAGATCACACAGTAGATTCTCGGCAAAGAATTGTGTAAAAATTCAGAATCTTTGACGACCGCTATCATTTACGGTGCTCGGCAAAGGGTCGTAAACCGTCGTCGATTATAACGGCCGTAACGGCTACTTTTTTGCCGACGGCGGATTGGTTACTCGACAAAGACTTTGCCGAGGGTTCCTGTGGGGGATCGATACTCAGGACACTAAGGATGAGCTCCCCGATCGACGTCAACGAGCTAAGAGCCCACTCGGTCAACGCGAAGAGATCACTATCCTCCAAAGAGCTCCGCGCTCGAGGACGAGCTCGCCGTTGCCAGATCGACGCGCATGAGCTCTCAGCACCAAGGGGCACATTCTCGCCTCAAGCGAGCTCTCCCCGAGTGAGCTCTCATCCGCATGATGAACACCTTTTATACGACGACCTCTTCCCGCCTCGCCCGAGCTCGAGCTCAACGAACCCCGCGACGGCGGGAGAGCTCGCCTATCTTCCACGCGAAGCCAGCAAGTACGGAGTTGGCCAACTGCTCCCTGACAAGTACTGTAGCCACGCAGCGCTACAGCTACAGAGGGGGGTCCTTTCCATCACACCGCCATACCCCATCGATTCCAACAGCGTCGCCACAGTATGCTCAAGTACGATCGACGTGCGCAAGCCTCATCCATGGTATGGCCGCGCCCATGACGATGGGATCGATTCCTACCACGACTAAGGACGGCACGACGCCAGGTCACCGCCCAAACCTCGATTCGCGCGTGCGGCGGCGATCACCCCCAGCATCCGGGCCTCCAAGGAGCTCGAAGACGACTCCCGCCCGACCAAAGAGCTCGCCCCCAGAGCTTCCTCGTCGTACCCGTCGCATCCGACAACTCGCTACAATCCCCTCTGGGTTTTTATGCGGAGCGCATCTCTGCGTCACGGCATGACCGCCCTCCCATACCGAAGAGACGGCTTCCAACTACGATCGAAGACGAGGCGACGCTTGATCATCGCCCGGGCCGGATTCCCGTGTACGGCGGCGACCGATTTCGACATCCAAAGCTACCGGGAGCTCGAAGAGAGCTCCTGGCCAATCAACGAGCTCGTCCGGAGAGCTCTTTCACCTACCCGCCGCTCCACGGCCCTTGTTCCATCCACTCTCGCCTCAACTCGGAGAGCTCATATGTCTTGCTCCCTTGCCACTATAAAAGGAGGGGCAGGGCTCTCGAAGGGCGGGGCAACACACCCAAGCTTTCACACACAAACACCCCTCACTCACCCCTCATATTGGCACTAGCCTCAATCATAGAGACTTGGGAGCCTGCTCCCTCTCTCGATCAGCTTGTACGCACCCCGGTATGAGCGTTTGAGCTCTGGGATAGTGATCACACCGGACTAGGAGCCCGATCTTGCCCCGAACCAAGATAAACATTGTGTCATTGTCTCTAGAGCTAGGCCATTCGAGAACGCACTAGCCAGTCGACATGTGACGGTGGTCGCCGCGTGATACCAGACCACGGCAGCTTGGCGCGCCAGGTAGGGGAGCGCTGGTGCGGCGATCTTCCACTTCGATGGCTTCTTCCCTCGTCACCGCCCGACCGGGAGCGCCCGTGCTGCGCTTCGCGCCCTTCGGCGCCCCGCCAACGCCCGCCCGGAGAAGTCCCTCGTGGAGCCGTCTTTGCCCGCCCGATGCGCGCGTGAGGACATCCCCGCGCGCCTCCGTGTGCCCGCCGACTCGCCCCTCGCCGACACAGGCAGGGCTCCACCAAGCCCCCGCCAGTCCCCATCAGCGGGCGGCGGACCGCTTCTTCGTCCCCGATCAGGACCTCCTCCCCGACATCTTGGGACGCGAGCCCACGCAGGCTCTCTTCCGTGATGTCACCTTCTCCATCGCCAACGCCGCCCTCCAGCTCGCCGTGAGGATGCGCCGTCGATGGGACAAGTTCATGGCGGCATACGCCAGGGAATCGTACCCGACGGCCAGCCGGGTCTCCCCTCTTTTGGTGCAATGAGCCCCGACGGACCACAGTCCGCGAGCTCGAGCTCGCCCTCGACGGGGATGAGCCTCGCGGACTGCGACCCCACACGCAGTGTTACGTGTGCCACACCCCCGAGGAGCACTCAATAGCCATCCTTCCAGCCGACTCCGAGCACACGCCCCAGAATTCCGCCGCGCCCAGCTGGACCCCGCCCGCCGATCGCGTCAAGGCCCGGCTGGAGGAGCCTCGAAAAGAGCTCGAGCGCAGCAAAAGCGCTCGGAGCAAAGCCCTCCTCGCCGAGCAAGGAGGACGGCGCCATCACGGGCACGAGCTCGAGCTCAGGATGTCCGTGACCGCATCAACCGCGACAACGCGATGCCGAGCAGCTCCGCCGGTGTTCGGAAGAGCTTCCCAAAACCTGGCGGCCGCGCGTTGCTCCTACGCTGAAGCCCGTCCCCGAGGACCCCCAGGCACGCCGGACCCACGAGCAAGTCAAAAAGCTCATGGCGGAGGCAGCGGTGCGAGCAGGCGGCGAGCTCCGCGTCTCATCGACGGCCAGGGGAAGAGCACGAGGCCTCCTCTCATCCACGAGGTTCACGCGCTGCCCGACGGATCAGCGAGAACCGCGACGCACGCGACACCATCAACGCCCGACGAAGGCGGAGGCCCGCTGAACAAATACGTCCCCAGAGATGACGAAAAGTATCACCGCGACGACGACGAAAAACGCCCCGCCGCGTACAGCAAAAGCCGCGGCGCGACACGACAGCGAGGCTCAAAGGGAGTACGCTCATCGATGGCTTCGTCGAACTCCCGCGGTGGTATGGAGTCTCCGCACCACACCCAGCCAGGCCACGGACGGACCCCCGTTCTTCCTCGTCTTCGGATCCGAAGCGGTCCTCCCCACCGAGCTTGAGTACGGCTCACCACGAGCTCGAGCTTTTCGGCGAAAGCACAACAACCAGGCACTGCTCGAAGACGCCGCCAACCAGCTCGATGAGGCTCGCGACATCGCACTCATCCACTCCGCCAAGTACCCGCAATCCATGCGACGCTATCACGGCGACACGTCAAGGGACGAGCCTTCAGCGTCGGGCGATCACGTCCTCTGACGAGTCCAGCTCGAAGGACAAGCACAAGCTCTCCGCCCCATGGGAGGGTCCCTTCACCATCGACCAAGTGTTGAGGCCGGGCACATACAAGCTCAAGGACCACCAGGGGACGAGTCCTCACCAACGCATGGAACATCGAACGCTGGAGACCCGGCCTAGCGGCTATTGGGCGGAACGTCCTCCGCGGTACCCTCCTCCTCGGTAAGCTCCTCGGCTGCTCCATCCCCACCGGCCGGGGCTCGAAGACCTCAAGCTCCTCGGCAGCGAGCTTTGAAGAGCTCGGCAGAAGCTCCGCGGTGGCGGCCCCGGCAGCAAAGCCTTTCGCCGTGTCGGCGTCGTCGACACCCGGCGCCCACCCCAGTTTTCATGAGGCCGACCTCGAAACGAGGGTAGTGGGAGAAGACGACGCTGATCGCCTTGTGGACCACCGGCCGGGCGCCCTCCGTCACCTTGCGCTGGGAGGCCGACACCGCGTGAGCGGGTCCCGCCGCCCCTCCCTCCACGCCAAGGATATCACAAACGCCATCCACCATGGACGCAAGGCTCCCACGCGCGCGCCGAGCTCTCACCTCCTCCTGGGCCTTGGTCGCGCGCTCCCGGGAGGGGCTTCTCGACCTCCTTCCGCGCGATCGACGAGGTCGCGGTGCGCCGCCCAAGTCCGCCCTCCTTCTCCCCGCAGCGCAGCCGCGTGTTTTGCGGGAGGCCTCGGCGGGGAGAGAAGCCGCCCCCTGCCTTCTCCTCGACGTCCCTGCCGCTTTCAGGGACCCTCTCCTTCTCCCGCAAGACAAAGAGAGGGCTTAGCACAAGAGTCACCACGGCTCAAAACCAAGTCAAGCAGTCGCCCGCTTACTCCACACCCAGAGTAGTGCCCCCGTCGTTGGGCGCCTGTTCCTCGTTCTCGGCGTTGAGCCGGTCCCTCTCCTCGCGATTGTCGCATGGCAACAGCACCACCACATTTCGGCGGCCCGCGGTCATACGAGGTCCTCACGGCGAGGACGACCGGCCCCAAACACCGAGAAGACAAAGAAGCAAGATAGGAGTGTGAACACTCACACCCGCGAGCGTCGCGCTGGCGCGGAGGCACTCGGCGGTCTCTGTCTTCTCCTTGTAGAGGGACTCCGCCCTCCGCTCGGCTGCCGAGCGCTCAAGCTTTTTGTCCCGAGCTGGCGGCGAGGCCGCTGAGCTCCCCCTTGCATCTTCTCACGCCGAAGCCTGTGGGCGCGCTCGAGCTCCTCCTCCGCCGAACCGCCTCCCGCAGCGGCTTTGGCCCCATCCTGCACCGCCCGGGAAGCCCGGCCCTCCGCGTCACGAATGAACCTGATGACGTCCTCCGTCCGACGCTCGAGGAACCGGTGTTGAAGCTATGTCGCACCGAGCTCTTCACTCAGCTCCGCGCCTGACCCGCCAGCCTCCCGACGGCCGCCGGCCCTCGAAAGCCGGTCAGCTGGTTGTGCCCTCCGGATGGAGTCCCGCACACCCGAAAAGCGCAAACATATGAACAACTCGAGACACAAGGAAAGGTATCTAGCGTCGTGGCGGCTTCAAACCTGCGCAAGGCGGAGCACGCACATCGGATCCTCGGAAGGCGTAGGCTGCTGCCGCGTCATCGGGGCATAGGTCGGGCGAAGAACAACGCACGCCCGCAGGTGGGATGCTTGCCGCCGACGACAACGTACGGACACCGGGACGCCGTCCATCGTGACCCTCCGGTGGCGAGGAAGGGTACCCTGGAGGGGCCGGGCGGCGTCTCCTAAGACCAGCCCGACGGGCCCCTCACCTTCGGCCCGCGGCGATCCTCGCCGCCTCCGCCATCCCTTCAACGCATCGAGACGCCGACGACGATATGCTCCGGGGCGGCTTCCTCGACCCGAGGGACGGATCTCGAAGCTCTCGCGCCGGCCTCCTCGGGCGAGCCCTCCGACAGCTGGGGCCTTCCGGGGACCGCCGTCCCCATCTCCGTCGCTACCGAGGAGCTCCGCGAGGTTTGGGCGCCGGGGCTCCCGAGGACGCCGGGTTGGGGGCTCCCTCAATCGGCTCAAAATCGTCTTCAGTGCCCGGCGGCTCACGGGGACGGCCGACGCCGATGAGGGGCCCAGCGCAGGTGAGCTCCCTCGTGGACGAGACGAGCGGTGGCCGACAATCCTTGAACGGAACAACGCCATCATCGTTGAACCCGCCGCCGAAAGCCGCCACCATCGTCTCGCCACCGCCGCCGCCGGGCTTGTTCCCCGCAACGCTGGAGCTCGCCGCCGCGTCACCGGAAGCTCACCAACGTAGAACTGAAGCCCGCCGACGCCGAGCTCATCATCGGCCGGGCGCCATGGTGCTCACCGCTTACTGCTCCCGAGCTCGCACCGGCCCGTACTTTCACGCGCCCGGTCCGCGGGCATTTCTCGGATACAAAGGCCGCCCTGCAACAACGAAACAAACAAGTCGAACACTCATACCGGACGTCGGGTCCGGAGGTCGCCACGGCCGCGCAGACTCACCGGGCGGCTGTCTTCCTCTTCTTCGACTTCTCCGGCGCCCCGGAGCTTTGACCCGCCCTCGCGAAGCGACCGGCTCCGCGTCACGGGCTTGGGCACGGGCGCAGGTTGAGGTCTGTGGGGCGGGCCCCGCGCGGCGAGGCAGCACCACCCGGGGGCGTCAGGCCCGCGGGGGCCGACGAGGTCCCAACCTCTCTTCGGCCGCAGGTTCCGGCGATGCCGGAGCCCCCTCCAAGAGCACGACGGGCTCAACCCCCCTCAACCTGCTCACCATCACCGCCTGGACGACCCTGCCCCCGGCCGGGCAGGAGCTTGCCGAATGACGGCGGGGAAAGGGGGCCGAGAGCCGAATGGCCGCACCTCGCCAACCTGAAGAGCTCGAACTCGTTAGAGAAGCTCGTGGGGAATCAATCACAGAAAACACGGGTCAGGGCCGAACGAGGAGCTCTTACCAATGCGGATGTCTCCGGGTTTGGCAGATCGCTGGCGCACCCGGGCGACCTCTCGCCCGTCTTGGTCACCGCCTCATCCGAACTCGACCGATCGACGGTGAGACCGGGCGCGTTCGCTGTCCCCGAACGGGGCCTTGTCCTCCACCATCTCCCACACGCGAGGGTCCGACGCCGGAGGGGCACCACCGCTTTCAAGCCAGCCCCGGCGATATGATTCACCGGCAACCCGGCATCCCGGAGCAGCCTGATCTTGTTCACTCGTCTCCACCTCCGCCATAGAGCTCTTGTGCGGCATTTCACGCCACACCGAAGTTCCCGTCATGAAGGTGCGGCCGGTGTACCACGGCTGTGCAGGATGGGACGGGTCGCTTTTTAGGTAGAACCACTCGTCCCTCCCACCCCGGATTGGCGGTCGGGAAGTCGCCACTCCAGGAAGGTTCGCGGATCCTCCCCAGCGCGAATCGCATCGGGCACGCAGGCTATCGGAGCCGGTCCGCCGCTCTTGGGCAGCGGCCGGATCTTGGCGAAGACGTAGTGCTTGAAAAAGCTCCAGCTGGGGGATCCCCAACCAGCCCTCGCACAAAGATCGTGAGCGTCGGAGAGAGCAGACCCCATTGGGCGTCAGGTGCTAGAGCTCGACACCCCAAGTAGACGAGATGATACGCCAGAAAGAAATCGCCCGCCGGCATGGCCAGGCCGCGCCATGGAAAGCGATGAACGACACCACATACCCGCCCGGCGGGTCGGGACCGCGTGGGACGCCGGCGGAACGATCCACTCCATCGCCCCGCCCGCGGGTACGGGAGCCCGCCGACGTTGTGGCACCTCTCGATCAACGACTCTTCACCGTCGACGGCGCCACGAACCCATCTCTCGGCTCTCGCGACTATCGGGCGGGAAGGGGAGATGGGGAGGCTGAATCTGCAAAAAGCGGGCGGCGAGCGGACTCTCTTGGCAGAGAAAACGAAGGCGAAAATCGGGAAGGTGAATCCGCTCCCCGATCCCCGCCCGTTTATAGGAGCTCTGGCTCGGCGAGGCGTCGAGAAGAAGCCGCAAAGGGGACCCACCTCCCGTCACATCCGTCTACAACCGCCGCCGCGAGATCGCCGCGTGTGCGACACCTGGCGGAATCCGAACCGCCGCGACATTAAGGCGGTAACTGACGGCCAACGGTAAAATCCCAACGGCTCTTTTTTTAACGGGTAAAATGTTGAGAGCTCGACGCAGCGGTCGAAACGCCGAAGCGCGGAACTCGTGGCGCGAGCTCATCATACAAGGGCCCAAAGGTCGGCTCGACTTGAGAGCCCTTGCGCCGCCCTAAAGCAAAGCAGAGCTGGGAGCACTTCGCAGAAGGCGGCGTCGACGGCCCGCGCCCCGAGCATTCGAAAGGGCTCGGGGCTTCGTTTGTGCGCGTCCGGTATCACCGAGGGCCACGAACGACTCCAAACTGGCCTCTTCGAGGAGGAAGCACACTCGCCTCCGGCAACCCCAGGGACTCGAGGACCACGGGAGTCGGGCCCCAGAATCTGAGGCTCGATCCACTAGCCGATCGTCATCGAACGAGTTAGCAAACTCGGGCCTCACCCGACCATCCGACGGCAGCTCACCGAGCGCTCGATCTTTTGGCCAACAACGCTAGATCGAGTTCAAGCTCACCATCTTCACACTGCGAAGGCAACGGGTCGATAAGCCTACGACAACTCTAAAAGCCTCCGTAGAGCTCCCACGTCTCCACAGAGCCTCAGGGGCTACACCGCGCGGATGGCGCTCGCGCGCACCCGCGATCAAGACTTTCCCCTGCTTGAGAACCTCCGCCAGCAAGAGCCGCCGTACAAACAGCGTCTGGAGAGACTCCCTCTCTCCCAAACGCTCGGGGCTACTGTGGGGATCGATACTCAGGACACAAGGATGAGCTCCTCGATCGACGTCAACGAGCTAAGAGCCCACTCGGTCAACGCGAAGAGATCACTATCCTCCAAAGAGCTCCGCGCTCGAGGACGAGCTCTCGCCGTTGCCAGATCGACGCGCATGAGCTCTCGCACCAAGGGGCACATTCTCGCCTCGGCCGAGCTCTCCCCGAGTGAGCTCTCATCCGCATGATGAACACCTTTTTATACGACGACCTCTTTCCCGCCTCGCCCGAGCTCGAGCTCAACGAATCCGCGACGGCGGGAGAGCTCGCCGCTTATCTTCCACGCTGCCAGCAAGTACGTGAGTTGGCCAACTGCTCCTGACAAGTACTGTAGCCACGCCGCTACAGCTACAGGGAGGTCCTTTCCATCACACCGCCATACCCCATCGATTCCAACAGCGTCGCCGCCACAAGTATGCTCAGGCACGATCGACGTCGCAAGCCTCATCCATGGTATGGCCGCCCATGACGATGGGATTCGATTCCTACCACGATTAAGGACGGCACGACGCCAGGTCACCACCCAAACCTCGATTCGCGCGCACGGCAGCGATCAATTTCAACATCCAGGCCTCAAAGAGCTCGAAGATGACTCCCCGCCCGACCAAAGAGCTCGCCCAGAGAGCTTCCTCGTCGTACCCGCCGCATCCGACAACTCCCCGCTACAATCCCCTCTACGGGTACATGCGGAGCGCATCTCTGCGTCAGCGGCGCATGACCGCCCCTCCCATACCGAAGAGACGGCTTCCAACTATGATCGAAGACGGGGCGATGCTTGATCATCGCCTGCACCGGATTCCATATACGACGACGACCGATTTCGACATCCAAAGCTACCGGGAGCTTGAAGAGAGCTCCCTGGCCAATCAACGAGCTCGTCCGAGAGCTCTTTCACCTACCCGCCAGCTCCACGGCTCCTTGTTCCATCCACTCTCCCAACTCGAGAGCTCATATGTCCCCGCTCCCCTTGCCACTATAAAAGGAGGGGCAGGGGCTCGTAAGGGCGGGGGCAACACACCCAAGCTTTCACACACAAACACCCTCACTCACCCTCATATTGGCACTAGCCTCAATCATAGAGACTTGGGAGCCCGCCCCCTCTCTCGATCAGCTTGTACGCACCCCGCGTATGAGCGTTTGAGCTCGGATAGTGATCACATTGGACTAGGGAGCCTGATCTTGCCCCGAACCAAAGATAAACATTGTGTCATTGTCTCTAGAGCTAGGCCATTCGAGAACGCACTAGCCAGGACGGTCATCGGATGGGTGGTCGCCGTGGATACCAGACCACACGCCCTTTTATACGGTTCTCGCATAGGGCCTCTGCCGCGAAAAAGTTTCCTCATTCGGCCCTATGCTGAAAGCACTCGTTCTCGCAAAGTCTTCGCCGACGGTCATTTGGGGTTTGCCGAGCGCCCAACCGCTCGGCGGCACCGCACCGCTGTTGTGAATTCTTTTGTGTTCATCATTGTTGACATCAACAATAGACCAGTTGGCGACCTGAGGCAGCCGACCCCCATGTCCCTGTTTTGGCACGAGGATGCGCCGGTGGAGAAGGGTGGAATTGTTATATGCCAATATGGGCCCCAAACCTCGCCGGAGAAAACGAGCCAAAATGGGCTCAAGGAGGAATCTACAACAATAGCCTCTGCACACGCTTGGTTAGATCCGTTGTGGTGAAACCTACCCACCCGAAGTTCAAGTCCTCGACTTGGCACGGTGCTCGATTTTTCCTGATTTATTTATTTCGCGATTTTCTGGCGTTATGGTTTAAGTGGTAAATGACGTTCCCGTCGATGAAAAGCCATCAGCGGTGACTTCGGGAATATCCAGATCCGTTGGCCCAGTCCTTCAAAGGCATACGGGTGTTAATAGGGTGAATGTGTATGCAAGTTGTAGGCGTCTATGATATATCGTGTAATATAAAAAAGGGCAAGGCTCGGCGGAATCCTCATATCCAAGGAGCTGATCTTTGGCAGTAGTTGCAGCCGCCGCCGGTCATGCATGGCAACAAGCCCCCGCGCGTAGCATCACGTATACGTACCAACCCTGCCCGCCCGCGCTGTGTGCCGTGTAGTTTGGCCTGTCGGTGGGTAGTGAGCTCGCCAACGACAAGGTCGATAGTTGGTGCGCAGAGGGTAGCTAGAGTAGTTAACTGGCGCAGTCATATGGCGTCGTCTACGACTATACAAGAACAACACCTTTTTTAAAAAGACTTTTTTTAAAAAGCCCCTAGGACTAAAAAAAGTTAAGTCCATAGGAACTAAACAACACCTTAAATATCCTGGCGTGCAGCATCACGCACGCGTACCAACCGCGCGCCGCCACCTTAAATATCCTCGCGTGCAGCATCACGTACGCGTACCAACCGCGCGCCGCCGCTATCCTTTGTCCGCCGGCGCCGTGTGCCGTGTCCTTGGTCTCTGTCTCCCGGGTCGTGAGCTCGCCGAGGTCGATGGTTCGTGAGCAGAAGGTATCTAGAGTAGTTAACTGGCGCTGTCATGGCGTCGTCTACGACTATACAAGAGCTTCGTAGGTAGACAGTTTATATTACATCGGGTTGTTTTGCATTGCGTGAGCTCAAGTACAATAATTTTTTTCTCACTTAGCAGCCGAATTCGGTTGTTGGATTCAGTATTGTACTACTATCCGCGTCAAGTTGTAGTACGACATACATGCTTCTATACTTTCAAGTTGAAGCGGTTCGCTTCAACTTATTAATTATATATCTAGTTCTATACTTTCATCAGCCTGCAGCGCGCAAGTCTTCCCTCGGATGGCCAATGTCTAGTTCTATACATTCTAGTTCTATATATGCTGTGCAAGCAGAGTTGGTGAAATCGGTTGCCAAGTCATCTTCAAAAAAGAAAATGGTTGCCAAGTTCCAGATTCGGCCACTTTATTTATTTGACCATGCTTAGATCAAATCAGAGCAGCACCGGCCCCCATCAGACTATAGATATGTCGCTATATATGTAGTGTGTTTGGTCAAAATGTTGTATAATGTATATCTAACGTGACAGCTCAGATAAATCATTTTCATGTATAAATTATTTCATACTTCCTCCATCGAAATTGTATGTTGTTTGAATTTTTTGACACTAAGTATGACTACTTGTCTTGTTATAAAGTTTGTGCAAAATATCACTTATCATGGCTTGCTTTATTAATAATTGTTTTTCTAGAATAACTGAAATCTAACTCTGTTTTCTCAGCTGAGGACCACGACCCGCGTTGGGCGTATGGCACTTCCATTGGGGTTTATAATTAGTAATAGTGTATAAGATATGGTTTTCGAGAAGTACAAACTACTCCCAAAAGTTTTAGTTGATTAAATCTCCTTTTCATTAAAATTAATGTTTTTTTTTCATTTCTCCCTGTAAGTTTGATATTTAAGGGATTGCAAACACCAAAAGTTATGTCAAAAAGATACAATATAGTTCTTACCATTTTTTATATTAATATACATATCTAGAGATAATTTCTTATTATCAAAATAATCATGAAAAAAATCATAATATATTTCTTAGCATGATTTATGATGTCTCCTACCACATCATGGTTTTTTAGTTAACACTAAACTAACACGTATAGGGGCAGAAATGGCAAACCTTATTAATGGTAAATTGATAAAATCAAACAGCCTGAGGATATGTTGAATAAAAATAGTCCAAGGAGTCATCTAGGTAAATGGACTTAGTTGTGTAATTACATTAGGCATTTTATCCTAGAAAAACTGGAAATTAGAAAATTATACTATATACTATGGTTTGTCCGTGCCTGAGGCGAGCTAGTGTGTTCCTGAGTTAAGCAAACAATGCTCATGTTGTGTTGTATAGTAATAATTAGTTGAATTCCCCGCACGATGTTGTGTCACGAACCGAATTGGGCCAGCCCCTGACGGGCTAAGCTGGCCTAAACCGGCCACGGCCGGCCCACGAGGGGCCAGCGCGCGTGCAGGGGGCCGGCGCCCCGGCCGCCGCTGCGCCGCCGCCTTCCCTTCCCCACCTCCGACTCTGCTTCATCTTCAAGATAGGATTAGGCTTTTTGGGGTGTGTAAAGGGAATATTTCAATCTATAAGGAAGGTCCTTATTAGGGGAAATAAATAAATATTGCTTGTAAAAGATATTTCAATCATATAAGGAAACCTTGTAGGAGATTGCTAAGGTTATATAAGAAGGGCATGTAATCTCTTTGGGGATAAGCAAGCAATAAAAATAGTCCCTATCTATCTCTCTCTCAACCGCCCGCCACCACCCGACACCCGCGGCGCCCCCTGCTTGAGGGCGCCACCCGCGGCGCCCTAGAGGATCGCGCCACCGCGGTGCCCCATCGCGGTGCCACCAACACCGACCCCTCTCTACGTCACGCACCTAGAGGTCCCGGAGTACGACGGCGACGACAACCCCAACCTCTGGATACGCAAGATGGAGCTACCGTTTGAGCTCAAGGAGGACATCGCCCCGACTTATGTGCGGTATGCTGTCTTCCATCTGACAGGTCCTGCCGTCCGGTTTCCACATGATGTCCCGGCGGAGGTCCCTACCGGCGCGACGCGTTCACCCACTACCCGCAACGCGACTTCGACCCCCATCATCACCGACACTACGGGGAGTACGCACCTCCTTCCCGTGAGGGCAAGCCGGACGACTACATCTCCACCTTCGAGAGCTGGCGCGATTCGCATGGATCTTGAGGGACAAATACCACTGTGTAAGCCTTTCGTCGGCGCCCTACGCCGACACACTTCGCGACGACGCCGAGTGGTTCGAGCCTCGCTCGATGGAGGAGGCCATCGACCGCCCACCGCTACGACGACGAGCAGCCAGCGCCGGCAGCTATGGGACCCTGTGCCCACCGTGCCGGTCACTTCCACGATGCCGCCGACATCAACAGCGATATCGATGCGACACCTGGCCGACGGGTGCCAGCCGGGCAGCCGCCTTGCCACTGCCATGGACGCCATCGACGAAGTGACATCGAACGACCTCGCCGAGCTACACTTGAGCACCACGACCAACATGGAGCTCGTGGATCATCGCTCAACGCCATCGAAGTTCCGGCGACCGCACCGTAGGGAGCCTCCACTACGGCGCTGGGAGGTACTTCCACCGCTACTACCTCCCCTTCGCTGCTTCGACCTCCCCGCACGATCTCCTCTGCCGAGGAGGGCGCCCCACTACATGGCGTAGCAGTGGGCTTCCCACCTCCCCAACCGGCCCACGGGAAGATCAGCGCTCCCAGCAGTGTGCTTCTCCTATATGCACGCCCGCACCAGGCTCAAGGACGCCACAGTCCTCCTCTTCGACAACGACGGCACATCTTCCTCCGCGACGACAACGCCATCGCCGACGCACCGTCGGGCACAGCGCCCCTAGGGTTGGCCCGCCCGTACCCCAGTGCCCAACGGCCTCCTCCTACGGCCGTCTCCCTACGCTCTCCTCGGCCCTGGCTTCCGCATCGTGTTTTGCAGCACATCCATGCAAGGGTATTTGTGCACCGACGTACCACGCCCCAGCTCCTCGAAGGCATCGCCCGGATGATAGAGTTGTCAGCAGACTTTAGCGCCTCAGCCATGCAATGTGGTATGGATGGAGCGCCTTTACGCAACAACCAATCACCTGAGCTATAAGTTCAGCGTCTACTTTCTTGCCTGCACCTCGAGTTCTCCTTCTCCCGACAACGACGCCAGCATCGAAGAATTTACGACGACAATGACAAGTCGGCTCCCTCATCCTCAACTTCGCCCCGGCATCGTCGCCACTTCTCGCCGATCGGCATTCCCTTTGTGCCTATCTAGTGGGTTGGCGGCACGTGGACGCGCCCGCCTCGTCGAACGGGGGTTGGCGGCACGTGGACGCGCCGCCTCGTCGAACGGTGGGGAAATGTCATGAACCGGAATTGGACCAGCCCTGGACGGGCTAAGCGGGCTTGAACCGGTCGCGACCGCCCACGAGAGGGGGCCAGCAGCCACATGTATGCGGGGAGCCGGCGCCCCCCGCTGCCACCGCCCTTTCCCTTCCCCTCCTCCGACTCCCGCTTCGCCTTCAAGCTAGGATTCTCTTAAGCTTTTTGGTGTGTAAAAGAGAATATTTCAATCTATAAGGAAGGCCCTTATTAGGCAATAAATAAATACTGTTTGTAAAAGGTATTCCAATCATATTAGGAAACCTTATAGGAGATTGCTTAGGTTACAAATCTCACTAGCCGGGCTATATAAGCAACGGCATGTAATCTTTTGAGGATAAGCAAGCACAAAAAATAGTCCCAATCTATCTCTCTCTCAACCGCCGCCGCCACCCGCCGCCCGCGCGCCCCCACGCACGCCGCTGCCAAGTTTTAACTCCGCCAGAGCCCGCGGGCCGCCGTCGAGGCGCCGTCGTCCGAGACACCGCCCGCTCCCCTACGCCACGTTCTCCGCCTCGCCGACCATTGGAGACGTGTCACAGCCGCCCAATCGAACTGGTCTGTGACATGCTGCAAGAATTTTAAGGTTACAGTTTTGATGACTATTTAAAGTTAAAGCTTAAGTGCTGTCAATAAAAAGAGTTAGAGCTTAAGGAACATGTTTGGAGTTTAAAGAGAAAAAATGTTAATTGAGATGTTTCTAATGGTATATGAAATCAAAAATTTTAATTTGTGAACGATACGTGACCAAATTCATTCTAATGGGCATATATAAAATTTGAGTTCGTAATATAGGTAGCTTTAGAAGAAAAATGCAAAAATAATGGTAACCTCACAGCTCCATAGTACATAACCTTGTATTACTGTATCCACTCGTCTTCTGGAGTTAAAATGAAACAAAAAAATAACTCTGGACATATCCCTACTCTTCTGTGTGTGCCTTCTCAATGGCTCGAGAAACACTACTGCACGGCTTCTCCCAGCACAAGCACCCAGTGGCAGGTTCCCCTACCCTTCTTACACGTACGCCAACTGCTCGGCGGCTTGGAGGAAGGCAAAGAAATTTGGCCGGCACCCAGATGGCTGGCCTGACGCAAATGCGAGGCATAGAGCCAGCGTAGAGGAGTGGCCAGGCGAAGCAGCTGATGAGGAGATGGACTCACGAAGAGGGCGAGCGCTGCGGAACCGTCTGGCACTGATGCAGAGGCATAGATGGGTGGTGCATAGGTGGATCGTAGTAGGTAGCTAGAGTGTGAGGCGTGACAGGGGAAACACGACTCGTGTTGAAAGTGTGGACCCTCTGCAGAGTGTAAAACTGGTATATCAGCTTTGGTCACGGTCAAGGGCGCGCGACATGGACTTATTCTTGATTTGATAGCTTGGATCTGGTTCGTAGTTGGGAGGCCTGGATGAGCCAAGTTGGGCTTTTTCTTGGATGGAATCCATGTGTGGTTTGGCTCGAAAGGGATGAGTCGGTTACTTTGAGAAGCGGTTACATTTAGTTAAACAGGTCCTTAAGGATTTAAGGTAATATATGTGTGTCGCTTTAGGTATTGGTGTCAAAACAAAGCTAGGCTATCCTTGTCATAAGCTACATGTCACATGTTTCCTACACTTGCGGAGTACAGTACATCTCTATGTACTCACACTTCCTATTTGTCCCTTGCTACCCCACTCAGACGCCGGAGTTGACAATGAGCTGTACGCTGATGATGGGTACTAGGGCTGGTGCAACCCCCGTCAACCTTACTAGTAGAGTTATGCGTTCTAGAACAAATGTCGTAGTAGCATAGATAAGGTCTATTTAGAATTGCTTTGTTTTAAATAGACCATAGTTGCGCTTAGGCGTTGTCAAAAAAAAAAAAAAAAAAAAACCTGCTTTGTTTTCAAGTTGCTGAACCAAACATGATAGCTCCATAGGCTCCGCTCCATTGAAAAAGAAAGATCGAGTTAGGGATTTCTGCACAAACTTTCTTTATATTTTTTTTTTTTTTCCGCACTTTGGCCCGTTCTGCATTAAGAGACAAACTTTCTTTACATAAAGGGATTTTATTTTCATTGCGCAAATAAAAAAAGATGTCGGCCTCTACATCGGACAATAATGTACGTGACCAAACATATTACAAATGATACTTTGGGGTTGACTCGGTCGCCACAAAGTAAGCACGCACAAAAAGCCAAACATAATGGCTGAGATAAAAGCAAAAAGTTTCTCACAGACACGAACTTGGTTTGTAATCTGAAACTGTGATCATGCATACAAAGGCGATGAGTAACCATGCATAACTATGGCAGGATTCCCAAGGCCTTGCCGTAGTTGATCATCTCAGCATACATCCCATCCAGCGTCTTGTACTTGTATTCGAACCCTTCCCCAATGAGCTTCGCTGACGAGAGGCACGCTCTCGGGTTCTCAAGCAGATCGCCGGTGCTGCAGGCAAAATGGGAGCACATAAATAAATGTATCGTTCGCCAGTAAAAAGCATGCATGTGTCGGAGTTGATCGAGAGAGCTGATTCGATCTTACAGCAGATTCGTCTTCACAGTGTACTGCGGGTAGTTGTCGGTCAGCAAGCGTGCGATCTGGAGGATGGTCGGGTTCTGGATGAGGCCGGAGCAGATGTACCTCCCCGCGGCCGCCTCGTGCTCGGCGAGGAACACCTCGGCGCGGCAGACGTCGTCTATGTGGACCAACGCCACCATGCCCGACGCCATCTCCATGCCTCTCAGCACGCCGTACTCTACCTCGTCGCCTGATAGAAGGGAGAGGCAGGCCGGGACGCTGGTGTGTGCGCTCGCTGCCGGCGCCGCGCCCACGGTCAAGGAGGGGCAGACGGTGACGAGGTTGAGGCCGTGCTCCTCCGCGAACCGGCACGCCTCCTTCTCCAGGAGCACCTTGGACACCGGGTATGCCTGCGATACAGACGGACAATGCGTGTTTCAGAACATGGAAGGGCGGCGCAGGTAGAACTGGGCGTGTGCGTGAGCACGTTCCGTACCCAGAGACTGCCACCGGGCTTGACGGTGGTGAGGAACTCGACGTCGGACCAGGAGTCCTCGTCCACCACCTGGCCGTCTTCCAGGCGCTTCATGAGGACCGAGGACACCGACGAGGTCAGGATCACTCGCTTCACCGTCCTGGCCTTGACGCACGACCTCAGCACGTTGAGAGTTCCTCGGACGGCGGGCTCGATCAGATCTTTCTGCCATGACGCGATCGAGTAGGATTCAGACTAGCTGTTTTGAGAGTTCCCCTTTTTTTGTGCCACGGCTCCCACATACCTCAGGATTCTTTGTCTTGAGGTTCACCGGAGCAGCGACGAGGAAAGCGTAGTCGCAGCCGGCCACGGCGTCATCGAAGCTGCCTTCTTCCTCGAGGTCGGCGCGGAGGATCTCCAAGGGGCCCAGCGCTTGCAGGTCCTTGAGGTGCGAGTTCTTCGCCATGTCATCTGCGGTTTTCAGAATCGAAAATCAAAACGGCCAAGCACGTTTAGTTGGTGTGTGATTTGGCAATCGTGATGAACATCTTGCAACAGGATTCGATGCAGATGTATGTAGGTATGATTAGCACTGATCTAATATTTATTCTAGATTTACCAATCAAGTTTTGTGACAACAACGAAAGATGATCAGCCAAACAAGAACGAGAAAAAACTTAGTTGAAAAGGCAGCGACCGAACCGGGGTTCCTGACCGTCGTCTTCACAACGTAGCCCTTCTCCAGCAGCAGCTTGATGAGCGCGGAGGCGATGTAGCCGTTCCCTCCGGTCACGCACGCTATCTTCTTCTTGTCGCCGGCCGCCATTGGTGCACTTACGCCGGTCACCAATTCCGTCTGATGAAACTGAAAACTTAAACAGAGCTCGCAACTAGCTCTCGGCAGGGAGCAATGACACTGAGACCCGTTGTCGTGGAATTGGTGGCTTGAGACTGTCGGGCCATCGCTATATATATAGACACCACACAAGAAGTAGCCAAGTAGGGGGACAGAGAGTACACTCTGTAATATTTTTTTGGTACAACAAAACAACACTTGAAGCGCAATACAACATTTGAAAGCAACACTTGAAGCGCAATAGTCGCCGGTCAACGCTCCTCAGAAAAAAAAGGAGTAATCAATCTTCCGCTCTGCAGAGTCCGTATCAACTACCGGTAGTTGTTGCTTCCTGCCTGTTGCTTTCAAATGGACGTCCGTCTCTTTTTCAATATACATGTAAAGAGAACCCAGCGGCCAGGAAAAAGTGTGAAAGAAAAAAGGTTAAATTATTTTTGGTGGACTCAAATTTCCTCGCATCTACTACCCCCTGTAAAAGAGAACCCAGCGGCCCCATCATCTACTGCACCGTAACCCACTGGGGAATTCTCACGAGTGAGGCCCCTCACGCCTCTTCGTTCCCCTTCGATTCCGTCCGCCCACCGCCCCCCTCGCCATCCCATCTCGCCTCCCCACCGCCGCCGTATATCGCCCCCCTTTGCCTCCCCACCGCAGCATCTATAAAACGTATGCCAGTCCGGGAGAGAGGACGCACACCGCGCGGGGAGGCCGGGCCTGCCACGCCGGAGGGAGGAGACACTGAAGATCAACCGAAGCAGCAGAAGGTGACGGTGAAGGGGTTCGTGGAGGCGCAGCGGTGCTGAGACGTGCCCAGTTCACGGGAAGCGCGCCGTCGGCCCGGGCCCTACGTGCCCTACACCAGCCTCGCGTTGCGCCGCCGGTGTACGACAAGAAGGTGCCGCCGGCCACTGTTAGTGTAATCTTGGCATTAGAGTATTGCATGTTTACATTGTTAATTGCATGTAGAAAATAAGTGTGAGATGGTCCATGTGATGTGGGCCTTCGGCTAATGTTGGCGTGCCGTGTGATGTGGACGTGCGCCGTGTGATGCGGGTGTGCGCGTGAAGTGGTGCTACTAAATACAGGCAATGGAAAGGTCAATTTGACCGAAAGTGAATTGATGCATGGAAGGAGTAGAGGAATGGCCTGAATTGGTCGTGGTGAGGATGGGTGCATGCACGAGATGTGCTGCGGGCCATTAGTGACCGCTGAAGAGGTCATTCCTTAAGTTTTGCATGGTGTGAGTTATGGCTAAGTGAATTGGCCGATTGTTATCCTTGCATGTACATAGTTGTTGAGTCTATATATTAATGGAAAAAGGACGAGAGTTGTGTGGCTTGCGTCAACAAAATGTGTCTCTATTTTGATGGTTCTTGTGAGTTCATCCATGAGAGTTTGTGAGTGTTTGTGATAAACACTTACGGAGTGAGGGAGCGATTCCCATAATTAGGGAGAGATTTCCAACAATTGGCATCAGAGCTAGGGTGGCTAGGGTGTTCCAGGTTTGCGATGTCGGACGACGAATCGACGAATCTTCACCGAGCAAAGCCATGGTGAGCGATTGATTCGGTGACTCGACGACGCCGTGACGATGGGGAGGATCCCATTCCCGGTGATGAGAAAAAATAAGAAAAATTAGTCTACACTTCTTGCGGGGCTTCAAGCGATGATGAGTTGGCTCTCCTGTGAATGGTGATGACAAGATTAATGGGGAAATTGTTAGTGTTTAATCTTGTCATTGAAGCATTGCATGTGAATGGTGATGCCAAGATTAGGGGGTGATTGTTAGTGTAATCTTGGCATTAGAGTATTGCATGTTTACATTGTTAATTGCATGTAGAAAATAAGTGTGAGATGGTCCATGTGATGTGGGCCTTCGGCTAATGTTGGCGTGCCGCAGTGTGATGTAGACGTGCGCCGTGTGATGCGGGTGTGCGCGTGAAGTGGTGCTACTAAATACAGGCAATGGAAAGGTCAATTTGACCGAGTGAATTGATGGAAAGGTCAATTTGACCGAGTGAATTGATGCATGGAAGGAGTAGAGGAATGGCCTGAATTGGTCAGGTGAGGATGGGTGCATGCACGAGATGTGCTGCGGGCCATTAGTGACCAGTGAAGAGGTCATTCCTTAAGTTTTGCATGGTGTGAGTTATGGCTAAGTGAATTGGCCGGTGTTGCATGTACATAGTTGTTGAGTCTATATATTAATAGAAAAAGGGCGAGAGTTGTGTGGCTTTAAGGTCAACAAAATGTGTCTCTATTTTGATGGTTCCCGTGAGTTCATTCATGAGAGTTTGTGAGTGTTTGTGATAAACAATTACGGAGTGAGGGAGCGATTCCCATAATTAGGGAGAGATTTCCAACAGCCACATCCGTAGGGTGGACGCGCCGCCGGGCGCGCCGCAGTCGCTGGGTGTCGCGCGCACACCGCGATCCACTCCGCCGCCGCCTGCGTGCTCACCGACATCAAGGCCGATTTCCGGGTAGGTATGCGTGCGTGCGTCGCGTGACCCATCACGCGCCTTCGCTGTTTCGCTTCGCGTCCGAATCTGATGAGCTCCGGCCAGGGAATCCAAGTGTGGTGGGTGGGGAAGCAGATGGCGACGGATTCGGCGGGCGTAGCAGGGCGCCGTCGCCGAGGACGTCCCCTGGATCGGGGAGGCCGAAGTGAGCGCCACGGGACGGAGCCAGACGTGAAGCCGCCGCCGCCGCCGCCGCGTGATGAGGTACGGGTTCGTTTCACTTTACACGTCCAATTGACTCTGTTGCGCTGTCATGGTGGACTGGTGGTACGTGGTGTGCTGACTGACGAGACGGTGAGTTCGGTGCTGAATCAATCCTCTTGAGGGGGAAGCAATTGGGGTGAACCGATCTCGTCACTGAAGCAATTGGTGGTGGAATTGGACTCTGAAACAATTGTGATGTGGAATTGGTGGTATCTCGTCACTGACGATACGGTGACTTCTTCGTCTCGTCTTAGTGGTGGTGAACCGATCGACTTGTGGTGGAAGTGTTGCTGTTCCAGGCAACTGAACTGTTGCTTGCTTGTGTGCAGCAGAACTATGAAGCTCTGAATTCAAGCTTTGCGGGGATTAGAAAATTGAGAACTTTCAGTTAGTAGTAGTTACCCTGTCACTTTTGTATTGGGTTTTTATCAAAGCTCCTGGGTGTGGATTCCATGGAAGCATATGGCTGTGTGAGCTAAGCTTCTTCTAAGCATTTTTTATGCCGAACTGGGGCAGTTGGTACTTGGGTGTACTAAACACAGTCAAATGGAGCATTCAGCTCTGGTGAATTGGGCTGGATATTGAGTTTGCTCGAACAGTCAGGGACAATATGTATGGTTCTGTAGTTAGTATGCAAACCCTTTTTTTTTCTGTTAAGTCCACGAAAGGCCTCTTTGTTGAATGATTAAATTGTCTTGATATAGTTATTTTCTATAGTTATTTGTGTGATTTATATCAAATTTTATCTATATTTTTTTTTTGCATACCCGCAGCAACGCGCGGGGAATCCACCTAATCTATACTATAAAAGAGCGAAGGAATTAGATGCCACGTGCCTCGATCTCGTCCGTACAATCTATCTAGATTTCGTATCCAATGGTCCTCAGATAGGGACCGACCTTAGGCTACACATGGCTTCTCCAATCTACGTCGCGGGACTAGCCAGCAATCGCGCCTCCAAAACGTCGCCAGCCACCCCGATACGGCGCGAGGCATCGCCCAACTCCCCGCGCGACTACGACCCCCGCGAGCGTCGGTTTCATCAGTCCAGTGTCCGCTCCATCCCCGGCCGGCCAAGACCCACGAGGAGGCCACGACCACCACGTACGCTCCGCGACGGCAGCAGCGGTCGCGCCTTCCGTGCCCTCGACGACGCCTAAGGCCGCACGGGACACCCCAAGGGGAGGCCGCGGCAGGGCTCACGGCCGGCGGGCTGCGTAGCCACTGGCCAACTACCGAGTGCGGAGGATGCTAGAGGCTGGACATGATCCCACGCTGGTGTACGCATCGTCATCTGACGGGCGCGACGGCATGGAGGACGCCCTTGATGTGCCACTGAGTGGTGCGGGCGTGTTGTAGAAGTTCTTGCAAAACAGGACGAGCACATGCATGCCTGAAGTTGATTTGCATCGGTTATTCTTTTTCTGCCTTCTCTCTCCTTGTTAATTTTCCTGCCGACTCAAGCAAATATTGAATCGATGTTGTTTGGGGCATGCATGATCTCCGGCGACACACCCTTCTCCACGCCCTACGAAGATAATTAATGCGGTGCTCCCTTTTGGTTGGTAGTTTCGTTTTCATGTAATCAAGATATATGCGCAGTTTAGAGATCTCCCGACCTTCTATGATTGATTTTTTCCCTATTCCTAATTAATCTCCTTGCATCATGCAGATGAGGAGGAGCCCATTGGTATTATGTCTGTGTATTATCTTTTAATTAATAAAAAATATCTTGTCGGGAGGATTATTAATTCTCTTGTGATGAATCTGATCTCCTATATTTCGATGATTAGATTATACTTGCATGACTGCATCTGATTGGTCGTGGTGTTTTCTGTTTTAGATCTAACTCTTCCGTCTCATCTGATTTCTAATATATAGTAGCACATATGCATTGCATCTCCTGATTCTAAGCCTGAGGACTTCAACTGCCCCGGCCATATTTTCCTTTTGAAATACAGAGACTTGACATACCTAGGCATCTGTTGACCTTGCCATGCTGCCTGGATTACCTCCTCCCGTTGCTGTCCTAATGCAGATGGTTCCATGGCTCGCCTACCAAAGTTGCATGTCGTTGCTGAAAGGGAGAATTCGAAGATTATAATTATTGCTGACTTGACTAGGTGAGTTTCAATTACAGAAACTTCAGCTTCTGATGCTTGACATGTTGCTACTGTTAGATATAAATATAGTCAAAGGGTATTATTGTCATCTCCTAAGTTTAGGGTTTTATATGAATTCAGTGTTAATAATCTTGTGCCAAATTATCCGAAGCTTGTGGTCTCCTTTATTGAAGTCAATGCTAATAATCCCATGCCAAATAATTATCTGAAGCTTATGGTCTGCTTTATTAAGTGAATTCAGTGCTAATAGTCATGTGCCAAATATCTTCCACGAAATTCCAATGGCTCAACTCTTCAAACGAATTTCCAAACTAAAATATTCTGTACATACAGGGAATTGAATGGGTTGCTTAAACTTCTTTGGACTGCATGCATTTTGACATTCTGTCACCTCCTTAATGAAACTTGGATCTGTATAGGAGCAACGGCGTCAATAAGAAGTTTATCTTCGACCTTTTGTATTCCTGTTGGCAGTGGTTCCTGAATGAAACTTTTTGGAAATGCTCTCAGTGGTCTGTAGTCGTATTACTGACTGGAGATATTTTTCATTACCTGAGTCTTGATGGCGTTACTGCTTATTCCCTAGAGTTCGAAAAAGTAAATTTGAAGGGGATCTATTTTTGTTGTAAGTAGAATTTCACACTTCTTTGATTAACAAGGTGTCTACCTGTGACCTTTGAGATTAGTAATGGGTATAATTCATAATGCGCTTCACATTTATGACCCACTCTGTGTTTTCGTTTGATGGATCATGTTGCAGAATCGATTATTATGATCACCAGGATCTATATGTTGCACGCTCTAAACTTGACAAGCCAGGCACAATAATTCTTGGATCAGTGGTTAATGTGCTTATACTCAACTTAAAATGAAATGTGCTTTGGCCTTTCACTCTCTATTTGGTTTATCAATGTTTGCTGCTCATATAGACGTAATTCCAAAGTAAAAAGAATTTTTTTCAAAAAAAAAAGGAAAAAGAAATTTGAGGCTTGTTTGATATTATGGTATATACTAAGCGAGATTAGTTGTAAAACATATATATCATGAAGATTCAACTACAACAATGGGATTTATTTATCATATACACTTTGTTCGGTCCGATGTGCCTTTCTTTCCATTAAGTATTTTTTTACCATATATACTTCTGTCTAGGACTTGTTTACTTAACATTCTAACAGACAAAAAAAGTACAAAATATGGCAAACAAAAACTATAGTTTTTAGACACGTGCGTGCCGCACGTGCATTTTCACTAGTTATTAATACTAACAGAACATGTCCATTCATTGTAATGGGAGAAAGACTTCAGATTAGCCAATCAACAGGGAGGAAAGAAAAAAATGTTACATATCAAGGAGCAAAGAAAGTGGTTACATGCATCTTGCCACTATGCTAGCAGTTCTCGATCGCTTGATCCAACATTCGGACATGAGATCACGGTGCATAAATTTTCGATACTATACAATTAAAGATAGGACACGGCAAAATGGATAAAAGAAAAAAAAAAAAAGGCACGAGATGAAACTGGAATCCGTGTAGAAGCAAAAAGGAAAAAACAAAATCTGAAAAAAGAAAGAAGAAGCCGGACACACTATGTACTAAAGGAAGAAAAAGTATTTGACAGGAACCAGATGTCAGGACCTGGTTTTAGAGGGTATAATAGTATTTGACATATCAGAAGCAGAAACGAGCCACCTTCTCCCCCGAAACCTTTCTTCTCCCCGCAACGCGCGGTCGGGCCCACGAGGCTCATGGACGCCGCCCTAGAGTACCCCTCTGCCTGCTGCCGCACTGCTCATGTCCCGACACCATGCAACGCCGCCGAAGCACGCCGCCGTTGGAGTCAGCTCTGCAGCCAAACCCCGGCGTCGCCTCCACCAAACATCCGAGCTTGCCGAACACTACGCTGCTCAAATTTCTCCATCTCGCTCTACTGTCCAGTGAAGCTTGGCCACGGTCGATCTCATCCCTCTAGCTACAATAGACCGAAGAGGGTATCCCGGGTATCCTGGGAGCATCCCATACCTCTTCTCTCTCCCCCCGCGACACCTGGCACCCTCCCGCTCTTGCTGCTCGCCGGGCACAGCGGAAAAGCGCTACCGCGAGCCTGCTTGAATGCGGATGGGCGCACCGCCAGCCCCGACAAAGTGGTAGTGTGACCAAGTCCGTCGCACGACCGAGCCCCCGCAAGACTGGTCCAGGAGCGCTTCCCCGTCCCCGGATCTTGGAGGGTTTCCTGGTGCGCCTTTTGCTCGCCCTCGAGCCGACGGGCGCAATTCGGCGATCTCAGCAGCGGCATCGGCACTTGAGGGTTTTTCAAGAAAGAGAAAATTAGATTCGGCAAGAGACTAAGGAAAGCTCAAAGACCGGATCAAGATAAACTTACTCTATCGCCAGCCTTCTTCGAGGGCGAGGGTTGACCGACTCGAGAGCGTTTTGCTGCGAGCCCGCCATTGATCTCAAGCTTGAAGGAGAAGGAGAGAGGAAAAGTTGGAAAATGTGAAGGATGTGGATGATTGTCACCCGCAGAAGTATGCGCCTGTATTTATATACGTAAAGGAGATCAAAGGGCGCAATCTAGGGTGACTATGAAGAATCAAAGTGAGAAAACGATTCGGTGCCTATCTTGAAGTATCTTGGGAAGCGGAAGCGACTGGTTGTCGATTCACATAGGTGGAAGATTTCGGTGGTACGAGTCCCGAGGATCAATTAAGAGTGCCGAACGGTACAAGAGGAAGTCTCCGTAATGATCGCCTAATGGGCCTTGAATGATCCTAGCCCATTAAGGGTTTGGCTTGAGATTACAAAGGAATTTGGCAGATCATGGTCAATTTTGGAGCAAAAAAGGGTAATTTTACCCCAAAATTGAGGGGGCATGTGTTAACACTGAAATTTGGTGAGACTCAGATGAACGGTGCAAGATGTCCAGTGCAAGATGCTAATAAAGAATGTAATCTGCAAAGGACCATTCGGCAGGACGCTTGCACGAGACTAGGCAGTCGGCAATATCAGTAGCGTTATTTGAAACGCTATCATTCGGCCGAGTCACGTATCTGAGAAGGATTCGAGTGCATGGCTTCAAGAGGTGATTCGGCAAGCTTAAAGGACATTGAGGCAATCTATTCGGGGAGAGCCCGTGTCACATACGACTTCAATGACTCCGGGAAGACTTGGAGAATAATTTATCTTAGCTAGATCTTTTCGTTATTGTAATCGTAGTCGTTTAAGACTCGTGTCAAGTTCAGGGTATAAATATAAGACCCATGGCAACTGTAATAGAGACATCCAATCAATACAACAACAAACCCGGCTCTGTGCCACCTCTTCGAGTCCAAGTCGTGTCGTGGATCTACTGCGAGAGGATACATTGACCCGTCGACCTCCGTAAGTACCGGTAACCTTACATTATGTTCTAGTATCATGCGGTGGATTTAGATCATGATGTAAGTAGTCTTGTTACCATGCTTAGTATCGTGCGGTGGATTTAAGCTATGGAACAGAGAGTTCTTTGTTAGATCATGAGTCTTGCGGCAGGCTAAGGTCTAGCTTGGAGCTAGTTATCGGCTTCATTAGATTTGGCAAATCTAGTGAATTCATTAAGTTACCACGTGGTGCATGCATCTTATTTATTGTTTAATTTATGTTTGCACACACTTTTTCCCAATTTAGATTGATAGGGCTCGGCTTTATCTTTTGTTAGATCTAGTTGTCATCAATGCTTTTAATATTCATCTTACCGTGTCAATAGATCTATTTGTTTATCATAGCCGAGCTTAGATCAATCTAAGTTGTTACATGTTGTGCGTTCGTACACGTTTAGTCATGAGTCGTGCGGCAAGCTAAGGTTTTGCGTGTGAGCTCCTTCTTCATGGACCCCGATTCGGTAAACTTGCGAATACGGTTATGCATCTACATGTAGCTTGTATGTGTAAGTTTGTCTTCTGTTAGAGTCTAGTCTGGCAAGCCGTATCATGCGGTGGATTAGCTTGTTGCAGTGTATCATGCGGATTGATTGCTGTTAGGGCGAAAAGGGTTTAGGATGATTAGTCGTGCGGCGGACTGATAGGAATAGATCCCCGTCTTTACCTTAGATTGAGCTTACATTTGCACTTTACTGTTTATGCATACATGCCTCAACGAGTAATGAGTGTTTGTAGATCTATTTAGATGTATGTGTGTTTTTAGCTTGTCATGGTTAGATTGTATCATGCGGTGGATTGATCTAGCTGTGGGAAGTGGTTTGGATCTGTAGCAAGTCGTATCATGCGGTGCATTAGCTTGCAAGGGTTTAAGCTAGACGGGTTTAGGAAAACTAGACGTCTTGCGAACAGTTGGGTGAAACCTATGCATGTGTTATTTAGATTAGATTTATATTTATAATTTACCTGCTTTATGTGTCATGTTGTCAACCGATTCGATCTATGCAATCAGCTTTATAATATCATATCTTGATGATCGACTTTACTTGTTCATACATGTCTTTTATATTCATTCGACAACTGTTATTACTTTATATCTTTATATACGCTTACCGAATGCATTTATAAACCTGTTGACAGATAGCTTTCATAGCTATATGTCATTGCAAGTCGCTTCAGGGCCGTATATTCGGAACTGTCTTGGTCTCACCAGGCATGTTCCAGATCTCACGTTTATCTTCTTGTCAATTTACAGGTCAAATTAACTAGCACGAACCGGCTCAAGACACCGGGCACCCGAGTTAAGCTAGCTAGTTCAGCTTTGTCGGTGTGTGAGGCACAAGAGGCACTTTTTGTGTCAACGTAAGCTTGTCATCGGTCGGTGTAGCCGGGTTGAGGAAGGATGAAAGCCTCCGGTGTAGTGACCATGCCGACGGGTAGGAGATTGATGTGGGTGGCGTGTACCTCATGTCGTCGTCGGAGAAGCTCGTTAAGTCGGCGCATGCTGAAAACCACATAGTATGCGTGGAGCATCAAAGAAACGAGCGAAGTTGAGTCGCGGTCGCCCATTGTGCAGGGCGCCTCCCACGTAGTGTGTCCCGCTATGCGTGGCATGAATCCCGTTGGTGAACTCTGAGGGTGCCGATGTAGTCGTGCGTGCGGGGTAGGAGCGTAAGGCGATGACGTAGGGCCGACGATGAACGGCGAGATAGGAGACGAAGAGGATGACGTCATGAGCTCCGGAAGGCCGACGAGGATGGCGGCGGCGGCCGCCGCCTGGGTGGCGCGCGTCTGGTGCGGCAGAGGCGTCGCGGCAGCGAGGGCGGCGGCGCACGACGCTGGGTGAGAGAGAGCCCGGGTTTGGGAAGTCGAAGTTGTTGGGTGTTACCCCTTTAATTTTCTTTCTTCAGATTCAACTGATTACATCTCCCTTTATAATCCCGGGAAGACTTACATGAGAAGTAGATCTCTTTTATTTCCTAATCTATTTCTACCTTATCCCTAAATAAGATTACTTAACGAGGAAGCAAACGACGCGATGACGGCAGGTGGCAGCGGGCCTTGGCTACTGGGCCAGCCTTTTAGGGCTTTGGCATGCCCTTTGGGCCCCCTCTTGACGGCACATGACATGAATGTAATTAATACTTTCTTCATCCCCAATTATAAGTTATTTTAAAAAATTTGGAGGCTCAAATCATCTCAAGGTGACCAAATTATAAGAACTTAAATAATACGCTTCCGCCACCGAATGGGCACGCACCTACTTCAGACCAACAACAAAGGAGGATAAACAAGTTTCAGCGGATCATGTTGTCCTGCCTGACGACGCGGAGTTGCAAAGCCAGGACGTAACTTCAGGCCCATGAGAGCTTCCCAACGAGACAGCTGCCTCAACATCCACAAATCTGTTTGGCTGATTCCATAAGCTGGCTGATTCCGGCCGATTTAATAGTATTGTATGAGAGAAAATAAGTCAAAACAAGCCAAAATAAGCCGAGAAAAGGGCAGCCGAACAGACTCGACATCGACCTGACATCTCCACGTCAGCTAGGGAGCAGTCGCCCCTCGTATGGGGTCACAACACCCTGTAGAAGCCTTGATGGCATCATCTGAAAAGGAAGGAAGTAGCAGATGAGTAATAATGCACTGTGGTATGTGGTAGCCTGACATCATGGTATGCTTGAAATTGGTTAACTCTAACTGCCCAATCTTAATATTCGCTGGCCGTCTATTCAAAAAAATATTCGCTGGCCGGGAACACCAAACACTGACAGGTCGCCTCCCCGAAACTGCACTGCCCGGGCCGCCTATATAAACCACCGATCCAGCACCACTACAACCGTTCCAGCAGCTCACCTCGCCTCAGCAGTCACCACACACGGCTGCACGCTGAGCAGCGAGCGAGCCACAAGCAGCGAGCAATGGACCAGCTGCCCAAGCGACCGGCCAACTACGTGCCGCTGAGCCCCGTGGGGTTCCTGCCACGCGCCAACGCCGTCTATGGCGACCGTACGTCCGTCATCTACCGTCGCGTCCGCTTCACCTGGCGCCAGACGTACCAGCGCTGCCGCCGCCTCGCGTCCGCGCTGCTGTCCCTCCGCGTCCGCAGGGGCGACGTCGTATCTGTGCTCGCGCCAAACGTGCCGGCCATGTACGAGATGCACTTCGCGGTCCCCATGGCCGGCACCGTGCTAAACACCGTCAACACGCGCCTCGACGCCGGCGCCGTGGCCACCATCCTGCGCCACTCCGGCGCTAAGCTCTTGTTCGTCGACTACGAATACGTCCGCCTCGCCAGCGACGCGCTGCGCCTCCTCGCCGCCGACGCCGGCACGACTGTCCCGCTCGTCGCCGTCATCGACGACATTGACTCGCCCACGGGGGCCCGCCTCGGGGAGCTCGAGTACGAGGCGCTGGTCGCGCACGGTGACCCCGACGCGGAGCTCCCGCCGCTCCAAGACGAGTGGGACGCCATCGCGCTCAACTACACCTCCGGCACCACGTCCGCGCCCAAGGGCGTCGTCTACAGCCACCGCGGGACGTACCTGAACACCACTAGCCAGCTGCTGCAGACTGGGATGCCCACCGAGGCCGTCTACCTCTGGACGCTGCCCATGTTCCACTGCAACGGCTGGACCTTCCCTGGGGCGTGGCGGCCCGCGGCGGCGTCAACGTCTGCATCCGCGACGCCCGCCCCGCCGACATCTACCGCGCCATCGCGCGTCACCGCGTCACCCACATGTGCTGTGCGCCCGTCGTCTTCAGCATCCTCCTCGAGGGCCAGGGCGACGGCACCAACATGAAGCTCCAGCACCCCGTCCACGTCATCACCGGCGGCGCCGCCGCCGCCACGCTGCTCGAGCGCGCGTCGAGCGGATCGGCTTCAAGGTCACGCACTCCTACGGCCTCACGGAGGCGACGGGGCCCGCGCTCGCGTGCGGTGGCGGGACCAGTGGGACCGCCCCGCTCCCAGGAGCGCGCCCCTCAAGTCACGCCAAGGGGTCAGCGTCCTTTCCATCGCCGACGCCGACGTCAAGAACGTCGACACCATGGTCAGCGTGCCGCGCGACGGCAAGACCGTCGGGGAGATCGTCCTCCGGGGCAGCAGCATCATGAAGGGGTACCTCAATAACCCGGAGGCGAACGAGAACGCCTTCAAGGCCGGCTGGTTCCTCACCGGCGACGTTGGCGTCGTGCACCAGGACGGATACATCGAGATCAAAGACAGGTCCAAGGACGTGATCATCAGCGGCGGGGAGAACATCTCCAGCAAGGAGTTGGAGGATGTGCTGCTCCGCCACCCGGCCGTGGCGATGCGGCGGTGGTGGCCATGCCGCACCCTCGCTGGGGCGAGACGCCATGCGCTTTTGTCGTGCCCAAGCCGAACAACGCCGCACAACTCAGCGAGGATGACGTGCTCGCATTCTGCAAGAAGCACATGGCGCGTTTCATGGTTCCCAAGAAGGTGGAGACCGTCGCGGCATTACCTAGGAACGCACTTGGAAAGGTTGAGAAGGTCAAGCTCCGGGATGTGGCACGTAGGTTGGCGCCCACCATATCACCGGCCTTTAAGCAGAAGGGGGAGACGACGACGGCATCAAGGCTATAGGTAGCACAACACTACAGAGCATAGCTGGTGCTACTACCCCCTACCCCTATGTTCATAGGGGGTGAGTGTGCATGCGTGTTGAGCGTCTGCGTTGTACTGTGTAATCTCAAAAAAAAAATTTGTGCTACTACAAAGTACACTTTTTTTCTTTTTTGCCAAAGTGTTTTGGAGCTCCAAGAATTTCTCTTTGTACTAAATATGTGCACACTGTAAAACACGTGAAGTGAGAAAACGTGAAGGAAATAAAAATTTTGTTCATGCTAAAAAGGATTTTGTGATACTATTTTCTGACTAGTATATTGTCCGTGCTAACGCACGGTGGCATCTAGGAAAAAAAATCACAAAACTAAAATAAAACACAAAAAAAAAAAAAATAACCAAACTAAATCATAAGTATGAAAGAAACATTTTGGAACAATTTCGTAAGATGATGAATTAATAATAAACAAACAACAAAAGAAAAATGGGACAGAAAATCAGTCATGAATCCTATAACACTTTGGATGGCATCAAACGATGAACAACAGTTTAGCTACTCCCTCGCTTTTGCTCCCTATTACACAACATTGAACTATGCGTCTTTTGAGAAACCATACATCAAGCATGTCCTCCGAGGCAAGCAACTCCTGGAGCTCTTTCACCTTCACCTCTAACCTCTCCTGTTTGCTGAGTATAGAATTTGCCAAATCTGTACCAGGTAAACAATCGAGTCTATCATTTGTTCTTCGATTCAGATATCATCGTTGTGATATTCAAGAGAAAAGAAATAAATTGAGAAGGATGCATACATTTTGGCACTTGCAACAATGTTCGCTTAGCTGCACCACCATTTTAAACTTACAATTCTTTTTATGCAAATGTCCTCTAGCGAGACAGGTTGATGAAAAATGTAGCAATCAGATCAGTAGCATGCCAAACAGATTTTAAAAAACTAACACCAGTTAATTAAAAAATTCTAATTGATGCCATTCCCATTCTGTCATTGAACAAACTGAATAGTGTAGAATAGGAACAATTATAAATAATTAAACCAACAAGTCGATTGACAATGGTTAACTCAATATTATAATTCTCATCGTGTCCATGGACAAAATATTCAGTGTAGCACATGATGAGTTGATATGTCCTTGATGCTGATTTAATAGCCTTGCTCAGTAAATTCAGTTAGACCTCTGGATGATCTCTTTCAGGCCAGGCAAGAAGAAAAAACCAGATTCATTGGTATATATTCTATTATCTGATCATTAACTTGTAAACATATAAGATGGTACAAAAGGTTACCTGATTGACTATTCGGTGCATCTGCCTTGATAAAAGTAAGGACTCACTGCTCAGGTTTCTAAAGTTTTTAGAACACCATCGATGCTTCTTGAAATCATAAACAACAACATTTACAGGTTGAGCATGCTCCAACTGTTCGCCAAATGCATCTGCAAGCAAAGACCACAAAATAAGTAGCAAGTGGGTCAGTTTATAATTCCCCACACTACATGCAAGGGTGGATCCATTTGCAAAGAATCAAGGTTAGTGTGTATAATTATAATACATGCTGAACCAGATGCGAATAAAATAGTGCAAACTTGACATAAAACTTTGAGTGTAGTTAAACTTCAAATAAGAAAGAGACATAACAACAAAACAAGCTTTAAAAAGGAAGATAAAGATTCCAGTGCCGTGAAACCTATGCACTCCAACTCAATTCGATCGACACAACAGAACCGATATCTTCACTCTTCAGTAGTCTCTGCCTCCAGCCAATGCGATGATTTCTAGTTGCGTCACTTACAGGATGATGGTGAAGGACTCGATGCATATCTGCACAAGAGATCATCATGAGTCCAAGGCCATATAGTTACTAAAAACTACTAATAATTAACGTGCCATCATGCACAGTTAATTGATAACACGGCCTATAAGCTGTGCATATCCCTAGGGGTGCATATGGCCATTGAGGTCGATCTTACCGGTCTGGCATTCCTGCCATGCAGCTCAATCTCCTTCACCGCCAATCTGAAACCAGCAACAACCAAAAGAAATCGATCAAGGATGGACCGATTCACGTGCAATATATGAATATATAAAAACATACCCAGGGCGAGCAGGGTGAGCGTCCAGGCAATGAAGACGGCGGAGGCCGCCGCGGGCAGGCTCTCGACGCTCCAGGCACGGACGTGGTGGAATCCCGCGAGTGACGAGGCTGCGCCAACGACCCGTGGGAGTCGGCGATGACGCCGCTCGCCAAGACCGTCGCTCGTCCGCACCGCCGGCCGTCCGCATGCTCGCGAAGACCGCGCCGCCGCTCGTCCGCGTGGCCAAGACCGCCGCGCCCCCGCCACGTACGCGGACGGCTCCGTCACGCGCGCGGCGCTGCTGCGCCTCAACCTGGCAGGGTACGGACCCTCGTACGCCTTCGGCTTCTTCTGCACCGACCACCAGGCGCCGCCCTGCGCCGAGTTCCTCCTCGGCGTCGCCGTCGTCTACTCTCTACTGCAACAGTGGCCGGTGAAGGCGCGTCCGCCGAGGTCACGGCCACGGGCGACCTCGTGCTCCGCTCCTCCACCGGCGCCGTCGTGTGGTCCGCGGGCGACGACAACCTGGTGCTCCTCGACGCGCGGAATGCCGCGGTGTGGCAGTCGTTCGACCACCCCACCGACGCGCTGCTCGTCGGTCGTCGCTGCGCTCCGTTGCGCGCCTCGTCGCCAACTCCTCCGTCGGCAACTGGCCCCCGAGCCGGATCTAGTTGACCGTCGCCGACGACAGCCTCAGCGCCTACGTGGACGCCAAGCCACCGCAGCGGTACTACCACCTGGGATTCAGCAAGGCCACCGGAGCCTACGCGACGTACGCTCCGTACGTAAGGAAGGGCTGCGTGATTTTGGGTAGATTGATTAGCGCGGCACGGGATTTGTCATGAGTAAGGCCATATACTTAATCCTGGTCGTCGGATGGTGTTTGAGTATGAGAGAAAAGATTAAGTAATCTGGAGCGTAGATTTGAATAGATTTGAACCAAGCAAAGTTGGTGCATTAGTACGCGTAGATTTACACTTCGTCCTCTCTTTTTGCGTGACGTTGACCCGGTGTTAGTAATTGAAAATAGACTTGGCAAAAGTTTTGCAAATTTAGTTTGGCAAAAACTATGGTTCTCCGATAGTTTTGCAAATTTTGTTTGGCAAAAACAAAAAAGGCAATATGCAGCATGCAAGTAGGAAGATTATTTTTTTTTTTAAGCCATCAATACGCAACATGCAAGCAAAGAGAGGATTTGCCAAGTCCCTCCCACTTGACATATTTGCCAAGTTGAGGATGATTTATGCCAAGTTGCCCAAAATGTCAATCAAATTGTAAAACTATTGGAGACCATTTTTTCATGATTTTAGCAAATTCGAAGAATGCAAACCATGTTTGCAAAACTGTTGGAGATGCTCTAAATTCCAGCGGCAATGATATGAGGTAGGGTGACTAGTAGTAGTCTTCGATTTACTCTTTCTCTTTTGTCTTCTTTATTGAGAATTACACACACGACACCTACGCGCACTCATCATTATGAATACACGTACGTAAACGATACCCCTGTGAGGCTACGAACACATCTGAAACACTACTCTCTCTCAGTGAATAAACTGATTTCTAGAATATTTTTTTTTAAGTTAGACCAATTTTATGCAAAAGAGCACTAACATCTATGACACAAAAAAGTATGGTATAAAAACTTCCTGGACCAAAATCGCTTTAGTCACCTAGCACGTGAAAAGCTTAGCATCATCCGGCCTGATCACATCACCGCTCTTTCATGTTCCTCTCTCAATTCTTTGCTCAGTCCTAACGAAAGCTCTTTCAGCCCACGACTTATTGTGGCCCAGCTGAAGAAAAATAGAACAATTTAAACTGTAACCCAGGCTTGGGCTGAGAGCCTTTGGGCCTTCTAAACCCGTAGGCTAGCTTAGGCCACAAACAAAACAGACAGCGTCCACTAGTAGTGACAACAATTGGAGTTGTTCGATAGAAAAGACGCACGAGGCGGACTGGCGACTCCGCCGGCGACGCTGCGGCGGCGGAGGGATCTGGCCTCGGCTTCCTCTACGGGGTCCTCGCCTGCTCGGGCTGATCAAGGGACTGCCCTGTGCGCAGTTGCCCGGCCTTGGTGGGATTGGACCTAGGGTTTTAGGTCTCGGGGAAGCCAATCTCGACGGTGATGATAGAAGCAAAGTTGAAGAAGAAGAAGAAAAAATCAAAAAGGCAGAGGTAAAGGAACGTGCAGCGATCCCTCCTCCACCTCCCCATATTACTCGCCTAGGGAGAGGAAGAAGGCAAAGTGGGCGCAATTGTTCCAGGAAGATTTGCACAGTGATGCGGCGGGCTCCCTCGAGGAGGAACTGCCAGGAATAATGAGTTGCCTTGCATGGAACTGTCGCGGAATTGGCAACGCGGCGACAGTTAAGGAGCTTCGCGACTTCGCGAAGAAAGCCACCCCTACCATATTGTGTGTCCCGGAGACTCAAGTGCATAAGGCACGTGTAGAGGGTTTAAAAAAGACGCTAGGCTATGACAATGCTTTCGCTGTAAGTAGTGTCGGCCGTAGCGGTGGTTTAGGCATTTTTTGGAACAATAATATCAGTGTATCTTTGTGACAGAGCCGACCAATTTATAAGAAATCAAGTATAATTCGCAATCACCGAAATAATCGTTGTCTACACTTGAGTCCATATAAACCCGGTATTCCGTAAATCTCAGAGTGATTTCAAGCTCATTAACAGTTACAACCAAGATTGTTGAGCTCAGTAGTACAATCCGCAGGTATTTCAAACCAATTTCGAACATATATTAAGATCAGAGTGCGATGTACTCATTTATTACAAATTCAAGTTCAGAGTACGGAAGCAGTAGTTTTGAAAACCAAATATTGTTAACCGGAAATAAAAATAGGATAGTGCCAATAAGTAGTCAACCCTGCAACAGCATCAGACAAGGATATGGAGTGTCTTGGCCTGGCCTTTACTCCTCATCGACAGGATACAAACAAGTCTTACAATACCCATGGTACAAATGCTCTGCCTCGCCCATCACCACGCCAACGTGCGGCTCGTGGGCACGCGGGGCCCGTGCTCTCCGTCGGGCGGCAGCGGATCTTCCTCTCCGGCCCTTCCAACGCTGTGCTAGAGGAAATCCCGCGCCGTTCCCTCGGCTGCGCCCGGAGGTGGCCTTGCCCGGCCGAAGCGGGGCGGCGGCGGGCGGGCGGCACCTTCGCACCTTCTCTCTCTTGGTTGGGCTGCGCGCGCTCGGGCCCCACGCCACGTTGCACGTAGCGTTCTCCCCGACAAGCGCTAGGAATACTGAATGCAAGCTGCCCTAGACAAGCGCTAGGAATAACCGAATGCAGGCTTGAACTGGGACACATCGTATGACATCCAGTAGCCGGTGCAGCGATTTTTTACTTTATATCGGGTATCTGCAGAAGTTTTACGAGAACACCGGTGCGTATAGTCCGACTTTGGAATTGGTTTCCATGTTTCCACCTAATATGTGGTTTAGACCATATATTTTCCCGGATATCCATCAGCGCATTCGCCGCTATGCGAATCGCCCGGCAAGCAGCGGGCGGGGCAAAAGCGGCGGGCAGCGCCTTCTCGCACCTTCTCTCTCTTGGTTGGGCTGCGCGCATCAGGCCCCATGCCACGTTGCACGTAGCGTTCGCCCTGGACAAGCGCTAGGAATACCGAATGCAAGCTGCCCTAGACAAGCGTTGAGGATACCGAATGCAAGCTTTGAACTGGGACATAGCGTATGACATCCAGTAGCCAATATGTGGTTTAGACCATATGTTTTCCTGGATATCCATCAGCGCATTGTACGAATTGTGTATAATAAAACAAAATATTCTCTCATTTTGTGACTAACAATAATTAATGTAGTGTGATAAATAAATATAAACAATAACAATAATTAAAAATTTAAAAAGCGCATTGTACGAATTGTGTATAATAAAACAAAATATTCTCTCATTTTGTGACTAACAATAATTAATGTAGTGTGATAAATAAATATAAACAATAACAATAATTAAAAATTTAAAAAGCATGACGTACATGTCGTACGCCTATGTGGTGCTTAGGTGGCAGTGGGAAACTGTCCGGCCACAGCATTTAAAGAGAATTATGTATTCTTCTTTTAAGTAGCTCTACGCACTTACCGCGCGTGCCAGTGCTGTCACGATTGGAGTTTATTAGCTCGTGCACGATCGATTGGTGGGACAATGTGGTACTAAACAAATAGAAAAGGATTAATTAATTTGCCGCCGCGCTGTTGGGGCTAGACACGTAGAGATGTATTTTGGGCTACCAACAATTCTTCTGGTCCGGTTTCTGTCGTGGGGTGCTTTTTGAAGGTCCAGTTTGTAGACCGGCCCAATACGCTGATAAAGACCGCACCCATCGTGCTGCCCGCGCTAGTTGGACGCCGGCCGGCCAAGCCCCGGCAATGCCCCACTTCTTCCCTTTCTCGACTAGACTTCTTCTCTAATGGCCACTAGTGATTTGCGCGCGCCCAAGCGCGCGAGCAATGACCAGAACAGTAGTAAATACTAAATGTTCAGAGATGAGCCAAGTACTACAGCACGGATGGAACAAAGATACCAGGTGTCCAAACACGAACCACATACTACAGAAAGTCAATGCAGCATCATCGCACATCACAGCACTGGAAAAATGGCAAGTAACTGAACAAGAACAGTGACCCAATATGATAAAAGCAGTTTTTTGAGCTGCACTGAATAGTTTACAGCATATCAAATGTAGGCGACAACAATTATACCAGGGAGCTTAGAAGGGCACAGCCTTCCAAGTGTTCTGATGCTACCCATAATCCTACCGAGGTGCAGCCGTGTCTGGTTCAGGAAACCAGCATTTTAGCAGTCATACAGCTAGGCATACATGCATAAGGCCAGGTGGAGGGCCATTTGAATAATCAGTTCACAGCAACTAAAAGAAAGGATCAGACAACTACATCGAAGTGGACAGGGTAATGAAATAAGTTCTTGCTGCCTACGAGACCACACAGGGGCCAAGCCAACCCAAAAGCTATGATGCGTTAGTTTCCGATGCAGAGGATACCACGCCACCAAAAAAAAAGGCGTAAGTCTTCTCGGGCGGCAAATGTTAGGGAGCCAGTCAACCAAAAGTCTGGTCCTGGTCAGCGGCACTCAGTAGATATCACGGTTTAGTAATCTGACAGTGGCATAATCGGTTGTATGAATTAGACTGCAATTGTGATACGTGTGGACAATGAAACAAATCAGTATTGCCTGCTGAATTAACATGTGCTATTTTGATGACTGATACTTGATTGGTATGCAGTTTTTTTGGATTTGCAGCGGGAACCTAATGAGTGGAACGGTAGTAAAAACTAAGGGGCATAGTGTATCCTGTAGCTCTGGTATATAACCTATGGTTGTGTAGTGGTGCTATGCAACTGTTAAAGTGTTAAATGCAGTGAAGAGTTCAAAAAAAACATCAATGGTCTGTGGGCAACAGATGAAGTCTAGATGCAAAGACGATGAATAAAGAAGAAGCGTGGAGTTAAGGGCTCCACCTTATCTAGGCATCCACCGCATTGGGAGAATGCTGTGGAGAGCTGCGTTCACCATCAGAGCTTTCATCTTCGGCGCCAGGATCTTTGTAACAAGGCACAGAGAAGACGGCAAAGATTACCACATCATTGTCACAGTAGTTAATATATGTCGGCGTACTTCTTGATGTACATAAAGATCTGCCTGGAAGAGGCAAAGCATGGTGATCCGACCGTAAGTATACCGGAGCACGAGCGCTGCACCAACATCCGCAGCTTCATCATCATTCGCCATGACAAGCTTACGGCGAGAGGAAGGGGTCCTGCCACCCCTGGTGCGACCACTGCACATAAGTAGCAGTTAGTTACAGATGAAAAGCTAGGCTGAATGAGCTGGAGGCATAGTAAGCATAGTACCCTCTTTTTACTTTATTTGATCCCGGCGTTTCAAGGGGATCAACATTTGGTGGTGGAGTCTCGCAACAAATAAGAATTGTAACATTACAAATGTAAAGGATGGAAGAATGATGCTAGGTGGAAGTGGCATGAGAAATGACATCGAAAAGGCCCGGTGAAGACATCTTGCTAGCCGGTGTAAGAGGAGTTGATTGGTCGGGTGCATCCTCGCTTCCACTATTGCTCGAGGAACCATCGACCGAAGCCGCAGCAGGGTGTCCATTGTTTCCATCTCCGGGAGCACCATGCCCACCATTACCCGCGCAGCCCGCGGGGATGTCCATGTGTTTGTGACCGTGAGCAAAGAACATTGTAGGTCTTCTTGGCTTTGTAGAAGCTCCGGGCGTGTCATGGTAACGCAAAGGTGAACCTCGGAGAAACCAGCTTTGTTATGTCACCGGATACGCAAAGGGGCCCGCCGATGTCCCGAGAAGCCGGGGACGGGCTTTCCAATGATCCGTCGAGCGATGTCACCGGCACACCCATTTCAGCCCTCATCCGTGCCATCTAGCGCCAGAAGCACACCTTGTACCTGTAATAAATTTGTGTTTAGAGCTGAACCATGTTTTATTGTAGAACGAGGAGAGAATTAGGCAATGGAAGGGGCACTTACTTGAACTTGTAAAACAGTGCTGCCACACGGAACGCATTTGTAGCCCGTACCATCCGGAACACAAGATTTGCTTGCATTTGTTGCATGATGGGAACCACCATGACGCACTGTGGGACAAGGCGTCCAATAGTGACAAGGCAGCGCATGGTAGCCATCCTCCCCGCATTGTTGTTGGTATAAAGATATGACATGAGAAACATGGAGTCATCTACGTCGGATGCTTTTGACCGATAGGTACTGCATCGCGGATGAGAGTGTTCTTCTGAGAAATCATAAGGGTTGATCCGGTTCATCTCGAAAAGGCTCTTTTCCTCAAAATGAGCCGATGCACGATTTGGGACACCGCCACATCATCGGAGATGCGACCGAATCATCTCGAAGCCTCCGGTTCGATTGTCGCATAAAGGTAAGGCACGTTAGGTAGTCGAGCCGAACGGCGGGTAAAGGGCATATTATGTTCGATGATCCGGGTTAGCTCGTACCTATCATACAATGGCGTGCTTCGGAATGTTTGGATTGAAATACCAACGGCATGCCGCGTTGCAGCTTAGGTAGTAGCTGCACGAAAACAAATCAACATGATAAATGATTTTTTTAGATTCTATGAGTGGGTATGTAGCTACAATTACGAACAGGTGACCATGGAGACGGAAGGGAGGAGCACCTACCTGGTAGGATTTCATGAGGCCCCAACAAACAAGACGACAATCGATTAGCCCCCGGTCCTCGTTGTAGACGCCTTCAAGAGTGAAGGCAAAGTGGCTCTCTGTCCCCACAGTGTGATCTTCATTTCAGAGTAGCTGAAGTTGAAATGATAATGTTCCAAGTTAGATGATCAGGGTCATACAAACAAGACGACTAGAAAACCACACATTCAATATGTAGCGCACTACCTCGTCCCCCCGAGAACTATGTGCCTCTACACCGTAGGTGGCTTGTTAGGAATGTGCACGGGCTGGACGTCAGACACTTCAAGCAGCGTTCCAATAGTATCTGCAAGAATAGAATTCAGAGTAGGGCAACAGGAACCAAGAAAGAACTAGTGATTTGCGCGCGCCCATGCGCGCGAGTCATGGCATGTATAACGGTTCTATCTAGGAAATGGAACAAGATTGACAGTGAAAATCAGGCGAACAATATGAATATGGCAACACGCGCGCCAAATAGAAAGATGGATTTCTAAAACAGATGCCGATTCAAACATTACATGTATAGGTGTTCAAATAGTACTTATATCTTAGACAAGACAACAAGGATACAGACAACCAAATATGCATAACAGATGATCCAGAGTTACATTCAGGAGCGTGTCATAGTCACTGAATCACGCGGGGCCGAGTTTCCCGGCACACATGATATCGGTCGCGGGTCTATCTCGCGGGATCATCTGTCTAAGTGAGATGTGGCCAGAAACATCGATGCACTAAGATGCACATAGGATACAATACGTGCCTAATGATAATGCCGACTAAACAAAGGAGTTCTTCATGCCTAATTACCCATATACGGCTTCGGGCCTTCGTTATCGAAAGTGTTAGTCTCCACCGTGGAACTACATCATGAGGCCCAATTTTCTGCGTGGAGAATATGGAACCAACAAAAGCGGGCAAAAAATCTCCTCCGGATGGCAAAAGGCGAGAGCCATCCAATCAAAAGAATTGGAGCAACACGGGATAGTCAGAAGCGGCAAAGGCAAATCATCAAAACTTAGAACATACCCGGCGTAGTATAACCGAAAAGCGTAACTGATAGGATTTACCTTATCTAGCCACTCTCCCGAGCCAAAGAACGACCTCCACAAGATCGCTTCTTTTCGAGAGCAAGAAGCTTAGCATTCGCAATGCCGCAACAGAGAAATGATAAACGATAACCTGTTGATACGCGTAGATGTGCTAGGTGAACTAACATAACAATTCTACCAACACTTTCCAATTCCCGCACTCTATTAACATCATGACGCGCAGTCAATGAGAGAGATAGGCAAACCAAGCCAGTCAAATTTCCTCACCCGAACATATAGAATAGGTTTGACCGATGTCTCACACACACCAAATTACACATCCGCAACACAAAGAGACATTGCACATAAAAAGAAATATATCATACCTGGGTAATTGAACCATGAAATTTTCAAAGTGAGCGCATTAAGCCATGAAATTTCACAATGGAAATCCATTTATGTTTCTATAAAACATTCAAACCGGTCGATTGAAATTAGTGCCAAGGAGAATTTCATACCCTATTTGATACTATTCAGCGAGCACACGATTTCTACCAATACAAACGATTTCTACCAATACAAATTCCTTTTGATGACAAAGATAACATAGGAAATATAAGATCCAAATCAACCCGAAGATGAATTAAATTATATAAGTGACGAAGGATGGAAATATGATAAATAGTGCAGCTACCAATGAATTATTTGGTTCTCTTAGTGACATCGAGAATCTACATTCTGCATCTATATTTTTTAGAAAGGAAGAAGAGAAGTCTATTCTTAAACTTAATTAATGTAAAAATTTGCCCGGTGGCATCATGTCCAAAGAAAGCACCAAACCTGTTAGAGTACCTATACCATGTGAATATACTTAAAAGGGACATTGAAATTCACACATTACACTTTACCAAAAGCTAAATACTCAACCAAGTTTAGAGGTCAGGAAACTAATTTAATTAAAGTAAAATATAAGTGACATGAAGTTCCCACAAATCATTAACATGTTTTCATTTTACGTACATGCATGGTTATGTAGGGCTCTCGAGTCACACCGATCTCCGAGGACCATCTCCATGGACTAAAACATGTATTTCCCTATCACCTCTAGCACCCTTCGGTTAGACTAAAAGGGAAATCAAATTTCCTCACAAAAAACAAGAAAAGAACACCAAATTGACAAAGCGCAGACATTTTCTCGGGGTCAATTAACCACATTGCGTAAACTAAAAAGGCTCTTGCTTTCTATAATCATAGAGATCTGTGATTTTTTTCGTATAACATCAAGATCCATACCTACAGTTCAATAAAAGGAAGGAAATCCATCTTGTTATTAGCCCCAAGCTGCGGAATAGAAATAAAAGGAAAAAAAAGTAACATTAGTTAAACACATAGGGAGTTAAAAAAACACCAAACCCGACCAACCATTTAACCGGCCTGACAACGGCGCAGGATACAAAGGATATGGAAAAGGAAAGAAACCGTAAGCCAAAAAAATCTTTTAAGTCCGGTTGCACAAATTAAACAAGGAATTAGGGCAGCTTGATGAAGAATAAGAATAAGTTATTACCCGAATCTTTAGCATGTAAGAACCGATCTGAACAAATTAAACCATCTATCTTTTTTTTTTTCTTGTAAGGTGTACCATGTCTAAATATTGCACCCTTTTTATCCGGAAAACCAAGTAAGAAACAATAAAACCGACTCGCATAAATGCACAACCCTGAATCAAGAAGCTCATTTTTTTCAATAAAAGCTAAGAAATAGTGTTTATGTTGAAACATCGGTGAGAGTCATAAGATTCTTATGCTATCTCGTACTAACTGATAGAAGAAAAAGGATTAGAAATGGTGGTATGATCTTATCGTCAAAACTACTGTGATTGGTAATCCTCATTAATCCATACCGCTTTTATTTCGACAAAACCACGTGCCTACCTTACAATGCTTATAAAAGAAGAATGGTTCATTGCAGCATCACTATCAATATATAAGAGGACTATTCTGAGGAAGCATCGTACCTTTTATGGAGCAGTGTCTGCAAGAAACATTAGTGCTTACAGACTAAAAATAGATTCAAAGCAGGGCAAACATTGAACATGCAAAAATGGAGAATTAAATATGATTCATCTTGCATCGGGAGATAAGAGATCTATAATTAAGTAATAAAGAATAAAAAGAAATCATCTAGTTGGTCTCCATCCCGATGGTATAGAAAACTCAAAACCGCTGCAGAAGCTAGCGTAACGAGTGTGACAAAATATAGACCAAAAATATAATGGTCTCGTAAAGTTAGCCCAATCCGTCTCCTTTCTTTAGTAGCCCAAGAATGAAACCCTCGAATGGCATCCGAAATAACTAAAGCCTCTCGGTAAAAAGTTAGCCCAATCCCTCTCCTTTCTTTAGTACCCCAAAATTCATCCTTAGAATGGCATAAGAAATAACTAAGGCCAGTGCATACACCATGTTTAAGTTGGCTGACATCTTTTTTTTCTGGCCATATATGTCGCTAAGCTAAGAGCCGATGACCAACTATGTTTCATATGCAGATACAAACTTGAGGAAATAGAGTTTACATCCGATCTAGTCTGAGCTAATTAAAGCGTAGTGCTTGTAATGGCATGCTAATTTATAAGAAAAGGAGAGTTTATCCGCCATCAACGGCAAAACCAAGTCAACTAAGTGAAGATTGGGAACACATGGACAGAATGATACTAATCCAAGCATGATAAAACTCCCGGAAGGTCGAAAGTGATGATTCACTTGCGGTGAAAATAAGAGCATGCTGTTCTTTTTTTGATTTCTATGCACATTTGTCTAGCAAAAAGACACATGCTCTGGATCATTCCAAAGGATCTCCAACTATATGTTCCAAAGATACAGGTTCAAAGCCATGAGGCTCACAAAAACAACAAAAAGAGAAGAAAAGAAAATACAGGATAAAGCAAAGGTGTAGGCTAGGCATTCTACCTTTTGAAAATATTACGGAATTTTGAGATGACAGTAATCTGATCAAAACAGTTGAGCACAGAATTTCTTTGAGTATGCATCTTTTTGGCAAAGAGTGGTCAAAATACTATGAGGTTAAGGAACAAACAGAAATGAAAGGAACAGAATTGCCTCTTCAGAGATGCCTCTCGTATCGGGCGTGTAGCAAGTAGCCTATCGTAAAACTCGGGACCAAAAATTACTGAAGATAGATATTCAAATCAATAAGTTGCATGATAATTTGTTGAAGTATCGCTTGATTTTTCTCGACCACATAGATTAGGCTGAGACATATATTTTGAAAAATTGTTTAATTTACGACCGAATGCAATACAGCCTCCATTACTTGGAAAAGGAAACATTTAATCAATTATTATTTCTGAAAATGTTGAGTCTCAACCGACCCGAGAACTTCGGTGCCATGTAGATCCTTGGCGTTCAGCTCCTGAAACGACCTCTAGTGGCTGTAGTTCTGCATGTGAAACCAAACATAGTCAGTTAAGCAATGCATACTAAAATACTCAAACTCTCAACAACAGATCAGAAGATATATTTGCTGGCCATACGTTATGGCATGACTCTTGCCCCTTCCACTGCAGGCTGCGAGGCCATTGCTTTGCCGGCGCCGCTGCGCCGTCACGCCAAACAGAAAACCACATCACCGGCACAATAATTTGTTCAGTAGGAAGTGCAGAGCAGAACAAGGAGGAGGATGGTGTGATAACTGACCTGGGCGAGGTTAACCCTAGCTGCCAGCGATGGCCTTATCGGCACTGCCTCCAGGTCTGCTCCAACATTGGTAGGCGCGCGGCAACGCGGCGCGTAGTTTCTAGTGTAGGTGCGGATTAGCAATCAATCCGTGCATACTTCATATAAGCTGAAGCAAAACAAATACCAATCAGCCACAGCTTATATAAGTTGCCTCGGTTCATATAAAAATTAAGTCGTTTTTTTTTTTCATCTTTTATGATTATGATCAAAGCGTAAATCCTCGCTGCTGATGTGAAGCATATAAGAGAGTACCGTGCATGTAGATTTCTAAGTTCTAACAAAGACAAAAATAGATGAGCAAAATCAGGAAGCGGAGCCCCTTATGGGCATTTTGTCGAGCAATTTGGAGATTGGAGATGGCACAGGTTGAATTGCAAGAGAGCTAGAGAGGGAAGGGGCCAGGTTACCTCGTCATGGAGATCAATCAGAATCGGAGCACCGGTGGCAGTTGCTGCGCTGTCCGACGGCCAATGAGTGGAGCGACGGTTGGGCGACCGGCGGCAGAAGCTTTGGTGACCGGGACGGATGGGTCGTTGGGGCGGCGGCGGCGGTGTCGTGTGGGAGCGGTGGTGGCTGTGGCGGCAGCTTCGCCGTCCCACGGAGCCGATGGATCCAATCGTGGGTCACAGAGCTAGCAGCTCCCAACACAGAGGGGATGGGAGCCGGGAGGCTGCGCCCTTGGGAGGTCGTTCTTGGGGGCTGCCGCGCCACCACGCCTGCCGGAGAGAGCCCCCGCCGCGCACGCGCCCAGAGCTTCGAGAGAAAAAGGAGGGGAGCTGGGAGAGCCGCGCCAGAGCACCCTTGCCCGCATCTGGGTCCACGCCAGGTGTGCCTCCAGGGCTGTGGCCACCGCCGCGCGCCGGGGCTGTGCACGCCGTGGAGTGGGGGCCACCATGCCGGGGCGCTGGAGGGAGAGAGAGAGAGGGAAGGGAGACCGGGAGCAGCAGGAGAATTCCCATCGGGCCTGGGGAGAGAGAGAGAGAGAGGAGAGGAGAGGAGGAGAGGCAGATGTGAGAGTGAGACCGTGGCCGCAGACTCGCCGCACCCCATGGGCCCCGTGGCGACCCGACCCCAGCGAACGACACGGGGCGACAACGCCACAAAAGCAGGACGGAAGCCATGTTAGGACCCCACGCCACGGCTCTACTTCCCACGACGGCGAAACGGGAACGGCCCCCACGCCAGCCAGTGGGCTCACGACAGCGCGCTGGTCACAGCCATCCCACCCGCTACGACCTACCGCTGACCAATAAGTGGACGGACGACAGCGGCGCTGGGCACGAAGACCAAAACGCTAGGTCCGCCGCGGGACACCCTCGCAGGCACGTGCACGCGACAGAGTCAACGCCGCTGATCCTTTGATGCAAAATCGGACGACGACGGTAAAAAAGCGACGTGGATGCCCGCCGCCAAGCAGATGCTCCACACCAAATATTACTTTTAAATGGCCGGCTATCCCAAGAAAGAGGAACGAGTGTTAGAATAATTAAATAGTCTCCGGCTGCAACCATTACGAAAAGGGTAATCCGCGCATGCACAACCATTGTTAGCGCCTAAACCAACCAATGGTTACGCCTATGAGTCGAACAACATTGTTCCATGTTTTCTCAAGGACATCCCAAGGAGGAAGGAGGTTTTACAAAAACAGCTCCTGATGAAGTTCTTAGAATAATGATGTAGTCTCTTTCTTTTAAGTTTCCATGTTTCACAATCAATTTTATCCTTTCTTCCGTATTCCACTGAAATATAGAGAAAAATGACATGTGTGGTCCCGAAAATGTCATCTTTTTTTCTTGGTCTTATCTACGGGGCCAAAAACTATTTGTTGCTTACCTACATGGTCTTCCGTCCATTCGGTTAGGGTGAACCGTGAGGGTTCACACCGTAAGGTATACGAAAACTCAATATTATCGATTCCCTTTCTCATCTCGGTTTGTGTCAACAAAGTCTGCAAAGTCATGTAACTTTAAAGATATCTGTTTCTATCAATCAATGATTAACACCATTAAGGCCTTGTTGAGATGCATTCATATCCGACTCAAACCATATGATTAACACCTTCCTTGTGTTACGCGTCTGTATAATGCATATATTATCTTCACAATGAGATATGCATGTAAGGGAGTTGCACAAATAATTGTGACGTGTCAATTTTTAAGTGTGCAAAACAGATACATGGATAGGATGCGTGGATGTGTGGTTTCTCTAAATCGCTGTCCTCTGATGGCTCATACGTATATGCTGTTAACTGGTTGATGAAGCTGATGTGATCGGAATCAATGGAACGGAGAGAGCACAAAACCGAATGCAAGAGCTATAGGTTCATATCTGAAAGATTATGTTTCTTAGTGGATCGAAATAGCAAAGATAACCCGTGTACCCGATGACTAGGCAGGAGGCAGCAGCAATATAAGGCCTCGTAGTGTATGTAATTGAGCTAGAACTAATTACTAGTTGAGCTGAAAATTAGCTCAAATTAGATAAGACTAGCTAGATGAACCGTGGAAAACAGGAACAGTAGTAGAATAATAAAGCACGTGCAATGTCTTGGACAAGCTGGAAAACTTTGTGAAAATTATAATTAGTAAAATAAAATAAAAAGCAATACACACCATGGTCTCGTGTGCCAGAGTAATTAAATTGAATTTCTCGTGTGCCAGAGTATTGATCCCCGCATCTACCACGCGGTGAAACATGATTGAAGGTAATAGTTTATCAGCTGATCAGTATTCTGTTCCATGGACAATGTGGTACTATAATAAATATTCAGATTTTTCAAAAGATGTGGTACTGAAAACTCTGCTGCTTATAATAAAATAAGAAGAGTATTGTTGTTAGATGAAAACTCTGCTGAAAAAAATAAGATGTCGCCCAATCCGGCGTGCAGGCTTGGTCTACTTGGGCCGAACTGTTAGATGCAAGCAGACCCCAGCAACAGCAGCGCTGGTTTGATTTGGATCCGGCAGCCATCGGCGGCCCAAGCCCGTTAGCAAGGCAGCGGCCTGAGCATGCCACGACGAAGCCAACCACCGCACAGGGGGCTACTGGCCCACGGGCCAACTGCCATTGGTTGGATCGGGCGCCGTCTATCTATCAGCCTATTGGGCCGGTCTACAAATTGGACCTTCGTAAAATCACCCCCGCGACAAAAAGAATTGTTGGTAGCCCAAAATACATGTCTGGCCCCAACAACGCAGCGGCAAATCGTGACAGCACCACTGCTTTGTCGAGCGCTTTATCAGTGAACTCAGTGAGCTCGACGAGGTGGCGCAGAAGGGCGCTGCGAATCCAGTGGCTGCGCAACCTTCGGCTGCACCACAGCCGGCTGTGCGATGGATCGCTCCTCCTAGGGGCGTTGACAAGATCAATGTTGATGCTGCAATTTCAAAGAACGTGAGAAGAGCCTCTGTTGCTGCTGTGGCTCGAGATGATTCAGGCAAATTCTTGGGGGCGTCGGCATTGGTAATGGATGGATACTCGGATGCAGAGACGGCCGAGGTGCTGGCATGCCGGGAAGGATTGGCACTCGCCAGTGATTTGAATGTTCAGACATTGCGGGTAGCAAGTGACTGCATTAATGCAGTTAGAAGTATCCAAGGACAAGGCTTCGGAGTACATGGCCCTGTCATTCAGGAGATCAAGCATATCATGGGTAATTTCACTAGAGTGGAGTTCATCCACGAAGGGAGGAATGCAAATCATGATGCTCATTGTTTAGCTAGAAGTTGTGTCAATTTCTTAGTCGGTCGTTATGTTTGGTTTGGTGAGCCTCCTGAGGGAGTTTGTAATTCCTATGACATAATATAATAAAAGGGTGGCTCGTTTTTTGCTCAAAAAAAAAAAAGCACGCCGCAAGTGCGTAGAGTTACCTAGAGACGAATACATAGTTCTCTTCAAAAATGCTGGGGCAGCCAGCTTCAACTGCCGTCTTTAATATCTTTATCACCACACAGACGTACAACATGTACGTCATGTTTTTTAAAAATTTTATTTTTATTATTTATTTTTATATTTATCATACTACATTAGTTGTTATTGTTAGTTGAGAGAATATTATATTTTATTATCTTATCGGGATAATTGCTTATTTGGCCTCGGAAAAAACTTCTCCTTGCTTATCCGGTCTCTTTTTTTTTTTTTTTTTCGAGTTGTCTATTTGGCCTCAAAACAAAATTTTGTTGCCTATTTGGTCTTTTATTTACCTCCGTGAGCTTTATTCTATGAAGTTCCCGCTCCACCACACGCCGAAAAAGACTCGGTGCCCTTCAGCCTTCTAGTACCCACCGCCGCGTGGTGTTGCCCGACCCGAAGAAAAAAAAAGTGGGCGCCCGCGCGCCGCCGGCTGGGGAGACGAGGCGAGGCCGAGCCGTAGTGCGCCCGCCTCTCCATGCCAGCGAGGCCAAGCCGTGCCTCAGCGCCCTTGAGGCCATGCCCGCGACCGTGGCAGGACACTCACGTCGGGGCGTGGGCTGGCTTGTGAGGTGGCCTCGGCATGGCCAGAGAGGTGGCCCGTGGCATGCTTCTGACAACAGGCGGCGGTGTGGGAGCTACTCGGGCGCGGCGCGGCCCTGGCACAAGCCAGGCGCGGGACACGGCAGCAGCGGCCACCACAGCGTGGAAGCTTGCGGTCGCGGCGAGGTGCGCGATGGGTCCACCAGGGTCCGCAAGTAGTGCGGAGGTCATGGGGCCATAAGCCCACGACAGGCAGAGGGGGGAGAGGAGGAGAGCATTGAGCGAGTGGGTGCAAGGGCGGTATCGAGGATGATGAGTGCCACCGTGAGGCATGGGCATGGCCTAGCCCAGAAGCGCGAGCTCGGGGAAAGATCTGGAAACGCCGATTGTTGAGCCAGTTTTAGACGTCCAATCAAAATCGGGTGAACTTAAAAGAACAACGACGTGGCCCAATCAGGTTTAGAAAAGTAGAGATACCACACCTCTAGGCATCCTGAGCTGACACGACAGGCCGAGGGCAATGGAGACATTTTGGTTGTTTTTTATTAACAAATATATTCACAACTTCGCTATCAATACCTAAAATTTCATATATTAGACCAATAACACAAATCGTTGTAAAAAGTACATGTATGTATTTGGAAGAAATTATTTTCTTGGCCCTCTTCAAAGTTGGTCTTATTTTTCTTAGCCTTTTTTTTTTTTTTTTTCTCCAACTTGCTTATTTGGCCTACTTTTGAGTTTCCTTTGGTTCCTTGGCCCTTATGTCAGTTTGGATCCAGAACGGTTGTTAAGTAATACAGGAAATGACTTTTTTACCCTTCGGACCTAATGAAGAGATCAACAATGATTCTATACTGTTTGTCCATCCTTGATATTTTATCAAAAATAATCCGCAATATTTCAGACGTGCATGTTTGAGGTGGGCTAAAGCTAACTATTTTTTCCTTATCGTGATTGGGGAGACACAACAGAACATGTTACGAGTAGCATTTTAGTAGTCCATTAAATCATTGCACTTGGTACTGTTTCAAACTAGTCTATAGCGCGTGTGTTGCCATGGAGATCTAACCACCCGCAGGTTTTGACGACCGGAGGCATAACACCGAGAACTTCAATAATCGTCTAACACAACAACGCTGAACATTTATATAAACGAAGGGAGGTCTATGCCGAAGCGAATGCTGTCTTACAGGATGAGGGGATGGGGCATAACTTATCGATTCGCCAACACACCTGAATTAGTCCAACACCTTTCTAAATACAGAGCACATATTTAGAAAGCTATTTTAAATACAGCGGGTACTGGTCTATAGCGGTTAGAAAGGTAGGCAGATGGCTCCTTGCGGTGGTGTAGATGTGGCAATGGCTGGTGGATTCAGCTCCAATGGCCACTCCAGTCAGACCCGATGCTATAGTCCGAATCTGCGCGGTGTTAAGCACATGGGAGCTGTAACACCAAAGCTTACATTCAGCAAGAATAATGCAGCAAACATTGTTTGCCTGAAAAAATCAGAGTCCAATACCTGGGCAAGCCTAAGCACGGGATCCAGCCTCATCAATCAAGTCAATGGCCCTGCAGGCAAGAAAATGGTCACCGAAAGAAATAAAAAGCAATATAAATTTCCATTTAAGTCATGATCAAATGACCGATCTCATGATGATAAGAAAATGTTGTTTCTCTATAACATTTTCCTAAAAAAAACAACCCTCCATCCCTCCCTCTGTATTTGGTCACATATAATTATCATATTTGACTGAACCAAAAAATGTGCATGGAATCCTTGATGGTGGCAAATAAGCTACCCAAAATCCAAAACTGATCATCAAGTTAGTATGTTGGTAACCATCCCTCCCTCTGTATTTGGTCACATATAATTATCATATTTGACTGAACCAAAAAATGTGCATGGAATCCTTGAAGGTGGCAAATAAGCTACCCAAAATCCAAAACTCATCATTAAGTTAGTATTTTGGTAACAAATTATCTTTTGACTTCTTAAAAAGGGGAACTCAAACTCAATGATTTGGTGATTTGCAAACCTCTGTGCAGCAGCAACTAAAGCATCATCTGTATATCACAGTTTGTGATGGAGCATACATCCTGATTGCGCCATTTCCTTATAACGAAAAAGAGAGACATGAAAGCCTGCCTTTTCCAAATAGAAAAACCTGAAAGTAATACGAAAATGTATCGCACATAAGAGTAAAACGGCAGATTCTCATAGAGAATGGCAAATTCTTGCAGGTCACAATAGCTTTAGAGGAAAACAAATTTGTTTGGTGGCTAAATTATGTTGATTTATTTTACTTAAGTGATATAGGCAATCTTGCGTTTTTTTTAATTTTCAAATTGATGGGGCGCTAAAATCTAGATGTTCCAAAATCCCCACAAATAAGGTAGGCCACAACTATATTAATTATCCTGAAACTTCGAACTTTCTCAAGGTGCCCTAAACGAAGTAAAATGGCAGATTCTTATAGGAAATGACAGATTCCTGCAGGTCAAAATAGCTCTAGGGAAAAGCACATTGGTTTGAAGGCCAAATCATGTTGATTTTTTTTTTTTTTATATAAGTGATATAAGGAATCTTAGGTCTTTTAAATTTCAAATTGATAGGGTGCTAAAATCTAAATATTCTAGGCTTCCACAAATAAGCTAGGCCACAGGTATGCTAATTATCCTGACCAAGCACCTAAAGAGCCACTTAATTGGAACATATGCCACATTGATAGGTACCCATTACCTGCACTGTTTCTAAGACTCCTAGCTAAAGGCAAGGTTAAAACACAATAGCACAATAAAAAGGAAATGGCTCATGTATACACAATAGCTGTGGCATGTGGCAAGTAGCTTCTATTATATGGGCACACTATATATCTGATTGAGTAGGCTGTAGAAAAACTAGGGAAATCCAGTTCTGCTTCTACCTTCAGTTAAGAAATAGCAAGTATCTTCTAATATATGGGCACACTATATATCTGATGATTGAGTAGGCTGTAGAAAAACTAGGGAAATCATGTACACCTAACAAGCTTGCATATCCATAAGAATGCTGTAAACAAAGAATATACATCGATGACAATCTCTAACTTTCTAAACCAGAGCCAAGCTATGGCTTCTTATTGGGCCACGTCACCAATTTTTAATCCTCCGTTGGATCATGATCGGACGGACGCCAAGCTATGGCTTCTTATTGGGCCACGTCACCAATTTTTAATCCTCCGTTGGATCATGATCGGACGGACCATCCACGATGCAGCTGTATGCTAGACTCGAGATTCCAGAGCCTTCGTCTCCGGCTTGAAACGAAGCCACCGCCGCTATGCCCTCCTGCGTCCTGCCTCGCCGCGGGCGCTCCCACCTGCCTCGGCTAGCGGCAGTAAATCTCGAAGAAGGATAGCGCTAGCTACTCCTACCCACTCCTCGCCCTTTAGCCAACACCCGTGTCTGGCGGCGCGAGGCACGTCGACAGCGCGAGGCGCCGGCGAGAGGAGCAGCGTGCGCAGCCGCTATGGCGACAACGCTCACACGCTGGCGGGGGCACAAAGCGGCAACGCGAGGCACGGCAGCGGCCACCAACGCAACGAGCAGCGCAATTGACAGTTGACCGGGGGCAGCTGCGAGAGCAGACCACGGTGGCGGGCGGTGCCTACGCAGTCCGCCGGTGCACTGCCTTTCGCATCATCTGGTTTGAGGCCGCCAGTCGTGCTCTCACGCTGACCATCGATGCCGCGGTGCAGTCTTGCGTCGGCCCCTTCCCACGCAACAGTTTCCCCTGCTTGTGTTGTAAGTCTGCTTGACACCTTCTACTTGCTCGACAAAATGTCTGAACCAAAGTGGTGCCTCTAATGAGGAAGAGGCATAAAACTTGTTGTGAGACTCCTTATTGGAGCTTTTGTTAAAACGTTCCAAGGTTAGTACCTAACTGCATTATTGCCTCTTTCAATATACATCAGCATCGTATATTCGTATAGTCAATGTATAATTATTCTTTCATATAATCAAGTCCTTGATGGCGGATTCTTAAATATCGTTTCCGTAGTTCAACATTACTCAAGTGTTAAAACTGCTTCTCTATCCCCTGATTCCAAAGCTGTCGCAATTCTACTCTAGCAGTTTGAGAATGTTTGTCTTGTCAACAAATGGCATGTAAGTTCTATTGTGGTGCTTGCAGTTACAGGCTTTCAAAGAAATTCAGGAGCGGCCTCTTTATTGCTTCTCATTTACAATAGTTCTTTCTCTGCTGTATATGTAGCAAGCGCAAGGTCTTTGATGTACAATTATTCAGTTCTTGGTCTGTGTATTTCAGTATTTTTTTTCATAGAATGATTTAGACTTTTGGAGTGATCTGCTCCTTTATTCGTGTCCTTCCATGACTTCATGCTAAGTAAAATGCCTCCATGATTTTCTTGCCATAAGAAAACTATTTATCTAAGTAAATGTTATAAATCTATTTTTTATAGAACTGCATATGGCTACTGTAATGTTGATAGAACATATTTACAGATTACATTGCTAAGTTTCCTTAATTCCCAAATAGAATTACCACAGGCTAGCTCAAAATGGCGCGGCAACGCCGCCCCAAGTTTTCTAGTATTATGATAATTTGATTTTGTAATGTTTGGAAACTTCTATATCCACATGGAGAAATATATTTTTTCTACAGCGTGCACATCAGCAGCACATGCTCCTCTACTCCTTTTTTTTTTTTTTTTTAAGAAAAGGATGCTCTGCTTATGCCGGCGCAAACCCCCTCCCTCCATTCAGTCTATGGTTCCTTTCTTGAATTCTTTTGTGTTATCTGGTACCAGCAAAGTCGGCAATGGTAATCCTATCTTTAGCTCTTCTCTTTGCCTCATAAGGCGCCTTTCCTTGTCCACTTTATTTACTTTTTATCAATATAATATCATTGCCTGATTTTGGGAAACCCTCCCAAATCAGGGCTAACAAAAGCATATCTTGGCAGGTTCAAGTAATTGGTACTCTATAAAAAAAGCAAGCAAAGTGGTTGTTTTTTTTTTCTTAAAAGAACACATAGAGCATGACAACTTTGAATCCTAAGTCCAATTATTATTTTGTACGGAGTATATTAGGTTCAGCATATTGAACATATTCCAGTGAATGAAAATGAAGCAAAAACTATGTCTGCATATTCTCATTGTTGTCACTAAAGGGAAGACCATAATAGAAAAGGAAGCAGAAACTATGTTTGCAAATTTCATTATTCATTCAAGAAAAAACCATAATAGCGTTTTCAACAGAAACGGTGTTAATAATCAAGAAAATGATTTTTTTTTTACTACAGCAAGGTTGAAAGAGTCAATGGTGAAAAAGGTCGAGTCCATTGAGTACAGAAGATATATATCAACTCTTAGTCACCAGCCACCACATTTTTTTTAAAAAAAATGTGCTGCAGTACTTAAACTACAATCAAATAGTGCTCTAAAATGGCATGGCAGCTAGCTGAGGAGGATCCCTGACTTTGTTCTAACTATATAGTTGGTTGCAGCATCACTGGAAGTAAAATGGTCATTAACAAATAGCAATGGCATGGAAATATGCTCAGGCTTCAGACTTACCTCACAACCACTGTTTGATGGGCAAATTGTTGTGCCCATACATCACCATCAATGGCATACGCGAAGGATAAAATAAGAAAATCAGCAGAAAGGAACAATACAACCAAAAGTGACTCAACACAGCCAAAGTGTATGGCAACACCATCCTTGGGAATAGGCATGTGCTCAGAAGCGACAATCTATATGATGTCACAGGCAATGATCATAGATAACGATTAGGCAAAGGAAGAAATTATCATAAGCAAGGGCACCATAAGTCTGTAACCGCATAGTAAACAGGCAATGAACAGTAGCTCTCACTGGTGTGTGCAAATAACACAAAATATACCAGGCAGGAACAAATACAAGAAAACAAAAGCAACAACCGACTATTGCCTGAGCTATCATGGAACAGGCAGAAAGAGATGGCCAAAATAGGACCAACACTGGCCACGGTCGCTAACTAAGTTGTAGACCATGAGCATTGCCTCGGGCATGTAAAAAAGAAAGAGATGTAATCATCATAGCAGCAGCCCACTCCCTCAGCTTCAAACGCAACAACAACAAATCATCATAGCAGCAGCCCATTCCCTCGGCTTCAAAACTAAACACTATTGTACATGCCTCATGGTTGAGATTTAGAGCGTAAATAATAAAACATCATTGCACATGGCTCAGGTAGAAAAAAGAAAAGAACAATCATCATTGCATATGTCCACGTCTCTCAGTTTTAGTGTAGTACCTTACAGTAATAATAATCATCATCACATCTATCCAATATCTCAGATCAATAGTAGGAAATAATAAACATGATTGCATATGTCCAAAAACATAGAGATTCAAGAAAAGAAGGACCTAGATAAGATATCATTGTAGCCAACCACGGGGCAGGAGCGCTGTGGGCGAATCTAAGACAGTCAACGAGAAGTGGACGGGACCAAGAGGGAACCAATGAAACAATTGGGGTGGCGTGGATAGCCTCCCCTGGAGAGGGATCATTTGGTTCTTACAGGGTTTCAAACACGAGCGACACATGCTAAAATTGTGCACGCGAAATATATACGCTCTCATTAAAATTGCAATCACCATAAACATGAACAAATGCTCGATTAAATTTGCACCAATCATAGACTTGGACATATGCTCGGATAAAATTTGGCGGATCATACACCGACAGATGCTTTCAGATTAAATGGAGAACGAAATAGGGGGATTAGATGTCTCATGTCTCATATCTTTGAAGAGCCCCAAATAAAAGCACAAGAACAATGGAGGCTGGTTGAGTTATGGTTTAGGGTTCAAACGAAGCAAAACTTTGTGCACGCTAAATTGCAACTCAAAAATAGCTCGAAAATTTTAGGAAAAGAAAATCACAAGCACAAAAAGAGGGTACCATGGAAACTGTAGGCATGCGAAGGCCACCTAAGCAGCGGCGGGGTCAACGGCGTGCGCGGGGAGGCGGCGGCAACCATCGTCGGAGCTGGAACTCCACCGAACTTCCCGCATCCACTCGCCGTCGTTCATAAAATAAAAACATGAGCACAAGCGGCGATCGTGGGGATGAGCACAAGCGGCCAGAGTAACCACTGTTCCTCGCCTCGCATTACGGAGTGACCAAATTAGCATCTCAACATCCATCGATCCATTCATTCATTCATCGAAATTAGGGGCTCACCATAGTGGAACGGGAGCGCGACATGACGATTTGGCGAGGAACATGGGCGGAGCAGCTAGCCAACCAACTTCGATTGTCCAAGCCCGGCTGGGCATGACGGAGCAACCCGATAACCCGGCGGCGCCGTGGCAGCCCGGCCATGGCGGCGGCGCAACCAAGCAGCCGGCCAAGCCCCATGACGCGGCCGCGAGACGGTCAGCCCATGACGAGGGTGGCCAGCCGGCGCGGCAGCGCCCTGAGGACATCAGCGAGAGAGCGGCACAAGCAAGATCCGGAGGAGAAACGAACGGATCCGACCATGGAAGGCCAGGATCCGCCCGTGCCGCCGCAGCCCGCCCAGGGTCCAGGGCCCGTGCCGTGGTTGCCGCGCTAAGGGCCCGGCGGCCGTCGCGCTGGGAAGCCTCGTCGCGGGGGCTCTCTCGCCGTGGGACTCTTTGCCGTCGCCGAAGCGCTACGTCCGGCCCCCCGCCCTAGCCGCCGCCAAGAAGAAGGAAGGAAAAGGTATTCTCGTCCACGGCCACGAGGCGTGGGAGGGAGGGAGGAGGGACCAGCGCGTGTGATGAGCCGACCAATTTATAAGAAATCAAGTATAATTCGCAATCACCCGAAGCAATCGCAGATCTACACTTGAGTCCATATAAACCCGGTATTCGGAAATCTCGGAAGTGATTTCAAACTAATCAACAACACAACGAGGATCGTTGAGCTCGGTAGTAAAATCCGCGGGTATTTCAAACCAAATTCGATACATTAAACATCGAGTGCGAGGTATAATTTATTACAAACTCAAGTTCAAGTATGCGGAAGCGGTAGTTTCAAAACCAAATAGTCTTTTTAGCGAAAAAGTAATATAAGATAGTGCTAGTAGATAGTCATCCACGCAATTGACATGAGACGGGGATATAGATTTGCCTTGCCCCGGCCTTACTCTTCATCAACGAGGGAAATGTATTACAAGTCTTACAATAACCATGGTACACATGCTCACCTGCAACAACGGGAATAAAACCACGAGTACAAAATACTCGGCTAGACTTACCCGTCCAAAATAAAAAAATAAAAGACTCCAAGGATCATGCTAGGCTTTATCTCGGGGTTTAGGCGACTCACGTAAATTTTGAAAATAAAGTTGTTTAGTGAGCCTACTCATACTGCTTGTATATTTTCCAAGTTAAAAGGGTTACTTATTTAAATAGATAACCATAGATCCTGTATAGTCAAGATTAATCATTGCTCGATTAGAATAAATAACAAAGATAAGTAACTTGATCGAATTATATGAGCTGCAACATGATAAATAACATATATTGTAATAATTAGACTACATTGCCGTGGAAGCATCCCGGGTTCTCACTATCCGGGAGAGATGGCGATTCGAATCGATTGCAAACCAATCGGGCGAATACCCTGCCATAAACCAGGTCTACTTTGCAAAGGCGGACCCAATCACTCCCGAGGATGTTATGGGACGTAAAGTCTCGGTCCCTGCCGGCTACCCCCTCCTTCTCGGGCCACCAAGTGAGCGAACAACGAAGACGGCGCTTGCGTGCGCATCTTCTTGCGCCCAATCATTTCCCCAACTACCATCACGAAAAGGAGGAGCGTCACAATGGCGTGCAAAGCCGGCCCCTAACATTCCCACGAGCTTCGTGGCTCACGACCGGCGGAGCCTACTATATGGACAGTACTTTCAACTTCCGACCACGCGCCCGACAAAGTATGAGTCCTTAATCGACCGGATGGAAAGACCACAATATCCACCCAATCTCACATGTTTTATTTTATCGGGTTCTCAACAACGACTTGACAATCACCCATGTGATTGTTCACAACATTTTCCTCAAGTGACCGGAATCATTGTCTCAAATCATGATACGAGCATTAACCTAGACCTCTATAATAGGATGGGGCAACTTTCAACAAGGATCATAATGCATCAACGGTGTCAACCAATTTCCTAAACTTAATGCATGAAACATATAAAGGACGCAAGTCAAAATTAATTGGAGAAAGTAGGAAAATCGAGAATGCTCCGGGGCTTGCCTCGCGAACGTCGTTAGAACGTGCTCGGACACTCAATCGGCTCGTCTGTCGACCCTTCTCCTTCGGTGACTCCTCTTGACTGCACTCCCGGATGGAACAGCTCCCCGGCTCCTCGATCAGCTCCTCCAACACTTTCCCCGATCCTGAGATGATGCATATGATGGAGAAAAGAAATGATTACAATTATATAAATACCAACTTGCATAAAGTAAAATATGTATGATGGATGGATGTTTCATGATGCAAGCTATTAGTAAGTGCATATCTCTTCTGTAGAAACACAATTAATTCTACACGAGAAACCCTAATAACCTACATCAATCAAACACCCTTACTTACTAATCAACAGAAAATGACAGCTCGACATGCTTTGTCACTAAAACAATCACACAGGGGAGTTCTACAACTCCAAATTCAGTGAACTAAGACTCTATGGAAAGCTAACAAAATTTCCTACAAAACATTCCACATCACCCAGAACTGAATCTGAACCTAACAGCCTCGAAATTAGCGAAAACAGAGGCTCTGTTTTCAACTCAAACATCACATACAACCTCCATATCTCACAAACCACTCATGCAAACTATCTCAAACTTAACCAGCAGGTAAACAAAGTAATTATCTACCAAATAAATCTACTGGAGAGGCCAAAAGATAATTTAAAGTACATAAAATGATATGCCCTACTAAACACTACACAAGCACACTAATAAACATATAAATGCTAGGAACAACAAATTGTCAAAACTACCAAGCTTACCAAACTAAGCTTACCAACAGGTCCTATTCATGCTAGGAACACATAATAAAAATACTAGCACACACTTCCTTCATATAAACATGTATTTCTAGCCTATTTTCCATGCACCACAATTATGATAAATACATAACTACTTCAGAAAAATCTACAAAAATTACCGGAGCATCTTACTGGAATATAACAACTACCATAAAAATTTCATGGCAAGATCATGCTCATACAGCCTTATACAAAAATGACAAGCTAGTGATAAAACTAGGCATGAAAATACTTTGTACTATGAAAAGTGTCAGACAATAGATTTCTGAGTATGATAAGCTTCTAAAACCTATCAAACACAAGCATACCAAGTCTCACATCCAAAACCCTAATATTTATTTTTCTATGAATTTCTAAACATCACATTGCAAATAGCACATAAATAGAAAATCACATTTCTTCTACAGAACATACCATGCATGATATTTTTCCTGGATTCTACTCACAAAAACAAGCACTTTTGCATAGAAAGCATATTTTTATCTTGCACCAATTAAAAGATATGATTTTCCTCAATTTCCATGCATTTATGGCCATAAATAAAACTCTATATAAAAGTTATCAGAAAATAGGGTTTCATAATTTTATACTTTAGCCTATCACCTAACAAGCATGACAAAATTTGTCCCACTCAAAAATTCATCCAAATGACCAAGTTATGAATTTCTAAAGCTTTTCAAACAAAACCGGAAAAACAGAAAAAGAAAAGGAAAAGAAAATCGGGCGGGGCCCGCCTGTCAGCGAGACAGAACATGGCACGGCGCGGCTTGGGCGGCGGATCGGCGCGGGCGGCGGTGACCAAATCACGCAACCCGGCTAGCCTAAAAGCATCTACGCCGACGAGAGGGTCACGATGGTGCCCTTGGTTTACATTGAAACCGACCAAAACGACGACGACGGCGTCGTGCGGGCGGCTCGCAGGCGGCGCAGACGGTGGCGCACCGGCCGTTCTCCGGCGAAAGACGGCGAACCAGCGGCCGTTCCCGACTCCCTAGACCTAACTAGAACATGCAAGCGGTTTGGGACTCAACGCAGAACGACGGCGACAAACCAAACGCGACGGGCGGCGGCGCTCACAGGCAAAGACATCGGCGACGGCGCGTCCCAGCGAAATGGCGGCCGGATCTACTCAACCACCTAGCTCGAGACCTCAAGCACCTCTAGGCGACTCTAAAACACGAAAGCGGCCTAATCTCGATCCATGAGCTCTCGCGGCGAATGCCCCAACGGGCGGCCATGGCGGGCTCGCCGGCCGGGGCGCCGGGCGGACGGAAATGGGGTCCTCACCGCGGTTTTTACCTCGATTTGTCGATGGCTTTGCGTGAGCGCGGAGCGGAGCTTAGGGACGAGGTTTGGCGAGCTTTGGCGCGACGATGACGGGCGGGATGCGGCGGCGGAGCTTCGCGGGGCGGCGCGCGCGCCGCTTCGAGTGGAGTGGGGTGGCGGCGGCTCGGGAGTGAGGCTAGGTTAGGGCATGGCGTTGGGTGCGGCTTTTAAGGCACGTGGGTGAGCGGGCGCGCGTGTCCGGGCCGTACATCGGCGGCGGGCGCTGTGGCCACGCCGCCCGGCCGCCGGCCGATAGGTCCCCCTCCCCTCGTTTCTGAGTCAGGCGTCGGTTTTTGGCCTGTGCATCGAGATTCGTGCAGAATTTGGAAAAAGTCAAAACATCAACTTTGTAGAGAATTTCATAAGCTACAAAACACTCAGTATGAACTTTTTCTAATTCGGCCTAGATTTGGAGATAAAAATTAAAAACAGCAAGGTCAATTCAAACCATTCAAAACAGAGTTTGAATTCAACTCAAATTTGACCCAAACTGTTGGGCACTATTTGAATCATTTCCAAACCTTTTCACAAGAAACTTATAAAAGATCATTTGTTCTACATAAAAAGTACTACATTTCATCTATAGAAACTTTTGCTAGAAACCACTTTATCATGCACTTTTGAAAGGAGTTTCAAAATGACTCAAAGACGCGTTTGACCTCTAGGGCAGATTTAAAATAAAATTTCTAAATTGAAACTCAAGCTCAAACATGGTCCTAAATTATGTCAAAAAATATATCTAGGCACAATCTAGGTCCAAAACATCATTATAGCTAAGATTCTATAGTAGCTAGATCAAACAAGCATGAAATGAGAGCAATTCAAAGTGAATGTTACAACAACATGATTATGCATGAAATGATGATCATGATATGCAAATGCTCATGCTTTCAAGATGCTTAACACCTAGGGTGTTACACAGCGGGACCCAGCGACCGTACGCCCGTGCAAGCCAGCTGCTGTCCGTCAACGCAAGATCCGATGGTCGGGGCTGTTCCGTCGACGTGTCCACCTTGTGGCCGGGTCGTGGCCTGGTAGTCTCATCTCTTTACATGTCTCCAGCCCTATAAATGTAGGCACCTATAAATACAAGCAGACTGCATGCAGATGCTAGAATAACCACATGGATGCTAGCAGAACACCAGATGGATACAATCATGAAAGAGGATGATGAGTAAAGTTGAATGATGTGTCCTAGCTTAACACAAATGAAGGCACAAACCGTGTTTATCACATTGTGATTGACAAAAAACAGAAAAACTGTGCTTCTAAGAAGATCATTTTGTAGATGAGTTTTAGTAAAACGGGTGGCCATCCAAGATTTTGTTCGGGCAGGACCTCATAGAGAACAATAGCATGTACTTTCATGCTTCTGAATCCAAGAGCGCCCATGAATTAAACTTACGCCAGCCACTGGATACTTTTTTTTAAGAAAAGGAAACTCGAATAAGCATGCTTATTAATGGACACAGCACAACACTCTAATATTTTCATCTTGGCTAGATATATGCCAATGGAGCAACATAAATGAACTTGCAAGAAAAAATGACATGAAGGTTTAAATTCCCTCGGTAAATTAGTCAGCACGATTTCAAAATTTCTGAAATAACATCCCCTAACTAATCCACACTACAAACCAACAGAAGAAATTGCAACTTAATTAAAAACTGAATGAGATGTGCATGCATGTAGCACAAAAAGAAAAGATTAGTTAAAAAATTTATGTAGCTATCAAAACAGTCATCTGCACATATATTCAGGTTTCATACATGTTGAACTAATTAGCTCCCTCATTGCTACCTCCAGCACCAATCCCGGCCATAGCGGCCTCGCTGCTGCAAGCGGCACTCTGCGTGTTCGCGGCCACCGTCCAGCCAGCGGCGGCGCCCTTCCTTGCGGCTCCAGTGCCCAGCCCGCAGCAGCCTGCCTGCTGCAGGCGGTGCCCTGGCCGCCCGCGGACGCTGCCTAGCCCAACGGTGCCCTGCCTCGCGAGGTGCGAAGAGCCCCGAAAACCGCACGAAGCTGCGCTTGGCCGTGGATCCGGAGCTGTAGATGGTGGATCCGCCGGCAGAACATCCTCAAGACCCTCCATCTCCACCATAGCAAGGTTGGGCTCGTTTGGTTGGGGGAATTGGGGGAGGGAATGGGAGTTGAAAAGGAGAAGACTTAAACTCTGTTGTTTGTTTCGTGGGATAGGGAGTTGTAGCGGGATGAGGAAAGGGCGTTGAGAGGCCGAACTCCCACCAATCTATTCCCGCATGGGACCCTGGTATTTCATCGGTGTGGCAGGGAGTTCAAGGCACAAAGACTAAAAATAGTAATGATGTTATCAATTCCCATGCCTAAAAGCTACGTACCAAAACAAGGGAGTCCAATTCTACTTTTAACTCCCTATCAATTCCCAACACATACCAAACAAAGGATTGAGACTAAAAATCAAACTCCCACGCTTATTCCCTCCTCAAACTCCCACCTCCAATTCCCATGCCTCTTCCCATCACTTGCCAAACGAGCCCGTTAGGGTTTGGGCAGCCGGGAGCGGCGACAAGACCGCGCGGTCTTTCCTCCCGTCACACGGTTCTGTCTCCCGTCGCGAACGGGTACGAGAAGGGGAAGGGTGTGATTCACAAGGGGTAACTTGGTCCGCTGTTGATTTGTTACTGTGCTGGTTCACGGTACAATTGGATGGAACTGACGGAAGGGCCATATTACCAAAGGAAACTCAAAAAGTAGGCTGAGTATGCAAATTGGAGAAAAAGACCAAGAAAATAAGACCAACTTTAAAGAGAGGGCCAAGAAAATAATTTCCTCATGTATTTACGATAGCAAAATGAAAACCATAATAATTAATAATTATATGTATTTCCAAAAAAAAAAAAAATGAAAAATCTTTATAATAACTAACTAAATTTACCGTAGCGAAATGAAAAAGAGCTATACACACAATGTAGTGTGTCCCACAATCATCATCTAGAATATCACTTGTATGAGTATTGCTCCCCGCATCTATCACGCGGTGAAGCATGATTGAAGGTAATAGTCTATCTGCGGTCAGTATTGTGTTACATGGACAATGTGGTACTATAATAAATATTCAGATTTTTCAAGAGATGTGGCAGCTCTGCTGCTTATAATTTGTCGCCCAATCCGGCGTGCACGCTTGGTCCCTCCGTGGTTAGATGCGCAGAGCCCGACAACAGCTGCCCAGGCTCGTTAGCAGGGCAGCGGCTGACCACACCACGACGAAGCCAACCACCGCACAGGGGGCTACTGGCCCACGGGCCAACTGCCATTGGTTGGTTAAGTTCAAGAACGAAGCCGGAGAGAGAAGAGTAACAAGCCCAATTTGAGCTTACGTGGCCTAAGAAAAGGAAAACTGGCTTGAATAATTTTATTTTCATTTTCTAATGAAACGAAATACTGCTACTAACATATTGAAAATATTTCAACTATCTACAGCTTGTGGACTTGATGGTATTAAACGTTTATCTGACCTCTCCACTATTTTGATTTTTGAAAGCTTCTCTTCATCTACTGCATGCTAGAACTTTATAATAATAATAACTAGGATGATTTCTTGTGCATTACCATGGGTACGAAGAATATATATGAATAAGTTAAAATATCAATCGGTAGAGTCAAGATATATATATGGATGATATTGGTAACACACAGTGGGCAATTGTGCATGTCGTGTGGTAGGTATATTCCTGACAAAAAAGAGACGATGTTAATCCATCAAGTAAAAAAAAAAAAAAAAAAGACAAATGAACACAACATGAATTTGGAAAAACCTGATTGGAGGAGTCCAATGTCCACGGAGTCTTCAAGAATGATGGATTTAGAGAAATCAAACAAAAAAAAAAATAAAATGATTCATCTGCTAAATTTCTATGGATGATATGGGCTACAAACGTCTCCACATGATGCGAGACATGGGAAAATTGAGACAAAACTGTGATGGTTTTGGTACGTATATATAAGGGTTGGTTTAGTGGGGCTCCCATGATGACATGGCATAAGGAGGTGCTAGAGAATTAGACTAGTGTGGTTTATCTTTATAGTAGATATTATACTCCTATAAAGCTAAACTCCATTAACTATTTCTCTCAACAAGGTTGCTATCCACCTCACTGGTCCACTATCGGATACATTTATGGTCAACTAGCATTTGTAATTATGATCTACATGTTAGCAAGACAAATCATTCACTTTTATTTTTGAAATCAAGACAAATCATTCACTTAGTATAATTGTTTGTCCCTTTGCACAAATAATCTTGTCCCAAACCATCAACAATTGTTGTAGACGTGCAGGTTATTTCTTTCTTGATCCCCGATATATACCCCTAAGGTTTATGTGTTTGCAATTCTCATTAAATAACTCATATTTTTATATCTTTACTTTATTCTTCAAATGGTCACCAAAACTAACCTTAAGTTCCCATAACAACGCACGGGGAATCCACCTAATATAGGTAAATAGTTGGGTGTAGAAGTTAGGCCGAAAAAGAATTATTTTTTCTTAAAAAGCAAATGCATAATTAAATCCCCAGAACATGCAGCTTTTTAAAAATGAGAGTACTCACTCTATCCTTGTCCCAAAAAAATGTAATTCTAGGTTTCAGATAAGTCAAAAAGTTTTAGGCGTCATCGAATTTATAGAAAATAGTATCAATAATTATATTGACAACTAGGTTAAAACAATTTACAAATTTAGATTTGGAGTGGTTTAGAGTCGTAAATACGTGTTTGAAATTCTTATGTTTTGAAACTCATATTTGTAGTGATCGACATGATATACAACTTTATAATTTGATTTGTTTTATTTGGAGTCTTTTAGTCTCAACTATTTGTTTTTAGTTGTGATATTTTGAAATATCAAATAATCGCTATACCAAAGTTATAGTGCTTCACAAGATCCAAAATTTGGTAGTTGAAAATTCTCCATTTGAGATCATTTAAAGGTCAAAATATTCAATACAAGATTACAAAATGTAAGTATAAACGATAACATTCTATACCTAATTATATTTAATGTATACTCGGTAGTAAAGGTGCCCATGTCTCTTAATCTACTACACCTAGAGAACCCCACTTAGAAATTCTCTGAGTTGTGGTGAAGCCACCTCATCAGTGTGTCCCGCAGCTCATTCCAATTTGTGCAATCTCAAGCATGCGTCGCCGGTCAGGCCAGCCGGAGGCCAACAGCCATCAGGCTCAGGTGACGCTATAGCTTCGCACCATTACTTCCCTTGCACTTCCACCTCTCCGCACCACCATGTGTTGCCTAGCACTACTACCCACATTCACTGTTGTATGTCCGCACTTGAAAAGTCCCATTTCTTCACTATAAAATGTAAAATAAGCACCTAGATTAGCCCCAATCCTTTCGACTTCTTGGCTCCGTCCATATCGCCACTGCTCTCTCCCAGTAGCCCATCTCCGTGAGAGCAGCACTGGAAGATGATGCTGCGAAGGCCGAGGCCATCCATCCAGAGCAGTTCCTCACCCTCCACTCGTCGCTTTCGCGTGCCACGGTGATCGCCGACACCCTCACCAAGTTTGCCGCATCTGCAACATCGCCAGATTGTTCGGCAGCCAGCGACGTTGGAACGGTGGCCTCCGCTACCGACGAGGAGGCCGCTGCCATCACAGCCGAGCGCCGGCGCCGAGCAGCGTCCTGTGTGAGTGCAGCTCTCACTACGGACCTATCCGTCTTCAGCATCTACAACCTCAAACCGGTCCCGCCACCGTCTCCTCGCCGCTGGCTGCGGCAGCGCCACGACTACTGAAATCATCGCCGTCGCCCAAGTCGCGGCTGTCCCCGCGAAGGGGAAGGCGAGGACGGGCACTGTGGCGGCCGCAGCGACGCTGACGATGACGCCTGTGTCGCCGGATTGGGAGAGGGATTAGGCGCCGAGGAGAGGGGCGAGCTGGCGAAGCGGCTTGGAGAGGAGTCAAGGGCTGGTTCCTCGGGCTCGGCTTCATGGAGTGGTTCTTAGATACAAACTTCAAAATGATGCAACATTATGGGCCCATGAAGTTTGAATTAGTGGTATTAATATATTTGTCAATCACCCGTTACAGCCCACGGGCACTTTTGCTAGTATGAATTAACCGGAGGCGGACGGGACATGGTTTATGTTTTCTACTCATGAAATATTTTGGTAATAATAGGTTTACTATATAAGATAATAAAGTACTCTCATTTTGTGACTAACAATAATAAATAGTAAAAAATTAAAAGGCTAGACGCAGTATAAGATAATAATGTATTCTCTCATTTTGGGACTAACACCGAAAAAATAGCGCTATAACACGAAAAATAGCGGCTAGAAGCAGCTATCGCGATGCTGCGGCGCTAATAGCGTTTTTGCCAAGCTCTCGCTAAATTCTATAACGCACGATTTTAAACATTGGTGAATAACAATAATAAATAGTATTACAAAATTTAAAAAGCTAGACGCACGTGTCCTACGCCAGTAGTAAGAAGCCGACAATGGGCTGACAGGAATTTTGGATTCATGTTTGGTAATTGCTCTACGCACTTGCCGTGCGTGCACAAGGTGTCACAACCGCAGTTTATTAGCTCGTCCAATAAGTACCGGACAGACAATATGGCACTAATTAAACAAACGGAACGGATTAATCTGTTGCCGCCACGCTGTTTGGGCCGACTTTTTTGGGCACGAAACAATTCTTCTGGTGGTAGTAGGACACGCGTACGCCTCTCCGCTCGCGCCATCATGCCGGCGTTCCTGCTGTCCTGCAGCAGACGGTCGTCGGAGTCGGTGTTCTCCTCCCTTCCATGGTCTCCAGCTTCTCGTGCGCCGACCTGGACGTCGTCGAAGACACATCGTTGTTCACCAGCCTAGCTCTCCGGGGTGTGCTGCGCTTGAAGTCTTGTGATTTATGCATTAAGTGAAATAGGAGATGTGTTGAATACCAATTGCTGCATGCCTGCTTTGACACACCAATATTTACCCTTACCACCTTTTAGTAATGGTTGGTTAGAAATGCTTAGCCATGCTTATACTAATAATAAGAGCCGAGTGTTGTCTTCACCATCGGCGGTAATTCTACTCATGAAATATTTTGGTGATAAATATGAATTAATTGGAGACTGGACAGGACATGGTTTATGCTTTCTCGTGGTTAAGCCGATAGGGTTGCCTAGTCGTGCTTGTCACATTTGTATCAATTAAGGACTGTTCGTTGTAGGATAGTTGTGGTTGAGACTTTGCAACTAGCCACATACTCCATTCTGCCTGAAACCTCGGCTATTCCATTATGTGAAAGACAGCCACACACCGTAGTTCCAAGGAAAAAACATATACTCGCTTCGTTCAAGAAAGAGTGTTGTTTTAGGTTTTTCAAACATTGTGTTTGACCGTTTGTCTTATTCAAAAAAAATTTATGAAAAAAATAAAAAATAAATAAATCATTATGAAAGTATCTCTAGTGATGTCATAACAAAATAAATAATATTTGTACAAAATAAATAAATAACACGGATGGTCAAACTTGATTGTTGAAAAACTAAAACAATACTCTTTTTGGAACAAAGAAAGTACATGCCGTTGCGGCAAAAAGCAAGCATGGTGAGTTACCGCGGAGATTGAAGTGGAAATCATAGCAGCGCTGAGGTTGCAGCAGTCATGGATGGAGCGAGACGTACGTAAAGGCGACCTCCATTGGGAATATATAGGCAATGCTTGGAGGTCTGTGGTGTTTTTAACTGAAGAGTCAGTTGATCGGTGAAGATGGAGATGGCAGTAAATAAACAATATGAATTCAGATGGAAAATTAACTAATTTTCACCTCAAACCACTTGAACACACATAGATTGAGCTAAATAAGAGTGCACTCAAACAAGCCCTATGATGATATGCCTACCTATCTATGTAAATAAAAAACCCCCTAAATTCAGTGTTACAACCACGGTAGTTTACAAGTAGGTTTGTGCCGCAACAAAAAAAAAATTTCTCAACTTATAGAAGAATAAATAAAAATATCATTGTATTTGTAGATCAATAGAAACTACAGTGTAGATAATAAAATATTAGTGTATAATATAATAGATATTCTCTTATTTTGTTTTTTAATCTATCTATACCTATTAATAAAGCTAGAAAATTTCTGTCGCCTCCCTCCGCACCATAGGATCGTCCTCAGCCATCGGATTGACATCAATGATTTAGATCGACCAAAGCCAAAATTTCTGTCGTATTTTTTTTTAGCGTCTCCTTTCTTTCGCCTCTCGGCTCTCCTCCTGCCATAAAGTCAATATATATGTGTATATATATATACATGCAAGGCGTGAGCAGGTTGGACTTTACAAGTGCAGCATGCATGTCGTGAGAGATAAAGATAGAAATAGAAAGATTATGCGTATGCCGTATGGGTGCAAGGCAGGCACGGCTTATAATTTTGGAAAGGCCATGTGAATTATACGATATATCCCTATACGTGCTTGTACTTGTACATTCAGGAGATGTGGCCAAGGAGGCGTCTCCGTGTTCGGAACCGTTAAGAATCTGTGCCGCTGATGTTCCAATCAACCCCACAGCTCCCACAGTGACGTCATGTCCTAACCAGCCAGGCAACGCACAGGACTAGACTCAATAAGACGCTAGCGTGTCCCGCCGAAGCCGCGCTGGAGGACATGGACTTGGAGGAGCTTCTCGTGTCCATCAACGTGGCGCTGCTGGCCACGGCTGCGAGGCAGAAGGCATTGGGTGTCGCCGATGACGATGATGGCCCGTAGCTTGGGCAGGTGGCGTTGGATGCCGCCATCATGCCGAATGTTGGGCAAGGGCTGTCTCCGTTCATCGGCGACGGCGGTGAATTCGACGACAACACATCTAGACCTGGGTCAACACGAGCTCATGTAGGACGGCGACAAGCCGCTCCCGCTCGTGCCAATGACGGAATCAACGATCTAAGCCAGACACAGACGATGGCGATGACATGATCCAGTACGACATCAACGATGGCAATGACGTGGACATTGGCACCAACCATCAATACCAGGCACAGACTATACTGGCAAACAATGGAGAGAACGGCCAGGGTCACGACCAGTTCCCATGGCACGCCTACCAGCCAAACACCATTGTCTAATTCCCCGGCAATGGCTTCCAATATTCAATGTTTTTTACAAAGCAAGCAAAAGCAAAATTAAAGGGCGTGGCAAGCATTATTCAGGAAAAACAATACAACTAAGGCTTTTATCAAGAACATTACACCTCTAATTAGGTGTGCCTTTGATCTGCCAGCACGTGGAAATACACCGTGTAATCCATGCTTCTTGTACAACATATAATTGCATATGATAATTTTTAATGATTGCAACACACCGATATGGAGTGTCATGTGAACCTAATGCGTATTGCGATGATGCATGACATGCTTTTGGTACGAGAAAGGACAATAATTTACACATGTTCCGGTGCAACGCACGGGGCATGTTTTGCTAGTAACAATAATAGTTGTCTCATTTTATTTTTAAAAAAATTACAAAAAAATAAAATTAAAATTCTAAAAGCTAGACATAAACATAAATAATAAAAATTAAAATTGTAGACATTAACATAGATGTTCAAAATTCTAAAAACTAGACATTGACCGAAATAATAAAAGTTAAAATTGAAATTCGTCTGGAGTCAAGGAGAATTCTGTGGAGCTTAGCCGACACAGAGAAACCATCTGTGCCAGCCATCGCAATTCGAACACATAGTGCCAACCCACAAGAATTCGACAGGAAACCAGGAGAATTTTGCAATCGCATTAGGTAGTGGCTCTACGTGCTTGCCGCACGTGCTCAAGCTGTCACAATTGGAGTTTATGAGCTCGTACGCAAGTCATTGGTGGAACGATATGGTATTAAACGAACAGAAATATTAATTTGCCGACGCTCTGTTCAGGACGGACTTGGATTTTGGCCTGGCAATAATTAATTCCTCGGGTCCAATATGTGCTGTGGGATGTCTTTCAAAAGGCCCAATTTATAGACCGGATGAATACACCCGATCCGAGCCCAACACAAAGAGAAGAATATTACAGTGTAATAAGTTTATATAAGACAATAAGGTTTTTCTCATTTTGTGATTAACAATAAAATAGTAAATAAAAAAAAAAAAAGCTAAGCGCACATGGCGTACGCCTGTTGGTGCCAAGCTGACAGTTGGTGAACTGGACAGCCGATGGCGTCAATTTGACAGGAATTATCTATTCACGTTTGGTAATTGCTCTACACGCTTGCCACGTGTGCTCAGGATGTCACAATCGCAGTTTATTAGCTTGTGCAATTAGCACTGGACGGACAATGTGACACTAATTAATTAAACAAACGGAACGGATTAATTTGCTGCCGCGCTGTTTGGGCCCACTTGATTTTAGGCTCGAAACAATATTCTTCTGGTGTAGTTTACCTGAGCCTGTTGCCATGTTCATCCCGTACGTCGCCGAAGCTGGCCGTAGGACACGCCTACGCCGCTCATCCACCCGTGTGCCATCATGCCGGCGTCCACCGCGCCCCACTCACGTGGCCTGGACGGAACTTCGCCTGCACCGCCGCGATGTCGATCGAGACTTTGCAACTAGTCACATACTCTAGTAAGTCTTAAACCTCGACTATTTCATTATGTGAAAAGACAACCATGCATTGGGAGTGGGAGATGGCGAGATTAGTGTATACCCACCCTACCGAAACATCTAGGACGACACAGAGCAATGGACTGTTGTACTCTCGGGTAGTGCGGACTGATTCAGGTTTTGGAGGATTTGAGTGAAGGTTGACATATGTAGGTCAGAGACCTACATATATCGTGTACTTGGAAATCCCCAGCTGGGTTTAATCAGTCCGAATCGTCGTTGCTCCTTGGTTATGGAGATTCTATCCTCTCACTTACATCGTAGCTAAATAATAGAAATGGTACATATGATTAAAGAAATGTTTGACTTAGAATTGGTGCAAACCGGATACTTTTATTTAAACTAATTTAGTTTTAATATTCATTTCTAATTGTCATATTTTGAATTGTTTTAAAATCATTTAGTTTTAAATATTCATTTCTAAACAATCATGGATGGAGATGATCGATATACTGATGGTTATCTAAAATTTTATAGTTGAAATCTTTCTTTAGAGCTCAAAATATTCAATACAAGATACAAAATGTCAATATAAAAGAATAACATCCTATTCCTAATAATAATTAAATACATTTTATTATCATAGATTGTGGTAAATACGAGTGCACACAAACAAGACCTATGATGGTCAACCTACCTATCTATGTAAATAAAAAATACCCTAAATTCAGCGTTACAACCATGGTAGTTTTCAAGTAGTTTTCTGCGAACAAAAAGATTTCTAAGCTAAGAGAGGAATAAATAATATTTGTAGATGAATTGATAGTATAGTGTATAAGATAATAAAATATTCTCTTATTTTGTATTTAATAAAAATAATAATTCTCTTGTTTTGTTTTTAACAATTTAATGAAAATAATAAAAAAAAAAAATTGTACGGTAATTTACAATTAGGTTTCTACCATATATCACGAACCGGATCGTTACCGGGGTGACACGTGGCTCCTGGCGCGCCCGTAGGGGGCGGCGGCGAGTGGGCACGGCGGCGGCGGCTATGGCGGCGGCGGTGGCGGCGGCCTTGCGGCGTGGATGGAGGAAGCGGCGGAGGGAGAGGAGGAAGGGAATAATTTCTTTATTGCTTTTATAGCCGGGTAGTGGGACTTGTAAACCAAACAACCTCTCTAAAAAGTTTTCTTATAGATTGTAATACCTTTTTACAAGCAATCCTATTTATTTTTCTAATAAGGGTCTTCCTTATAAATGGAATATCCTTGCACACTAAAAAGCCTAAGATAAACCTAGTCAAACTCCTTCTTTATTCCCTAATTAATTCCCGAAGAATCCGCGGAAGGGAAGCGGGCCGGGGCGGCGGCGCGCAAGGCGCCCGGCGGCGTGGTCTTCCCCCCCCCCCCGGGGCCTCGTGGGCCTGTCACCCTGGACCCTATTTCCTAGCACATGACACCATAGAAAAAAGATTTGTCAACTAAGAGAAGAATAATTTAAAACATCATAATATTTGTAGATCAATTGACACTACAATGTATAAGATAATAAAAAATTCTCAAAAAAAAATGAATTGCAATATTTTCAAACAAAAAATATAAATTTTAAAAAGCTAGATGCACGTGTCATGCGCCTGGGCAAGGCCCACATTAATTCGACCGGAGTCGAGGAGAATTATGTATTCATTGGGTAGGCTCTACGCGCTTGCCGCACGTGCTCACGCTGTCACAATTGGAGTTTATTAGCTCGTACGCTTGTCATTGGTGGAACGGTGTGGTACTAAACAAATAGAAATACTGTATTAATTTGCCGCCGCTAGTAACTTCAGTTACGGACTTGGATTCTGGGCTGGCAACAATTAATTCCTCGGGTCCAGTTTGTGCCGTGGGATGTCTTTCGAAAGGCCCAATTTGTAGACCGGACGAATACACCCGATCCGAGCCCAACACATGCACCGCGACTGTTGCTCCTTCTGCATCATCTACTTTCTTACTGACGTTCACGGTATCTAGTGTGGTTCGTGACCTTGAGTAACGCACTATGCCACCATGTCAACTAATATGTCTGGAGCTCTGGTCTCTCTACTGTGTGTACATCGATCTATCACTGAATTTGGTTCAACTCAGTAGTTTATTCATATTGATCAGTATGTTTGTCTAGTATGCGACGCGCATGTACGCTACAACTGACCGCGGTTTAATAGAGGACCCGATGCTGGTGGAGCTTGCAGCTTCGCTCAATGGTACTCGGGCCGTCCCGCCGCCTCCACTGGTCTCTCAAGTGGTGGTGGTCACATGTGTTTGCACGCAGACTTCATCCCAGCAGATCGATATCGTTGACACCCTCGGCGTCGCCTCAGCTGGGGCATTCACGGGTTACGCCAAAGCGGTTGGTGTTCGACGACCCCTTCGGCGTTGCTGCACCCACAGGGGGTGAGGTGGACACTTCCGCACGGCGAATGGAGGATCTGCCTCCATTAATTGTTGCCGGGGCGGGGTAGCTGCCGGTCTCGCCCATAGATGACGTCAAGCTTGGTGACGAGACGCCCACGCTACACGAGGCCGCTTGACACCTCACACGGTTTCTGGATGAGGTGCGGGTCGAGCGGGAGTCGCCCCTGATCGCCTCTCCACCACGATAGAGGCTGCCCCTGCTTATAAAGCGCATGAGCAGACGGATGCCGCCCAACTGATGGCTCACATACCGACCTCCCAGCGAGGCGCGGTACTCCTCGAGCAATGGTCGGGAAAGCGCCGCCAACCAACCCAGGTTCACCTACGCCCAAGAGTATACTAGGCATTGCATTCGGGGACTTTGTCACCGACCTAGGTGGAGGCCCTTGACAACGCGTTCCCAGCGTTCAAGGGGCGTCGCGTGGGAGCTCTTCGCCGATGATCCGTAGGGCGTGGCGATGGTCACACTTTGGTTATTCCTTTTTATGTAGTATCGACATAAAAATCTTTTTGCTACAATGGTCCAGCTACAGTTGTGCATGTTGACCTCCTTCGACGCTCTTTGGATGTGCATTGTTTATTTGTATGAACTCTTCTCCTTAATACAATGATACACAGGTCTTTTGCGTATTCGAGAAAAAAAATAGTTCAAACATACACATATATGTCATGCTATGGTATTTTTTTGGGTTAAATTAAACTAGGGGCGAATCTAGAGTGTTGTTGTCGCGGGTCCGCTGACCCCGATAACATGTTAAAAATAGCACTAAAACTCCTATAATCCACCTACAAACCACTCTTAAAATAGAGAATCAATGCATGTTTGACCTCATCACTTAGACCTGGATCCCAACGAGATACAATCTTAGATTCACCACTGAATTAAACATAAAATGCCTATGTCTCTAACACAAACAAATCAAATGGTTATTATTGGTGATGATTATAAAAATTACAAAACTAAAAGTGTGATATTTCTGATTAATCTTGGAATTTTAATTTTTTCTCTAGTACATATAGTGAGAATTTTATATCTACTACTTCTTAGTAGCAAACCCTTCTGATTAATCTTGGAATTTTAATTTTTTTTTCTCTAGTACATATAGCGAGAATTTTATATCTACTACTTCTTAGTAGCAAACCCCCACTACGGAGTTTTCTGAATCCACGTGAAGCCACGTCACAGGTAACCCCCGTCCGTCGTCTTTGTTTCCCCTCCCGTTTCCCCGCCTCTGACTGTTGGCGTTACATCTTCTGCACTAACCATCCGTCCGTCGCATGTGCATCCTCTTTTGAAACGCCAGATGCCATTATGCATGCATGATGACTCCCTCCACCGAGCATCAATTGAGGGTGAGCGGTCTATTTATAGCCATGACTGCAGACTACCCACACCACCGCGCTGCCTCGCTCCTCCTCGCCTCCCTACGCTCCGGCCAGACCGTGGTGCTCACAGTGCCGGCCCTATTGGGGGGGCAGGTTGGGCTTCGGCCGAGGGCCCATGCCAAGGGGGCCGAGAACAAGTATGCAATACGTACAGCTGTATACCCATGCTCAAGAAAATACCTACGAGAAAGTAGAAGGCCAGCAGCCGGCCCGCGCGAGCTGCCGCGCGTGGGTCTTCCTCGTGAGAACTTCGTGACTCGTGAGAAACAGAAGGCCGCCGCGCAGTCAGATCGTGGCATCGTGACTTCCTCCGGCTCCGTGACTGCGATCATCCATCCATCATCGTGACTGCTGGGCATCGTGACTGACGCCGGACGGACGCCGGCCGAAGCCTGAAGGTATTTCCCATCCATGATTCCATCTATTCCTAATTCCTGTCGTTCCTTGCTACAAGACTAAGAAATCCAGTTCTTGTTTTCTAATTTAGGTGTTTGAATTTTTAGAATGCCACCTAAAAACATTTGTCAGGGGCTGAGAAACGAAAAAGAAAAGACAAGAGGAGTTGTTTGTTCAATCACAAAAAGGTGCCGTCCTTGATGATTCTGCAAGTATAAGTACAAATGTTTAGTTTTTATGTATATTGTTACTCAATAATTATCAGACATGTTATAGTACAATATATTTTTTTTGACGGCACCGTTGCGCGTTTTCTATATTATAATATATTATAAGATATATAATAGTCTATAGGGGCCTTGCCTCTGTCTTCGCCCTAGGGTCCTCAAAAACATAGGGCCGGGCGCTGGGTGCTTTCGCCGTCGCTACGAGGCCATGGTCGTGCGGCCCGGCGCCGAGCCACAAGCCGTGCGCACGCCCCAAGTCCATCTCACCGAAGCCCATGCTGGCCGCCGCTGAAGTTCGCGGCTCTGCTCTCGCTCGCCTCGCTCCACGACGATTCGGCGAGGACCAGCAAAGCGTCCGCCGAGCCACGCTGGCCCGAACGTTGATGCCACGCCGCGCTGCCGAAGCCGTGCTCGCCCAGAGCGCCGCTAGGACGCCACGCCCTGTGGCTGCGGCCGGCCATGACGAGGCCCGTCGCCCACGCCCACGCCACCGCCCGCCCGCGAACGCCGTCGCCACCACTGCCCAACGCCTCACGCCGCCGCACACCGAGTCACTGCACCCGCCGCCGCCGCCAGCAGAACGCCACCGCCACCATGCCCGCACGCCCAACCCGCCACCACCGCACCGCACCCGTCCCCGCCTGCACGCCACCAGCTCTGCTTTGCCTCTCCCTTCGTCTGGCTCTGTCTCCCTCCCGTTCTCTCTCTGTCTTTGTTCCGTTCGAATGGATGAGGACGAGGATGCCTGATGACCGGTCTGTAAGCAAGCAATGCGTGGGCAACACCACCCTGTGAGGCCCATCGGTCATTGTTAGTACGAGTGGATAAGAGGCCGTCCACACATGGGCACATGAAGTTACTGCCATTTTTCTATTACGTATGACAACTACTCTTTTTAATCCGTGCGTCAGACGTCAGAAAGTTTAATTTGTTCTCCAAAGTAGTACCAACCGTTTTCATTAGCCATTTAGCCTGTCACAAGCATATAAATGAGCTTAACCATCCGTAATGTTGCCATGCCTCTTGGAAGTAGCAATCATCGCATCAATATCAACTCCCAGTCTGTTCTTTAAATACATTGTAATAAGTTTTTGTCATATTCATACTATTATGTTTATCTATAAATTTATCTTTCAAATCACATGACAAAGCGCGTCATAGTGTTGTTTGATGGTATTATTCCCAAGCGTCTTCTCACAATATTTTAACCCCGTTTATTCCTCCTTTGTGCCCGCAACAACGCGCGTGGTCTAAATAAATATTAGTTTCTGCTCAATGTTACAATTGAAATCCTTTCAAATAGCCCGTCAATGTGGTCTAAATAAATATTCGTGGTACACCCAAACCAATGATATTTGTACTCTCTCTATTAGGCTCATGTCCCTGTTGAGAAGAGATGATAAGATGAAACTCTTTCTTATGATCATTGCATTCTTTCTTAATGCCCGCAGCAACGCGTGGGGAATTCCCCTAGTCTATACCTACTAATAAAGAGAAAAAATTTCAGTCCCACCTCTTTTTCCACCTTTTTCTGTCATCGTTTTCTGCCTTTTTTTTTTTTTTTTTTCTGCCACCGTTTTCTGCCTTCCATGTCTTCTTGTAGCCGGACTCAAACTGATCCGTTTCTTTCCGTCCGTGTTGGATAGAAATTCACGAGCTTCGATCCGTAACAATCTCCACTCCGAAATAAACGGGGAATTCCTTTCCGTCCGTGTTGGATAGAAATTCACGAGCTTCGATCCGTAACAATCTCCATTCCGAAATAAATGGGAATTCCTGCTGTCCACCAAGACTACGATTTAGAAAAAGACCAAATAGAGTACAAATACCAAATCAAGACCATCGTATATATACTTCAGATCCAGACCAAATACATAGCAAATCGAAGCCACCCACCACGTAGGAAAAAAAAAAAGAGCACAAAGAGGGAGGGACTCACCTGAGTCGATGTTGTCCGTCTCCTCATGGCCTGGTGGCCAAGATTTGGACGGCCTCCTCGTCATGGAGCCTGCGGCGGCTGCCCGGTCTAACGATATCAGTCCTAGCGCTACCGAAGCGAGAACCGAAGCTGGCTGCAGGATCCCAGGTCCTCGCGAGCCGCCGCCAGGGCCGTGGCCGAGATCCATCGCTGCCAGTGGTATCCCGGGCCCTCGCAATCTGCCGGGACGCGTCCTCAAGGCTCACCTGCCACTCTGCCAGGGATGCGGCCTCGCCAGCAGCCGCCGGGGCGAGGGAGGCTCGAGCGGCCGGCTGAGATGCTGTCCATGGATTCTTCTTTCCTGTGTGTATTTTTTTTACCTGATGCGGCTGTTGAATGGACGCGGCAGGCACAGGAGAGGAGAACCTGAGTCATGTGGTGCTTTGCCTGCTTGGTGGTGGTGGGCTGCTTGTGTATACGAGAAAATAGAACAATGCACGTAAAAATAATCATAATGATCATTACTACACTTGATTAAAATAAAATATGGAGAGCGAGTGAGAGAGAAAATAGAGAGAAAAAAATAAGTTGGTATAAGATAATTGAATTCATTATTACTACACTTGATTAGTTATTTTTTTATATATAGAAGTAAAAATCCATAACAATGCACAGGTATATTAGCTTTTCTTTCTAATTTAAAGAAAAAAATTGTTTCTATCCCTGCACCGGTTAAAGTAATGTGACCAAAATAAAATTTTAAGATCATTAGGCACATGACCCTCTCATGTTAATTCGTTAGAACATGTTTCAAGGCATGATATAAAGTCTCACTAAAAGACATTGTAACACACAACATGATTGTTGAATTTTTCAAACTATAAACAATCCGGTTATTGATCCTAAACCCGTTGCAACGCACGGACATTTTTTGCTAGTTATATATAATGTAAAGACTTCTTGGGTTCACGAGGCCTTTTCTAGTCTAGTCTAGTGTAAATGCAAGGAAACGTATCTATGGGTCCGGAGGGGAGCGTCGAGCTCGTCTGGTTGACCCACTGTTTGTCGTCAACATATATTATTGCGTGGCCCATTGTCTGCTCCCCACGCGACAAGGGTTGCTTGTTGGACCTCAAGATCCTCGGCTTCGCTCTACGGTTGCGATGGTAATGGCTTCGCTGCACACAGCCTGATGCGTCTTGGGTGCTGCTGCTGTCCAAGCTGGACCACGCCGTCGACAGGTGGGCGATAATAAGGGGGTGTTTAGGACTGCTCCACAAACTCTGCTCTGCAAACTCCACCGTGGAGCAGCTCTACAAAAACCTGAAGTTTGTGGAGCACCTCTTTAGGTGCTCTCACAACTCCACACTTTTTCTCAAACTGTGTGTGTGGAACTAAAACCGCTTTGGCAAAAAAAAATGGAGCGAAGCTGAAAAACATGGGGCGGAACAGTCCCCAAACACCCCTTAGGATGACGCTGTTTCTGATAGACGCCTGGCTCCCGTGACGGAGCAATTTGCGCCTCTGCGCCCCGTTCCGCGACGCCGGATGCCGCTGGCGTGGCCGGACCGCTCGTGAGGCTCTCAACAACCGCAAAGGGCAATGGACATCACAGCGCCGACACCGCAACTATACTAGTCGAGCACGCCCTTCTCTCGGGACAAGGTGAATTGGTCGCTTGAGTGAATGTACTCCAGCTCATCTGCATACCAAGCCTTCTTTGTTGGCTCGACCATGATGGCAGAGCAAAGTAAGTGTGGCAGACTTTGACGCCACCAAAGGTCAAGTTCTTTTTCTCCTCGCTCGCCATGCATGGAAGATTTTGACGGCCGAGAGAAGATGGCACCATGGTCTGCAGCCTTCCGCAGATTGCATGCTATGTTCCTAGGAGGACGAGTCCGTGGACTACCTCTTGCCTTCGTGGTGTGTACTCCTGCGAGGTTTTGTTTTGGATCCTAAGCAATGCCGGTCTCCAGCATCTCAGCCCGACGCCGAATCCCGCCGTGTCGACTAGTGGCAATTCATTCATATGCAGCTGCTCATTGCTTCCGCCATGGCTTCAACTCCCTCGTCATGTTGGCCACTTGGGAGATTTGGAAGGAGCGCAACCGCAGGACATTCGACGACATCAACAAAACCATCCCCAAGTGCTTGCCCGCATCCGTGAAGAAGCTGATTCATGAATAGCAACATGCTTCATGAAGCTAGCATCGCTAATTGCTGTGGCTATTTGGCATTCCCTGGCACCCTCTAAGTTGCCCAATAGTTCACTAGCTTACCACACCACTCAAAGCCCATCGTTTGAGCCGGTGATCTATGTGTGTTGTCTGTGTGTTAGCCCGTTCCATGCCCAAGGCACCTCACCGTCGAGCCGGACGGACTTTGTACCAATGTTCTATTTCCTCTTAATGCAGAACATGCTCAGCATGCTTCGAAAAAATATAAAATTTACGAAATTAAAAGTGTGATATTTCTGATTAATGTAGGAATTTTAATTTCTTTTTTCTAGTGCATATAGCGAGAGTTTTTATATACAATGTAAATACTTCTTTGGGATCTCCAGTTGGGTTAACGAGGCCTTTTCTAGTCTAGTGTAAATGCAAAGGAAACGTATCTATGGGTCCCGAGCGGAGCGTCAAGCACGTCTGGCTGACCCACTGTTTGTCGTCAACACATATTAATGCATTTGTCATATGGATCCTGATGCTGATATTGACATCGCGTGCCGGCCACGTCTGTTGCTTGACTCCCGAGTCATCATGGTACACAGTTAGTTACATCAAAGTTTCAATTTTTTTTCACTCTCTCCATTACGTAATTTTTTAGACACATGCATGTAGTAGTAAATATAGGTAAAAAAAATAAATAATTGCACAGTTTAGTTATAAAAACACGAGATAAATCTTTTGAGCCTAATTAGTTCATGATTAGATAATATTTACCAAATACAAATGGATAAGTTACTGTTCATCAAGTTACAAAAACTTGCGAACTAAACAAGGCCATGACTCAGGAAGTCAAGAGAATCATCACCGCCGCTTTTGTCTTGTATTTGCTGAAGGAGGAGGCGATGGATCCAGCATCAGCGTCTATTCAGCAAGCAGTATAAATAGAGCAGTCATGCTTGCCAATGGACCGGACAGTGCATTTGTCCAACAATGCCGGCGTTTTCGCTGCTACCTGGGAGAATAGTGAAACATTCTTCAGGTCCCTAGCCATTGGTGGATCGGACGGCGTCAAGTGCATGTAAGCATCATCCCACTGGTTAAATCTCTCTTGATTGTCTCTCATTCGTGTGCCTATACGATTCTGTGGAAAAAAAGGAAACAAATCCACTCTGCATGCCGATGATCGGCAATTTGTTATTCCCTCTATTCTGAAATATAAGGTATCCAAGAAATTTTAGGGATTCTCAAATATAAGGTATCCGAGAATTTTTAGGATACATATTTTTTACGACGTAATAATACAAATATAACACATGTAACCCTCCATTAATCGTCCAAAAACTCTATGCTTACCATATTTTAAGTTTGGTGGTAGGCACTAATGGCAGACACGCGTTTGATTGGGACTTTCGGGGAGTTAATTCATATATAGGATACTTTATAAGTTGAGGCAACTAACTTTTTTCGAAAGCGTACCTTAGTATTATAGCACGTGCTTCATTAAGAGGAAGTTGAGGCAAATTTTGAATGTTTTAATACCTTTAGGATGGAGGGAATAGATCACCTGCAAAAAAAAAAAAAGATTTTTAGTTCATTATTAGCTGAAATTTCTCTTTATCTGTGTATGCACATAACCATGGTCTAAATTAAACCAGGGTAGCAAAAGTGGCCATGAAGCCTACTGCAGTCGGACAGTGTTTCTTGGTGCTAATAATAGCAAGTTGTACACATGTTGTCATCTGCTCTTCCAGTGGAAACTACACAGATAAGCTGTCACTACTGGAGTTCAAGAAGGCAATAACTCTTGATCCACATCAAGCTTTGATGTCATGGAACCGCAGCACCCATCTCTGTAGTTGGGAAGGTGTTCTGTGTTCTGTCAAGAACCCAAGTCGTGCCACTTCTCTTAACCTTACTAATCAAGGTCTAGTAGGGCAAATATCCTCTTCACTTGGGAACCTAACATTCCTGAAAGTCCTTGTCCTATCGGCTAATTCATTCAGTGGAGAGATCCCTATGTCACTTGGTCACCTGAATCGCCTCCGGATCCTCAGCTTGGAAAATAACAAGCTGCAAGGAAAGATACCTGCTCTTGAAAACTGCTCAAAACTAACGGAGCTATGGCTGGATAACAACCAACTAACCGGCCAGATTCATGCAGACCTTCCTCAGAGCCTTGAGAGTCTTGACCTCACCACAAATGATCTTACTGGAACCATCCCTGATTCTGTTGCCAATCTCACAAGGCTACAATTCTTTAGCTGTGCCATGAATGAAATCGAGGGGAACATACCAAATCAATTTGCAAATTTGCTGGGGCTGCAGACCCTCCTCGTCAGTATCAATCAGATGTCTGGTCAGTTTCCACAGGCAGTCCTGAATCTTTCAAATCTAGCTGAACTTTCACTTACTGCAAACAATTTTTCTGGTCCTGTACCATCTGGTATTGGTAACTCTCTGCCTAATCTTGAGGCAATATTCTTGGGTGCCAACTTCTTTCATGGGCATATACCATCTTCATTAACAAATGCTTCCAATCTGAACACTATTCATATATCAAAGAATAATTTCACAGGTTTGGTGCCTACCTCCTTTGGAAAACTTTCTAAACTATCTGTGCTAAATCTTGAAGTCAATAATCTCCAAGCACAAAACAAACAAGACTGGAGGTTTATGGACAGTTTAGCCAATTGCACTGAGCTAAATGAATTCTCGGTGGGATATAATTATCTAACGGGTAAAGTGCCAAATTCTTTAGGTAACCTTTCAAAACAGCTCCAGGGTCTATACATGGGAGGAAACCAACTGTCGGGGGATTTTCCTTCTGGTATAGCAAACCTTCGCAACCTAGTCACTCTCAGTTTGTTTGAGAATAAATTCACTAGTATGCTTCCAGAGTGGCTTGGGACTCTTAACAGTTTACAAGTAGTACAGTTAAGCAGCAATTTCTTTACAGGGCCCATTCCATCATCCTTCTCAAATCTATCTCAATTGATATCGCTTTCGATCTAGAATGGAACCAGTTAAATGGACAGATACCCCAGAGCCTTGAAACCTCCAAATGCTTCAGGCACTGCTCATTAGTTCTAACAATCTTCATGGCATTGTACCTAAAGAAATATTTGCAATTCCAACTATAGTGAGAATTAGCTTATCCTTTAACAGCCTACATGCATCACTTCATGCCGACATTGGGAAGGCCAAACAACTCACGTATTTGGAAATCTCATCAAACAATCTGTCTGGACAGATACCTAGTACTTTGGGTAATTGTGAAAGTTTGCAAATTATTGAGCTGGAAAATAATCTTTTCAGTGGAAGCATCCCGCCTTTGCTTGGTAATATAAGTAACCTGAATATTCTCAACTTATCTCATAATAACCTGACTGGGTCAATACCAGTAGCTCTTAGTGCCTACAGTTCCTTGAACAATTAGATTTGTCATTCAACCATCTAAAGGGTGAAGTTCCAACAAAAGGAATCTTCAAGAATATGACAGCTTTATGGATTGATGGAAATCAGGGGCTTTGTGGTGGACCACTGGGCTTACACCTACTTGCATGTCCTACCATCCAATCCAATTCTGCTAAGCACAAGTTTTCGGTTATCCGAAAAATACTCATCCCGGCAGCCATAGTGCTGGTATTTGCAGCAGTCTTTTTGCTATTTTGTTGTTCGAAGGCGAAAACAGAAGGCAAAAGCTATCTCTTTACCCTCTGTTGGTGGATTCCTAGAATTTCTTACAGTGATCTTGTTAGAGCAACAGAGGGCTTTGCAACATCCAATCTAATTGGTCAGGGAAGATATGGTTCTGTCTATCAAGGAAAATTGTCTCCAGATGGAAAATCCATTGCCGTCAAAGTATTCAGTCTATATAGACAAGAGGAGCACAAAAGAGCTTCATTGCAGAGTGCAGCGCTTTGAGGAATGTGCGGCATCGCAATCTAGTTCGTATCCTAACTGCATGCTCAAGCATTCATCCTAATGGAAATGATTTCAAAGCTTTGGTGTATGAGTTCATGCCACGAGGAGACCTGCATAACTTGCTGTACTCGGCTCAAGACAGCGAAGGCTCTCCATGTTTTATTCCACTAGCTCATAGGTTAAGCATCATGGTGGATGTATCAGAAGCTTTAGCGTATCTACACCATAACCACCAAGGAACCATTGTACATTGTGATCTGAAACCAAGTAACATTCTTCTGGATGACAATATGGTAGCTCATGTTGGAGACTTTGGATTAGCAAGGTTCAAAATTGACTCAACAGCTTCATCTTTTGTTGACTCAAGTTGCAGTTCCTCGGTTGCAATCAAGGGAACAATTGGATACATTGCTCCAGGTACCATCCCTTACACATTGTGTTGTCTGACTAAATAATGATGAATTGTACAATTCCTGTATTTTACTTGAACTGAACTATTATATACAGAATGTGCTGTGGATGGTCAAGCTTCGACTGCGTCAGATGTCTATAGCTTCGGAGTTATTCTTCTCGAGATGTTCATCCGCAGGAGCCCAACAGATGAAATGTTCAAAGATGGGATGAATATTGCAAAGTTAGTAGAGGTTAACTTGCCTGATAATGTGTTGCAGATAGTTGATCCACAGTTGCTACAAGAGATGAGCCACAGTGAGGACATTCCAATGGCTATCAGGGACAGTGGACCACAAATTCTGCAGTCTGTGCTGAGCATTGGACTCTGCTGCACCAAGGCATCCCCCAACGAGCGCATCAGCATGGAAGAGGTAGCTGCCAAACTACATGGGATCCAGGATGCATATATCAGAGGAAATTGGAGGATCAGTCCATCAGCTATAGCTAATGTTTCGAATGAAGAGCTTGTATGAATTCCCATTTATATGTCATGCAAAGTGTTTGATCTTGTGCTATGTGTTTCTTTACTAGAATATCTTAAGAGATCAGCATATCTTTGTATTAGGAAGATCGTGAAGAGATTTGTATGAATTCCCATTTATATATCATGGAATACGTTTTATCTTGTTCTTTGTGTTTGTTTACTAGAATATTTTAAGATAAGATCAGCATATCTTTATATTAGGAAGAACGCCTCAGGCCTTCTCCAATGCGCCACCATGGCGTACTGCCCTAGCTCCACGTCTGCACTGAGTGGCCAAGTCATCAAGAGTAACAGCCCTGCAGAAGCACAGAGCAGCTTGCAGGAGAAGCCATGGCCTTGTCAGAGATAAAGGCAAGGCAGCTCCTAAAAAGTTGCGTTGTGGCCTGGGAGCAGCAAGGGAGCGGGGAAAAGGCTGTGATATTTTCAGCTTTTAGGCAAAAAGAACAGAGATAGCAGGTGCTGTGGCAGATGCTTGTTGCTTGCGTTGGGAAACTTGCTTGCTGCTGTGCGTGCTGCCCTATATCTATGTGGCCTATAGTTTTTTTATAAGGCAGTACGCTCATAGGTGCTAGCGTTGCGGCTGCCGGCTGCCCTCAGGCGGGTGGAATGGCTTTCCATGATGACTTTTAGCCATATGGGTCGTACCATCAGTGTAAAAAAAAAACAAGGACATGTGAAAACTATTTCTGTACTACTATCTGCTGCTTTTATTATTTAGCCCCTATCGCTATAGAACATGAAAAGAAAAAATGTATCTATAACTCCTATATAGGAGCTCCCCACTAGCAATCCTCAGAGAGTTCTCCCTCTGATTGGTCCATACCAATGGTAACTGAAACATAGGGTAGCAAAGCGCCGGTTCCCACCGTTTCGTTCCCCGTCGGTCAGAGCTCTTCGTCGACCTTATCCCCATCCACACCGCCGTTTCCCCGTCCGCGCGTGGCCTTCCACTTCTGTGATCCAGCACCTTCCGCGGTGCGCCTTGAATCCAGCAGCCACCACCCTCGCGCCTTTAATCCTGATGCCACCGCTGCTTTAAGTTATAATATATGATGTTTGTCAAAAAAAAAAAAAAAAAAAAAAAAAAAAATCTGATGCCACCCCGTTGCCTCCCCACCGCCGCATCGTGCATCCATAAACGCGCGCCACTCCTCGCCGGCCTCGACCCGGCGCCGGATCCACGTGGGGAATTCTCGAGAGGAGATGCGCGGCGATGGTCTTGGTGTCGGGTCCGTCCGGCTTTGCGTTGTGGAACCGGAGGCGGAGCCTTGAGTCGCCACCGTGTGGATCCAGCTCCGCCACACCGACCTCGAGCCGCGTCCGTGGAAGAGGGAGGTAGGGTGCCGGCCTCCAGCGCCGCCGCCGTGCCCCCGCCCGCCGGCCGAGATCCGCGCCGCCGCCCCAAGAGGAACAAGACCGCGTCGGCCTCCGTGTCGCGATTTCGCCCCCCCCCTCGCGGCCCGCGCGGTGGCGGACCTCGCCCTCCTGCGTCGCGCGCGCCGCGGTCGCAAAGTGGCGCGCACGCTTCGCGACCTCCACGAGCAACGGCGACGGGCGAGCTGGAGCTCTCCCGCCAGCCGCCGTGAGCCGCACGCGTGGCCGAGGACAGCTAGGCGGGCGTTGCGGCGCGTGCGGAGCGTCGAGGACCTGGCGCGGCGATGAGGTCCGTGGGCGAGCGAAGGCGTATTGCGATCGTGCTTTTGGCGGGCGGCGAACGTCGGCACGGGCTCGCTTCCAGCGGCATGCGGCGCCTTTGCCTTTTTGGGCGTGGGCCTTGCTTTTGCCATGGGTCGGAGCAGGGGAAGGGCGGTGGCGAGGATCCCTCCAAGCGCTCGGCGACAAGAACTCCATCGTGCAAAAGGCGGCGCCATCTACATCCACGAGGTGAGGGCGCGCGGGAGCAGCTGCAGCGCGGGATGAGGAGCTCAAGGCCCGATCCGGGCCGTGACACCAGGCAGCAGTGTGTCAAGGTGCAGTTCGAGGTGGACGAGCCGGGCGCCCGCAATCGACTCCATGATCGGGCGCCAGCGCCTCATGGACATGTCCGGGCGCAGGCTGTGCACGGAGATGAATGTCGAGACCACGGTGAGCAGCACTCTCTCCATCAAATTTCTCAATTTACTCTATCTACCAGCTTTGCTGACATTGCTGACAATGGCTGGCTGATCTAGAATTTGGGTTGGAAAAAAGAGACACCAGTTCAGTCACATAAAAGATTCACCGAGTTAGATTGTTGGATAGCGTACAGATTGTCAATAGGGTAAGGATGAAGGATATATATATATATATATATATATATATATATATATATATATATATATATATATATATATATATATATATATATATATATATATATATATATCTAATAAGGCAATTTGATTAAACAAATAATAACATATTGACACAAAGGAAAATCTTCAAAATTCACATTTTGACACTGGTCAACCGTGTCAAACTCCTGCTCTGGTCTCCCTACTTCTGGAAAAAAATCCTCACCTGTTTTTTTTTTAAGGTAAAATCATCAACGGACAGTGTAATCAGTGTGCAACCTCTGTCAGCTAACATTAACCTTGACATGTCAAATCAAACAACAACTCCAATAGCTGAACCCTGCCCTTTTTCATAATACGACATGTTTCAGTTTCGAAAAAATAATACGACATGTTTGTGCTCTTCCTACTTGGTCCCACTCCTCTGTTCTCCCATTAGTTTCACAGGTCAGAAACTCTGCTTCTTGCAATGTGTTATCTGATCCATTGTTTCCATCCCGCATTTACTAATTTTGCCAAATTGCCATGCAGTTCAGCCATCCCATATTTCGACCATGCATGTTTGCAGGCAAGACAGTTATTACGTAGTTAACCTATAACAGTTCTTCATATATAGCACTCTTGACTATTATGTTGGTTCCTGCATTAGAACCATATGCTCTTACCAATTTAGCTGAGTTTCCATTGCTGCCAAATCGAACAGATTGAGTTCCAAATTTATAATTGCACGTCTCGATCTGTTACTCCATGTTGGGCTATGTGTACTTGACTGCATCCTATTCCTTTATTTGCTTGCTTTGTAAGACAAAAAGTGCATGGTTGTCTCATCTTTGATTTTGTTACCTACATGCAGCAACACTTCTGTGGTGTGATGGCTAAAATAATCTTTGTAGCTGCCCTGGTACTTCATTCTGATTAAATATGCTACACAGATACTTTGAGATGGTCTGTGGTTCGTACATTAACATAAATAAATAACAGGTGAATTCTGTTTCTTTCTCGGTTACGTACACTGTGGTGTTATGGCTAAAATTATCTTTGTGCCTGCCCAAGTACTTCATTCTTACTACATGTGCTACACAGATACTTTGGGATGGTTTGTGTTCTTACATTGACATAATAGGTCAATTCTGTTTCTTTCCTATTTATTTCCCATGCAATCCAAATGTTCTTTGCAACATGTGCAGATCGCTATTGCAGAAGCTTGGATTTTATGGCGCCATATGGTCCTATTACTAAAATTTTATAGTGTAATACAGGCTACAATAAGAATATGCGGCTGTTGCCCATCCAGGTAAGCTCTCATGAAACGTTTCAATCAATACTGAACTTATTTCACTGCATACTAGCCAGTCAATTATTCTTATCACGAGTTTTTGTAGGTATTCTGAGGTTGACATTCCAACATAATTCTACAGTGAGTTCCTATACCTTCAGTTTGGTTTGTCCATCCTATTATTTTTTTCACAGCAAAAATGTTCTTTCCAACATGTCTACATTCTATGATCCCATTCTCACTTTTTATAGTCGCAATTTGGGATGCTGTAAATTCATTAAGCCTTATATTTTTCTTCGACAAATGTTCTTCTCAACATGTGTACATTACTATTTTATATATATGATTTTTTTCCCAACATATGTTCCCATTCTCACATTTTCCAATTGCAATACGGGCTACTGCAGACTTATGCAGCCTTACATTTTTTTTCTTTGACAGCAATTTGATGAGCACTTTCGGTTCTCTTTTGTAGGAACATTCCACAATAATGCATTTACACGTGTGGAGCTGTCAAATGAATGGTTTGACAAAACAAGAACCAGCTGCAGCATAGTATTAGCCTCATTAGCTGTCTGTATTAGGCATACCTCGCCGACAGGTCCTATTGAACACATTTAATTAATTGACACAATTTTTATTCCATATTTTACTATTTATATAATGGTTTCTATATTACAATATTTTTCGCAGCATATTTGACTTTTACATGATGTTTCATGTATTTCTCCCTGTCGTCAGTTCTTTTTCTCAGTCCTCCCGGCGCAACGCGCGATTGTGCTATATAAAACCAAAATACTATAACAAAGTTTGATATATTTAATTTCATTGTCTCCTGTTTTATTTTTGACATAAATCGTGATCATTTAAGAAGTGGCCTATTCAAATAGTTGCTACTCTTTATCCATTGTCTCAATTTATCTCTAAAATTTCAAGGCAACAATCTATGTTGTTGATACATAGTATTATAATAAATTGTTTGAATACGTTCTAATATACCACAATAAGTAATTGTGATTAAAATCCAAACATCTATAAATTTAATCTTCATACCCACGTCAACGCTGCGGGAAATCCTTAATATATATACACGAACGTGCGTAGTAGTATATCATGGAGGCGATACAGATAAATTCAGTTCAAAAAGCTTGGCACTTTGGTATTTCAACTTTCTATAATAAGCACATATATCCCTATCATTCTAAGATGATATCATGAAATTTTCTCTTATGATCATTGCATTTTCTTAATTCCCGCAACAACGCGCGGGAGGGTTCCCCTAGTTTTATATATGGCTACGATCACTAAACCACATTAATGAAATGATGCACTGGTGGTCGGAAAATTCCATTAGTTTTTTTAAGATCCGGTTACCGGGCGCGTTATATTAATAAGCAAGGAATTAGAGTTGCAATCTTACATGTGCGAGAGGCCCTATCTCATATTGCTCATATTGTAGACCGTCATATGTGATCTAGGACATCCATGCTAATTACTCGCGTTATTTAGAGCAAATCATTGGTGGTTATTGTCCCCATTCTCATATTCAGACCGTCATATGTGTTGTAGGACATCCATGCTAATTACTCGTGTTATTAAGAGCAAATCATTGGGGGTTTATTGTCCCTCTTCTAGTGAATAATTCCTCGGTCTGCTCATTCCAGTTGGAAGGAATCATAGTCATCTGAGGAGCGGCACCTAGCTCCGCCGCGTAAAAACCCGTTGGTGTTGTCTTTGGTAAAGGATGCACTACCGGTTTCAGGGCTTTGCTGAGTGCCCAAGACACTCAGCGAAAAGCCAAAAACACTTGGCAAACGCGCGCTTTTACGAGTATAATTTATCGGGCACTCACCCAGAAATACACTCGGCAAAAAAACAATGCGAAAAAAATCCAAAAATAATATTATTTTTTTTTTTCAATGGAGCAGGGCTCCATCTAACTAATATTTTTCTAGCATTTTTCACGGGCATGTGCCCGGCGAGAGGGATTTGAACCCGTAACCTCTCTCACACACATCTCTTGCCTAAGTTGCTTATTTGTGGCCCTAAGTGAATTCAAATAAAAAACGTGTCAACTATAAAGTTTCATATCTTTTCGAGATCTACAATTTTCATTTAGGAAGTTTTTCTATCCAAGGTCGCTTGAGAAATTCAATTTCAAATTTGAGAGATTTAGGAATAGTTTTACATGATAAGATGAATTCAAATAAAAAAAGTCGTTCAAGTACAGATTCATAACTTTTCGAAATCAACACTTGTCATTTAGGAAGTTTTTTCCATCCGATGTCCTGAAATTTGAATTTTTCAATCGACTTCGGATGGAAAAACTTCATAAATGAAAACTATAGATCTCAAAAAGTTATGAATCTTTGTATTTGATAACTTTTTTATTTGAATTTGTTTAGGTCTTGAAAAACTGATTTCAAAAAACTACTTTGTCGAGAAGAACTTGGGAAAGAGGGTCTTTGTCGAGTGCCTTTTTTGCACTTTCGGCAAAGCAGTTTTGAAATCAGTTTTAAGGCCCTAAATGAATTCAAATAAAAAAAAGTTGTCAATTGCAGAGTTCTATAACTTTTCAAGGTCTACAAATTTGAGATATTCAAACCTAAGTTTTGCATGATAAGAGGAATTCAAATCAAAATGTTTTCTACTATAAAAGTTCATATCTTTTTTTGATATTTACAAAGTTTACTTTGGTCATTTATTCATTTGACAAAGTGTTAGTAACATTGTTCGTAAATCTTATCAATCTCTCTTCTAGTTAAGAAAGTATGAGAGGGATGTGAGAGAGATGTAGGTTTTGTGAACAATGTTACTAATGCTTTGTCAAATAAAGAAACAACCAAAATAAATTTTTTAGATCTTGAGAAGTTATGAAACTTTATAGTTGAAAACTTTTTATTTGAACTAGTTTAGGGCATCAAAAACTGATTTGAAAAACTGCTTTGTCGAAAGTGGCAAGAAAAAGACACTTAGTAAAGTCCCTCTTTGCTGAGTAGTGTCTTTGCCGAGTGCGCCTTTTATAGCACTTGGCAAAACCGCCTTTGCCAGTATTTTTATTTGGCACTCGGCAAAAAGAAGGCGAGTGCTTGAGAAAATACACTGGTAAAGAGGTGGGCACCCGGTAAAGATGCGGAATCCGGTAGTGATGTACTTATCATGGGTTCGTAACCCTGACTAGTGATTAGGCCATCGATATGTTAAACTATGGCGGTTAATAGTGTCATGTCGAGAAGGCATTCTTCGAGTGCCTCTTTTCCCATCTGGTTTAGAGCCGAGTTGCAGCAATATGGAGTGGTTGCCAAAACTTTTGCAGCCATCACTATGGTTGGAGCCTGCCTCATGAACAAGGTATACTTTGGGTGGCCTCTAGCTGTAGATGGTCGTCTTGTCTTCCTCCCTCGCACTGTGTGATGTATGCAATTTGTGCATGCATGGGCATGGCGCACCAAAGCCGGGGAGTGGCCTGTGCCTGTCTCTCGCTCTCTCGCTCACTCCCCCGCTTTACGCTCTCTTCCCTCCGTCCAAACTTGCCACCCCATGGCGCCCTTAAGAACGCGCATGCACACTCTCTCCTCGCCTCCGGGAGAATCCATCCGGAATCATGAAACCACTGCTGCAGGCTGTTGTGAATTAATGGTTGGATTTGGGACAATTTGTAGCAACTGATCTGAATTAGGTAATAATTGATGCATGAGATTAATTTTCTTGATTTGGTTCTAGTTCTCGACCAAATCTCAGTCTCCTATTGCTTTACTTCCAATTCAGAGCGATTTGCTGCATGAGCTGATCCAAACCGACAGAGGAGAGCGAGGATGGCGCTGTTCGATCGGAACCAGAGGCAGAGGTCGTCGTTCTACTCGACGGCGACCTTCGTCGTGTTCGTCGCCCTCTGCCTCCTCGGCCTGTGGATCATGTCCTCGCCCGACACCGTCCCGGCGGCCATTTCCCTGTCCTCGGCGGAGAAGGCGGCCGTCGTCAAAGCCGACGTCGTCAAGGAGGAGCAGGACAGCTCCATTGACGCCATCAACACCGTCAAGCAGGACACCGCCAACGTCGTCGCGGAGGCGACCGCCAAGGCCGCTGCCGCCGAGGGCGCGGAGGATGTCGACATCCCCGGCAAGCCTGGTGACAGCACCGGAGCAGCAGAAGGCGACGGCGGGAAGGCGTCCAAGGACCAGTCGTTCGACGACGAGAACGGTCGGCCTGAGGGCGGGGAGCTCGTCAAGCCGGGCGGCGGTGGCGAGACGGACCCCCCCTGCCGCCGGGGCAGGACAAGGGCGCCGGCGAGGAGGGTGCGCTGGACAACGATGCCAAGGGCGATGCTGCCGGCAAGGAGCAGGCGCCGATCGACACCAAGGATGCCGGCGGTCTGGATCAGAGCGCCGGTGAGAAGACGGCCACGGACACGAGCAAGGCGAGCGCGTCCAAGAAACTGACGTTCGATGACGAGAACGGCAAGATGGACGGCGTCGACCTTGTCAAGGACGACGGCAACAAGACTCGCATCTCGGAGGAGAGTGCCAAGGTCCAAGGCGCCGCGCTGACGGTGAAGCCGTCGGCCACAGCGGCGACGGCGACCGACACTGAGAAGCAGGACGATGCGTCGGGGGTCTCCAGTGACGCGGCTTCGAAGACGAGAAGAAACTGGAGGGTGTCGAGCAGCAGCTGCGGCAGCAGTGGAGGCACAGCCGAACGTCCAGGCAGAGCTGCTGACGGAGCGCGCGGCGCAGAACGGGTCGTTCACGACGCAGGCGGCGGAGTCCACCGAGGAGAAGAAGAAGCGCTGAGAAGAAAGGGAAGAAGAAGCCTGCGGCGCCCGACGCCGGGCGTGGCGACGGTGGCGTGGAAGCTGTGCAACTCGAGCGCCGGGCGCGGACTACATCCCGTGCCTGGACAACGTGGCGGCGGCGATCAAGAAGCTCAAGACGGACAAGCACTACGAGCACCGGAGCGGCACTGCCCCGGAGGCGCGCCGACGTGCCTGGTGCCGGGCGCCGCCGAGTACCGGAGCCGATCCGTGGCCTCACAGCCGCGACAAGATCTGGTACTACAACGTGCCGCACACAGGGCTGGCGGAGTACAAGGGGCACCAGAACTGGGTGAAGGTCTCCGGCGAGTACCGACGTTCCCGGGCGGCGGCACGCAGTTCAAGCACGGCGCTGCACTACATCGAGCTGATCCAGAACTTCGTTCCCGAGGTGGCGTGGGGGGAGCACAGCCGCGTCGTGCGACGCCGGCTGCGCGTCGCCAGCCGGGCGGCTACCTGTTCGACCGCGACGACGCCTCACCATGTCGTTAGCGCGGCGAGACGAGGGCGCAGGTGCAGTTAGCGCTGGGCGCGGCACCGGCGCCATCTCACCCCGTGATGGGCGCGCAGCGCCTCCAGTTCGACCAACGCGTCTTGACGCGTGCACTGCGCGGCTGCGATTGCGGCGTGCCGTGGCACATCGGGCGGCGGCATCCTCCCTCGAGCCAACCGCCGCTTCCGCCCGGCGCTTCTTGAATACGGTCCACCACGCGGTGTACCCGGAAGCTCACGGAGGACGCCGAGATCTGGGGACGGTCAGCTCTCCTCGCCGCCATTGCTAATCGATGATCGTCGATCGTGAGTTGGACTGGTCACAACGTTGTGGGTCTTGTTGCAGAAATGGTGAAGCCGACCAAAGGCGATGTCTTTGGGGCTGGTGGCGAAGACCAGGGACACCGTGGACTGGTCGCCTCGTCATCTTCGAGCCGGTGGACAACGTGTGCTACGACAAGCGGCCGGAGAAGGAGCCGGCGTTGTGCGAGCCCTCCGACGATCCCAACGCTGCATGGTATGGTAACAAGACCACTGTTGTCGAACTACTACTTGCCACGCCGGACCGAAAGCGACGACAACGGTCATGGATGCCTGCCTGCAGGAACATAAAGTTCGGGCGTGTATGCACCGTGTTCCCGAGGGCAAGAAAGTGCGTGGCGCCCGGTGGCCGGGCGCTGTGGCCGGAGAGGCTGCGGAAGGCGCCCTACTGGCTGGACCGCAGCCAGGTGGGCGTGTCACGGCAAGCGGCGCCGAGGACTTCCGGCGGCGGACCTGCAGCACTGGAAGAAGGTGGTCCGGAGCTCGTACCTTAAAGGCATGGGCATCGACCGGAAGACGATCCGGGCGTCATGGACATGAGGGCCGTCACGGCGGGGTTCGCGGGCGGCGCGGGGACATGAAGGTGTGGGTCATGAACGTGGTCACCATCGACTCGCCGGACACGCTGCCGGTGATCTACGAGCCGCCTGTTCGGGATCTACCATGACTGGTGCGAGTCCTTCAGCACCTACCCGAGGTCCTCGACCTCCTCCATGCCGACCACCTCTTCTCAAGCTCAAACCCAGGTAGGCTGGAACAAAGAGAACGAACGGAGGCCATATGGCTAGCTCCCCCTTGTTAATTTGGATGATTGGCAGGTGCAAGGTGTTGCCGGTGATCGTGGAGGTGGACGGATCCCGAGGCGAACGGCAAGCTCATCGTCTTGGGGCGACAAGGAGGCGGTGGACGAGATCCAGGGTATAGTGAGGTCGTTGCAGTGGGAGGTCCGATGACCGCCTCCAAGAACAAGGAGGCGATGTTGTGCGCGAGGAACGACGGCGTGGCGGCCCACGGAAATCGAGAGCAGATGACCTAGCAGACGTGTAGTTGTTTGAACACGTACGTAGTTGTTTCGAGCACGTACGTACAGAAACAGGTTTGATGATGTACACACACTTGGTGCTGCAGCATTGCAATAACTGGGTGATCGAGCTAGGGTCCTTACATTGCACAAAAAAGAGAAAAGGAAAACCTGAGTGATGTGTAGATGATGATGGGAAACATTTTGTAGGTATTGTGTGTTATGTTGTTTTTGAGAGGGTTTCGATGGCTATTTTTTTGGGGTGTTGCTTGTATACCTGGCACTTCAAATCGAGTACATAGATATATATTTTGTGCAGTTATCGCATAAATCATTGAATGACCAAATATGAGGAAATCGGGACTATTCATCGGTAGCAAAAATGTTACCAAGACGTGGGCCAATCAGTGCCAATGTACTAAAAAGAGTTTAGAATTTGACTAAATTACTATAATAGCATATTTGCAATGTACTCTCGACCTATCTCAGTAGGAAGTTCCATAGCATTGTTTCTAAGAATGCCAAGTTAAATAAAATGCAATCAAACTTGATTGAAACAACCACTCTCAATGTATAATTTTGTTCTATTGTTTTATAAACATTTAATTCGATGACTCATTGCGAGTTGGTAATTAACTGCGTGTGCCAGGAGACTTTTATCCACATGAAGCCCATTTCTTATCACTCTTGTTAAATATGGTGCCACATCCAATACGCGTCGCAGGTGTTATCGCGACGCCGTAAATACGCCAAATCACGATATGCCCTTATCTCCTCGACGCAAAAAGAGGGTGACGCTGCGAAAAATGTGTCGCAGATATAGCGGTTAACAAGTGTCACAGATAGTGATTTCTGGCATAGTGATCATCAAAAACGAAGACACCAAAGAGTTTATAAAAAGGTGTCGGACATGCAAGATGCAAGGCAAGATCACTGCTCGCAATGCAATGCCCATGCACTACAACCTTTAGATTGAGATATTTGGTGTCCGGGGCATTGACTTCACGGGCCATTTCTAAAATCTCATGATAGCGAGTACATGCTAGTCGCCGTCCGCTACATATCCAAATGGGTGGAAGCCTTACCATGCAAAGCTGTCGATGCCAAATATACCCGACCGATGATCCATGAAGGGATCTTCCCTCGCTTAGGAACACCAAAGATGGTCATAAGTGAGGATCTCACTTCACCGACAAGTCCTTCCGTAACTTTATGAGAGAGCATGGAGCAAGGCACAACATATCCACACCCTACCATCCTCAAACAAGCGGTCAAGTAGAGATCTCAAATACACAGATCAAAAATATCCTATAGAAGACGGTGAATGAGATAGGCAAGGTCGGAAAGACAAGCTAACTGATGCACTTTGGGCATACAGGGACAGCTTACAAAACTCCCATCGACATGTCACCATACCAGCTTGTGTATGAAAAAAGTTTTCATTTACCAGTTGAGCTAGAGTAGAGAGGGCAATAAAGAGCTGGAACATGGATGCAATATTAGGCTGGCGAGAAATAGGCAAAGGCAAATTTCGAGCTAGAAGAACGAAGGGCGTAGGCATACCATAGTGACAAACTATATAAACAGAGAACCAAAAGATGACACAATCACCGAATCAAGCTAAAAGAGTTCAAGAGAGGTGACAAAGTTCTCTTATTCAACTCCAAGGTCAAGCTCTTCGTGAAGGAAACTTTCAGTACATGGATAACATGAGTTTTAAGGTAAAAAAGGCAATTACAATTCAAGACAATGAAGGTAAGAATTTTAAGGTAAACAAATCAACGACTAAAAAGTTTTCCTAGAGCCTTCATATAAATCTAAAGAAACATAGATTTCATAAAAATTAATTGATTTTAATAAATTTGTTAAACAAAAGTAATAACAAATTCAATAAATCAATAAATAAAGTAAAATAATAGTAATAGCAATAATAATAATAATAATAATAATAATAAAATTTATCGATCACCCTCTACTCTTGCATTCACATTGTTTTAGCTTGAGTAGTAGTAGCTCACCTTGCTAGTTAGCTCACTAGTTAAGTGTAGTGCTTTCACCTAGGAGCAACCTAGTGACTTAGTTCGTGTGCTAATTAGAGATCATAGTATACCATAGAATTTATTGTGTAGTGGCTTGCATAGATAGCTCGAAGCATCGCATTATTTGCTACGCCATCTTATTGTCTAGTCACCTTGCTTAAGTGTTGTTGTAGAAATTTTTATAGGCTATTCACCCCCTCTAGCCATTTAGGACCTTTTAGCGTGGGGAGAGCCAGGTTCAATGTACTTAAACGTCCGGTTTGCTCATTGAAGAGGGGAATCAAGGAATATTCCATGCCACATTCCTCCACCCTCCTCTTATAAATAGAGTCTCCCTCCTCACTTAAGGACAACACAATTCAACATACACAAGAGAGAAGGGAGGAAGAGCAATCTTCATATTTCCCATTAGCTTCTAGCTAGATTAGTGTAGGGAGTGAGTGAGGAAGAGATGGAAGGAGTGTTGGAGTGTCCGCTTCCTCTACTTCTTGTACAACGCGAGCCTCGTGACGTCAGTGACAGTGTGTCGGACCTGTCGGCTCCCTCTACACTTGTACCTCTAGAATCGTTCTACTACATGGAGTATGAACTATCATGTTTATATTTCGGTACACTTGAGTTTCCTTGTCCATTATATACTTGGGGGTTTCTCGTTCGTCCTTGTGACGAGTGCTCTAGTGGAAGGGCCTTGCCCGTCGAGTAACCCTTGAGCTCACTCTAGAGTAGTTGGTCATAGCATAGACGTGGCATCTAGGCTAGTGGTTATCTTCGTTTGCCCCATACACGGATGAACGAGGTGGTAGGCGGTGACAGCCCTGTCCGACCCTTGTAATTCCACACTTTTTTGTATGGTGTAGATCATATGCCGGTATCGCCTCGACGGACCAAAGTGCCCGTGCCCGAAGTAAGTCTATAGTGACAAGGCTACCTTTGCTTTACCATCTGTACCGTTAAAAAACTCACTATCCAAGATTACTCTTCATCTCATCTTTTAGGGATAACTAGCGAAGAGACATCTTATACCCGTTCCCTAAGGAAAATACTTCGAGGTGAAGTGCTACAGTGGTACTTTTCGGTGCACTTGCAGGCTTTTACGCTTTACCGAAACACCCGGCATGGCGATTGCTTCCGTGCATCATGCGTGCACCGGGAGCATTCACACATGCACTTTCGTTGATGATATGAGCCCCATCCGAGGTCGGGCTTTAGGGCACCCCGACGGATCCCTAGGGTGAAAGGCGAAGGATGACGGGCTGGGCGCGGAGGGTTGGACGAGGAAGATGTTGATGCCCGACTCTTGGGGCACGCCGCCACATGATGAGCTGGGCACCTAGAAATCGCCGCCCTCCATAACATCCTCGTTGAGAGCCACGAGCCGTCCAGCATCGGTACAACTTCGGGCCGGCGGCTACACCTGGTGGCTATGGGAAGGACGAAGAGCATGACGACAATGTATGCTCAGTGCAGTCAACGACTGGCCGCGGGGCAACCAGAGTCGAGCTCGACGTCATTGGGGACCCCGACTAGGGGAGCTAGCGCAGCGCTCTAGAGTTGGGTGCCGCCGGCGTCGCCGCCAGCGCGCATGCCCCAAATGTAGAGGGGAGGCAAAGGAGGAGGTGTGGAGGGAAGCGTGATGCCGGTAGGTTTGCGAGAGGCCGACGCAGACGGAGGAGGTGATGAAGACTGGCACCGGCGAGCCCATGGAGTCCGATGCGAATGGCGGCGGCTAAGTATTCCGCAGCGGCCTTATCGGCAGTGGAGGAATAGGGGGATCTTAGTGGGGGTAGGTGGATCTGGATAGAGGGAGGCTGGGGGGGGGGGGGGAGGGGTGGGGCGGCTTGAGCTGGGGAGCCGCCCATTGGTCCTCGCTAGCGCCTGCCTGACTATTCCAGCCCGAAATTCATGTATGCTGCAGGTGATGTATGTTTCTAATGTTTCAGCAAATATGTTGCAAACATTTTATCCGGAGGTTCCATATGTTGTAGTTATATAATCGATCTAGATGTTTCAACTGTCTTAGATAAATGTTGCAACAAGTGCTTCATGTTGCAGTTGTTTTCCAAGGCTGGGCCTAGTATTTTCGTATAAGTGATTCATGTTGCAAGTATTTCAAAAGTGTCTCAAAAAGTGATGCGTATGGTGTCATTTGCTCGTCAGGTTTTTTCCCACCAGAAGCGAAACAAAGTTGTTCCAAACAGGCCATAAAAAGGGCAACTTGTACGAATAAACTCATATTTGGTCTAGAATACAAGTAATCATATTGATATGCGTGTTCACAAAGGTATACATCCGCCTCGTAAATTTAGCATTTGCTTCAAAAAAGGAGACGAAACAAATGCATCGGCAGATGTGACGTCATTGCCGCCTCTTCTTGGAGGCTTGCCCAGCATCCAGGTACCGTGGCAACTCAGTGGGGATGGCACCAAAACCAGATTTAATTCCAGCAAATTTGACGTCTTTCGCGTCAACACTTGTCTTTTTGGAGTAATCAGTGGCTGCCAGCAGAACCTTCTTCCTCAAGTCGACCTCGATCATCCATTCCGTTCCGTAAGCCCAAGGGTCTTTCATTAGTTGGAAGACGACGATGTCAGGATTATCTACGTCGACGACGGGGAACTTTGGCTCGACGTGCGGGAAACCGCATCGGCGGTCTCCGCCATCGAAGGCGTCCCAGAACTTCTCCTGGTGCATCCTCATGTCATTCATCCACGTGTAGTCGTCCTCGCACAGTGACCAGGTGGTGATTCGGAACCTCTCGCTCCACGTCAGGACGTGGCGATTCGCAATTCCAAAGTTGCTCTGGTGCTGGCGGTCGACGCTGACGAACTTGATGCCGTAGCGCGTCACGCACAGGCTGCGGGATTTTTAGGGCATCCTCGTCGGCCGAATTCATCAGGGTCCCCAGGGTCCCTAACCCTGTCGACCGGAAGTGGCACGTACCGGAGCCATGGCGGCGGGTTTGTCGTCGTCGTCGCCGTCGACGACAGATCCATGATAACCATCCCACGGTAGTAATCCACCCAGATCAGGTATCGGCGTCCATACCGTATCACCTCGTCCGTCGACCAGTATAGTAGGTCGTCACGGCGGCCGTTGGGGTCGTGGAGATGCATGTCTTTAAAGACCTCCCACTGGCCGGACCCAGACCGGAACAGGCGGGCGTCGATGGTCACCTTACTATAACCAGCACTCCTAGTCACCTCAAGGTACGCGATGACGAACGGCGGCGAGGAGTCGTCGTCGTCGTCATCATCGTTGTTTGTGCAGGACATTATACCCAAGCCTGCTGCTTGGGTATCAATACTGTGCGAATAAATCAGCGGCCCGTCTGCGGAAGGTAGCAGCAACAAGGACGGCAGCCGGCTCGCCTGGTAAACGAACAAGTCGACGACGATGTCCGCCAGGTACCTGGCCTCGTTGTAGGACGACGTGATCGAAAATAGCACGACGTCGCGGTGCGCCGCAATGATCGTCGGTGCCGTCGACGCCGTAGGCGGCAAGTCGGCGGTGAGGAAGGAAGTGTCGGGCGGTTCCACGAGCACGAACGCGACGGAGATCTCCTCGCCTCTGGATGTCCGGGACATCGCGGACGTCGTGCTGTCGCCGGGGAAATCATCCCGCCGGGCACTGGCTCGGTTCAGGAGCACCCGCATGGGCAAGGAATCGGACGGTCGCTTGAGTCGCCGGTGGCTGCCGCCGGGCACATCGTGGTCTGTTTCTGTAGTCGAGGCCCGCTTGGAGGTACGTGATGACGAACTCTCGGACGACCTTTTACAAGAATAACGCCGGTGGGCGGACATCTGTGTTTCTCCGTGGTCCAGATCGATGTGTCGAGGTTTTCTATCGGTGGCGTCCGCCGTCGGAAGAAGTTGAAACGGAGGACGATACATATCCGCTGTTTCGGAGGTTTGGGCCCAAGGAAGTTCAGTTACCGACTTTCGAAGAATAAATCTGGCCGGATCAAAAAAAAAAAAAAATCAATATTTTTGCCGATTGTATATATATTAGCAAAAAATGCCCGTGCGTTAAGTTACGGGACACATAAGTTATTATCGTATGATTCTCGTACTATAGTAATATACTATATATTTCTATTAAATTTATTAATTTATTAATTGGGCTTCATTGGACCTTAAATAAATCAAATCAATTATGAGACCCACCGTCCTTAGCTTATGTATTTGGTTGGTGGAGACGCACAGAGAATATGGGTGATTAGGTGGAAATAGCGGCCATAGTTTATGACAACTATAATTCTATATATTTTGTATGTTTCTTTATATGCATTTGGTGATTATGTACGTAACCGGATTACTAATATGGAGCATCAATCTCTACTCTAAGAAGCCAATGGAGAAGGCAGTAGCCATTGCCATATTTTTTAAACGTTGAAAATAAAATTTACTCATTCTATTCATATTATGAACAGTAATCACGTGTCTATGTAAACTTAATTGACAAGTCTAGCAATAGACATTTTTTTTTCACATTATTACATATGGTATACGCAATATTATTGTAATAATATATGTAATACCACATTTGCATAGCCTTTTGTTTTTGTCTTGCCAGATTATTCTAATATATGCTACAATTTCATAGTCTATTTACTCTTGCCAACCATAATGGTGTTTTTCATGTAAAATGTTTGAAGGCATGAGGGGCTAAATAAAATTGCAAGACTATTCTAATATATGCACAACTCCATTTTCATTTTCATAGTTTATTATTTATTTATTTATTATCTTGCCAGCAATAATGATTTTTCCACGTAAAACCTTTGATGTTGTTGAAATAAATAAAAGAAGGTTCGTTAAACATCAGTAAAGTGTGTGTGTAATGTTGTGGTAAACTCTTGATATTTGGTTTGTGGAGACCACGGTTCAAACCGTTGGTGTGTTGAGTATTTTTCTTCTTTATATATTCCTCGCGCTGGTGTCTTTTTTTTTCCTCACGCCGGTGGGTTTGGCTTTGGGCTGCCGGGGAGTGGGTCACGCTTGGGCCGGACACAAGCGCAGGTTGGGCCGAACACACAAACACAGGTTGGTTTAGTAAGCTGAAAGCTAGTGGCAAGTTGTAGTGGGCCTCAACTGGGAGCGAGTGGGCTGACAGTTAGACCGGATTAGAATGGGCTGGACACCTGAAATTTTCTCTTTTATTAGTAGGTATAGATATAGATATAGATATACTCCTGTATATATACTCGCTACCTATTTGGAAACATCACGAAGGTGTTGGGCTGGGCTAACTAGGCATTGGGCTCTATTGTGATGATTTAAGATCGTCACCGTTTTATTAATTAGTGATGATTTCCGACAAAACATCACGAAGGTCGATTGATGACGCCAATGATATCTAAAATCATCACGAATCTTGTTTGGTGACGATATTTTGGTGATTAAGTGATTAAAACAAATCATCACGTAAGAGCAGGGTTCTTGTAGTGTTGCAGCAAGTGTTTTTAAGTAGCAAGTTGTAAATGTTTTACTTGGAATTTGCATAAGTTGCAATGGTCATACACGTATGTTGCAAGTTTATGTTTTAAATGTTTCAGCAAATATATGTTGCAAGCGTTTAATGCAAATATGTTGCAAATGTTTTATCTAAATGTTCCCTATGTTGTAATCATATAGTCTTGATGATTCGTCTATTTTTAGATGAATGTTGTAACGTTACAAGTGCTTCATGTTGCAGTTGTCTTCCAAGGTTAGGCCTAGTGTTTTCATATAAGGACATCATGTTGCAAGTATTTCATAAGTATCTCAAAAAGTGATGTGTTTGATGTCATTTGCTCACTTGTGAAACAAAAAAGCTATTCCAAACAGGCCATAAAAGGGAACTTGTACGAATAAACTCATATTTGGTCTACAATAAGTAGTACTACTCCCTCCGGCCCTAAAATAGATGTCGCTATGGGAAGCGTGTCACCAAGCTTTCTCAATTTTGACTAGGTTTGTAGGAAAGCGAGGATGGAACTAGCGGCGGTCCGGGGAGGGGGGGCTTAAGCTCCCCTACTGCGACGATAGAAATGGAAGCCCCCCTAGAGCCCCAACTTGAATTTGAGCCATCGATCCTGGCTTGGAGGGCTGAGATCTATTTTTTCTAATTGGGCCAACAAGTAATAGAGACCGAGCATGTTATAGTACAGTCAAGGACTCAAGGCCCAGGCCAGTGAGAAAACCATATCCCCACCCCACCATCAGGACTCAAGCATCGTACCCCATCCCCATTCCCCGCAACGGCGCACCTGGACAGCGCAACCTCCGCCGCGCACGGGGCTGGCGCCGCTTCGCCTGCTGCCCCTCACTGTACCCCGTCCCTATCCGTCCATCCCTTCGGCAAGTCAGCGGACATCCCACTCGACAACGAGGGCGACCGCCGCCGACGCCAGGGCAAGGCACCAGGGTGGCAGGGGGCCGACACCGCCGCCGCCGGCCATGCGAGGCGGGTAGCAGCAGGCCTTACTGGTGAATATTGGATGATTGATCAGTTGTGTCTATTTGTGTAAGTTGCTACTTCGGAGGAATAATGTGCGCAAACGTGACACGTCGTTTATTACTTTTGTAATTGGGCTTGGTATGAAGGTATGAATGATCGGTCTATTTTTTCATGAGTATTTTGTGAATTTCATCTTCAGTCGATGCCTTTTTTTTTTTTTTTCAATATAAGATGACTTTAAGCTATTATAATTTTTCAAGTTGTCTCTTGTGAGGCGTCGTAGTAGAGTTAAGTCGATGTTGCATTTTATTCAGCCCGTCTTAAAAAATTTCCTTGCTCCGTCACCGTAGGAAAATACGTGTAACATTTAAATCTCCAAATAAATTTGTTAAGAACTAGACTTAAGAATCTTTCCGATAATACTATTTACTTAGCATAAATATTTATATATTTTAATATATAATTGTCGGCATTTTAAAACCGTTGACTTCTCGGGAAGCGAAATGACATCTATTTTGGGATGGAGGGAGTATATATATCAAGTTGATACGTTTGATTACAAAGTATACAACCGCCTCATAAATTTAGTATTTGCTCCAAAAGGAGATGAAAAAAATTGCATGGGTTGATGAGACGTCATTGCCGCCACTTCTTGCAGGCTTGCCCAGCATCCAGGTACCGTGGCAACTCACTGGGGATAGGATCGATACCAGATTTCATTCCAACAAAGTTGATGTCTTCCGCGACATCATTTGGCTTCTTGGGTAATCAGTGGCCGCCAGCAGAACCTTCTTCCTCAAGTCGACCTGGATCATCCATTTCGTCCAGTATTTGCAAGGCTCCTGTAGTTGGAAGACGACGACGTCAGGATTGTCTACGTCGACGATGGGGAACTGTGGCTCGACGTGCGGGAAACCGACACGTCCGTCTCCGCCGTCGAAGGTGTCCCAGAACTTCTCCTCGTGCATCCTCGTGTCAATCCTCCACGTGTAGTCGTCCTCGCGCAGCGACCAGGTGGTGATTCGAAGCTCTGACTCCACGTCAGCATGTCGCGATTCCCAATTCCAAAGCTGCTCCAGTGCTGGCGGTCGACGCCGACGAACTTGATGCCGTTGCGCGTCACGCAAAGGCTGCGGGATTTTTTAGGGCATGCTCGGCCGAATTCCTCAGCGTCCTCGGCGCTCTCAACCCTCTCAACCGGAAGCCGCACATACCGGAGCCTCGGCGGTGGCCGCGGGTTTGTCGTCGCCGTCGTCGTCTCCAACTGCGACGACAGATCCATGATAATCATCCCACGGTAGTAATCCACCCAGATCATGTATTTGCCTCCGTACCGCACCACCTCGTCCGTCGACCAGTAGCTTAGTTGGTCAGACCAGAAGCTTAGTTGTTCACGGTCGTCGTTGGGGTCATGGACGTGCACGTTCTTAAAGATCTCCCACTGGCCGGAGCCAGAGCTGAACAGGTAGGCGTCGATGGCCAAATCCCAAGCATTCGCAGCAGTCATCTTAAGGTATGTGATGACGAACGGCGGAGAGGAGTCGTCGTCATCGTTGCTTGTGCAGGACATTATACCCAAGCCTACTGCGTCGGTATTGAAACGGTACGATTCAATCTCCGGCCCACCTGCGGAAGGTAGCAGCAACAAGGACGGCAGCGGGCTCGCCTGGTAAACGAACAAGTCGACGACGATGTCCGCCGGGTACCTGCCCTTGTTGTAGGACGACGTGATCGAAAATAGGACGACGTCGCGGTGCGCCGCAATGATCGTCGGTGTCGTCGACGCCGTAGGCGGCAAGTCGGCGGTGAGGAAGGAAGTGTCGGGCGGTTCCACGAGCACGAACGCGACGGAGATCTGCTCGCCTCTGGATGTCCGTGACATCGCGGACGTCGTGCTGTCGCCGGGGAAATCATCCCGCCGGGCACTGGATCGGTTCAGGAGCACCCAGCTGCTGTGGTGCGAAGCCGGCGAACGCTGCACGAGCAACGAAACGGAGGATCGCTTGAGCCGCCGGTGGCCGCCGCCCTGCACATCGTCATCTGTATCCGTAGTCGTCGAGGCCGGCATGGAGCTGCCAAAGTTGGACCTGCTGCGTCTGCGTGATGACGAACTCTCGAACGATCTTCTAGGCGAAAAACGCCGGTGGTGGCCGGCCATCCGTGTTCCTCCGTGGTTTAGATCGGTGTCTCGAGGTTTTCTATCGGTGGCGTGCCGTCGGAAGAAGTTGAAACGGATGAGGATATATATATCCGCCGCTTCGATCGGGGCTTCGGGCCCAAGGAAGTTGAGTTACCGACTTTGGAGGAATTAATCTGAATGGATTTTTGCCGTTTCTATATACGCCTTTATATATGCTGGGTACCTATTTGGAAACATAAACCTCTCCTAGAAGTAGTCGATGTGTATTGAATCCTGAAAAAGTAATTAAACCCTAGTCAAAAATTGCATTAACAGATTTGGTCGCCTAGGAATCATTTTGATTGCTTTCGTACATTTGAATGGCCAACAAATGAGCAGAGCCAGCTAGCTCAGTTGGGTTGTTTATGGTCATACCTTTTCACCCATATATCTTCTTGTATTCCACGATTTAATGATGCTATATTGTTTAGTGGTATAAGAGATGTGCCCATCGGTAGCGGGACTTACGTGTTGACTTTGTCAATCCAGAAATATGCCAGCACATTGCAACTTTCCCGTTTGGGCAGAAATAGCGCCCGGACGTTCGGCACATGAGTGCGTCCAGAAGCCGGTGCCTACGGCCCACCCTGGCTACTCCGTGTGTGCATATGGAGCAAGAGGCGGGAGGTGGACCGGTGGAGTGGAGGCGTGGACCGTGGAACAGAGGAGCATGGCAGAACACAACAGCACCACCGTAGCAGCCCAGGCGTGGAGTAAAGCAGCTTGGCCGTGTTGGCACAAAATCTGCTCCTGTGCCGCACACACCGACAAGCCGAAGTAGCTGGCTTTAAACGGGAGCCCGGGTGTCTTGATCCGGTGGCGTGCCAGTCAGTTTGACCTGCAACTAACAAAGGAGATAAAACATGAGATCAGGAACATGCCTGGTGAGACCAAGACAGTTCCGCATGTACGGTCCTGAAGCCACTTACAACGACATATAGCTATAGAAGCTGTCTGCCCACAAGTTTATGAACGCGTTCGGTAAGCATGGACAAAACATGGAAGAGTACAGTTACCGAACGGGCATAAGAAGACATTTTTGAACAAGTAAATCGATCACCAAGATATGATATCGTAAAGCTCATGACATAGATTGAATCATTTGTAAACATGATGAATATAAGCAGGTAAATTATAAATATAGACCTAATCTAAATAATGCATGCATAGGTCTCATCCAACTAGTCTGCCGCACGCCTAGTTTTCCTAAACCCGTCTACCTTAAACCCTAACAAGTTAATCCACTGCATGATACGACTTTGTTTCAGATCCAAACCACTTCTCATAACTAGATCAATCCATTGCATGATACAATCTAATCATAACAAGCTAAAACATGCATATATCTAGATAGATCTATAAATACTCATTACTCGTTAAAGCATAACCGTGTTCGGTAAGCTTACCGAACCGGGGTCCATGAAGAAGGAACGTGCACGTAAAACATGATCAAAATCTATCTAAGACCTGCATCTGCCGCGACGGTACCCAGTCCTATCAAGCTCAATTCTCTATCTAACGTGCATGAACCCGCAAGAATGTAACAACTTAGATTGATCTAAGCTCGGCTATAATAAATACAAGATCTACTTGTCATGGTAAGATGAACATCAAAAGCATTAAAGACAACTAGATCTAAGAGAGATATGAAGCCGAGCCCTATCAATCTAAATTGGGAAAAAAGAGTGTGCAAACATAATAAAACAATAAATAAGAGCATGCAACACATGGTAACTTAATGAATCTACTAGATCTTGCCAAATCTAGTAGAGCCGATAACTAGCTCCGAGCAGTAGATCGACGACATGACTTGGACTCGAAAGGGGGTGGCGCAGAGCCGGGTTGTTGTATTGATTGTGTAAGAGAGTTTTTATAGCTGCCTAGGGTCTAATATTTATGCCCTGAACTTGACACGAGTCCTAACCGACTACGATTACAAAATAGGAAAAATCTAACTAAAGATAACTTGTAATCCAAGTCTTCTCGAGTCGTAGATGGCGTGCACAACGTGGGCCCTCTTTTTCTCGGTGTCTCACCTTAATATCGACTTGCCTTGACATTTGAACGCTTGAGTCCTCGTCGAACACATAACTTAGCCGAATGGCGGCGGCTTCTCGAATGCTACAGTCTTGCCGAATGGGTTACCCGCCAAATGATCCTTTGCTGAATACTTTATTAGCATCTTGCACTGGCCTTTATTAGCATCTTGCACTGGTTTGTTCACCATCCGGACTTAACCAAATTTCAGTGTTAACAGCCCGCTCGCGGGCTCAACGTCACAACTTCGCGACAAGCAGCCGCTCCCCACCTGCACCCACCCATAGCAAGCACCCCCACCCCCCACCCCGCCGGCGCCGCCCGCAGCAAACCCCCAGGCCCGGCCTGCTTTCCCGCCACTTAATGCATAAACGCTAGAAAATCCTTGATTAAATCCAGGATAATGTGTCGCACCCAGACATGAACTTCGGGTGAGAGCCCCCAACCAATGACCTTTGCTATTGCACCGTGAACTGCTCGGGTGGGAGACCGAGCACCGGAGGAGGGGATCCGCCGTGGAGGTGGAGAGAACCCCATCTCGACGGCGCCCTGCTGCATCCCGGCGCCGCCCACGGCCGGCGAGGCTCAAGGCGGCTGCGCCCCAAGCGAGTGAGTCCCATCCCGACGGCGTGCCCGGGCCCGGCGAGGTTCAATGCCGCCATGCCAAAGCGAGCAAAGCCGACCAAGTTGCGCCCCCCCGCCCCGGGCCGGCGTGTACCATCTAAACGGGCGCCCCAGACCAACCCGGCGGCGCTCCACGGCCGGCGTGCCCCATCCCGGCGGGCGCCCCGGACCGACCCGGGGCGGCGCCCCCGCCCATCCCGCCGCGCCCGACCGACCCGATGGCAGCCCCCTAGCCGGGCGTGCCCAAGCCCGACGCGCCCCTGCCCATCTTGCGGTGCCCACCGCCGCCGAGATGGTGGACGCCCGTCATGGACCGCGTGCACCGGCGGGCCGCAGCGACAGCAAAGGACACGAGGACAACGGCCGTGCGGCGTCGCGCAGCAGCGGGGTAGGCTAGTGGGCGGCGGCGACGTGTGTTGCTTGCAACCGAACGCATGGGTGGAGAAAATGCTTGCGAACATATGAAAAAGTGGGGGACCCACGGGAGTAGGGGATCCAGATGTGGGGGTTCAAACTAAAATTTAGGGTTTTTTAAATTTGAGGTCTCATTGAAGGTGATTTTTTGTCAAAGCCCCTAGAATTTAGGGTAGGGGCTCAAATAGGGTGGGTTGAGTTGCTCTAAAAATTTATGATGTTATCAAAATTGTCAGTTTAAGTTATAAAACTAAGGTATGTTCTAGGTACTTACTTTCTAAAAACAGAAAGTAGCGCTAGATTCTGTTCCAGCGTCGGAATGGAATTGGGGAGTTAGCGCTTTGTTGTGGGAAAAAAAATGCTTTTGGACCGAGATTTTAGCAGCGTGACACTGCACTCTATCCAAGGCCCCACCACATTATACCGTGCTTTCAGCAATTCTATTTGGATGGTAGTTGGTTCAGACGGGAATCGAGCGACAGCAACTCGGCGAGCAGCTTCTCCGGTGCATTTCTTCTCTGACGTCAGCGCTGATGTAGGTAGAAAGAAACAAAATATTTATTTGAATGGTGTATCTATTTTCAATTCTGTTTGTTTGTACCGGTGTGTTTTTACATGATGAGGTGAACAAAAGTACCAGTCGGATATGTTTCGAACTATTTTTTAGTTAGCAATTTTTGTGTATTAACTCATGACATATAACCTATGACATAAAACTGATGTACTCCTTCTATTCCAAATTACTAGCTTCTGAGTTTTCATAACTTTGAAGATATTGAAGATATAAGTTTTGATTTATAAGTCATATGTTATAGGTAGTATTGTACATGAGTTGTAACTTATGTAGATAATTTTGTCACGTAGTAAGTTAAATGTATGATTTATGAGCGTAATTTTTTGTAACGTTGAAGATCACGTAAGTGATGTGTATAAGTTAGATTTATAAATTATACACACAAGTTTTAAATAAAATTAATGCGTATAACTTTGTTCTAACTGTTTTTTTTTTTTTTGTTAAATAGAGAAAGAATATAAAAAAAGAAAGTTGTGGGATTTTTTATGCTAAAATAGGAAAGTCACAGAATGTCTGGAGATTGTTGGCTACTTGTGATTCCATTATGGGGCAGCATGATCTTCATATCGATATATTTCCTAGCTTTGTATATTTTTTTTTCTTAGCTAAACATGTGGAAGATCTATCCAATTTGGTTATATCAACATGGATTCGAAAATGCACAATCTTTGCATGTATCACTTTTCACCATAAACTAAACCTAAAAAGTGAAATAACCTTTCAAACCATTTTCTATAAGAACATAATTTCCATTACTTTGAGAAATAGATTTTTTTTTTTTTTTGAGAATTTGAGAAATAGATTCTATATATATCATCCTATGGCTATTGCATTAAAGAAGATTACGTCTCTTAGTCTGGCTTGATTGCTTCTTCCAAACGGCCTGATGCGCGCACGCTAAGCGGAGAAGACTGGGTGGCAGAAATTGCCTGCCAGGTCCTCTGATGCGATTTGTGATCCGATAAAGTGGTAAAGCTAGCTCACGTTCGCACGTACTCACCTCACCTGCTCCACTCTTGGTCTCGGACGCAACTACTTTAAAGAAAGGAAAATCAAGTTTGGTGTCGTTCTGGAAAGAAACACCGCTACTCGTCGAGCACAGAGTGGTGTGTTTGGTTGGTTGGGCTCCTGGGCCTGGCCCCAAATCCTAGCCAGGGCAGATCTGGCCTGGCCTCATGGAGAAGGTGGACTATTGTTTGGTTGCTTGCGAAATATGAACCTGGTTGGTTAAATTTCGTAGATAGAATCACCACAAATAAAAATGGGTAAGTTTACCCTCGTACATGCATTTCATCGAACACATGAGGAGCACCGTTGGCGGTGTCCTCCTCGCCGTCATGTGAAGAGCCAACGGAGGAGATCTCGCCCGCGAGGTCGCGGCCCGAGGCGGAAATCTCCTGGCGCGGAAGCGCCGTGGCGCCGGGGTGACATCGCCGCTCGAGGATCCGTTGGTGCTTGCCCGGAGGAGTCCTTCATCCATACGACACCACGGAGGCTGGCAGCGCCGCGCATAGGGCGCCGACCGCAAGCTGCAAGCGGTCCGCTGGCCTCGAGGCGGACCGCGGCAGCGAAGCACGCGCTGGCCGCCTCGCATCTTCTTCCTCGGGATGACGTGAGGCGGATGTCCACCTCCGCGAGGGCATGGCGCAACTCGACGACTCCGCCAGCCACGCCTCCTCGCCTTCTCGTGGTCCTCCGCCTCCTGGTGGTGCTCGCCACCGGAGCCATGGCTGGCTTGGCGATGGACGAAGCTGTCCGCCATGGTCTGGCCTCCTCGTGGTGCTCGCGGAGCCGGCTGGTTGCGTTCGTCACCGTTGTCTCGCCGTCTCGGAGAGGCCGTGCGCCAAGGAGCCGTGGATCCGGCCGTGGATGACTGCGTGGAGCTCGTTGTGGCCGCGGTTGTCGCCATGGCTGATGATGTCCGCCGTGTAGCCGGATCCGCTGTATCCACATTGGACGACCGCACAGCAGGGCTCGCCGCCCGGTGGGGTGGTGGAAGAGAAGGAGGAGCACGGCTCGCTGCGGCGGAGGAGGAGCAGCAGCAGGCTAACCGTGGTGGTGGAGGAGGAGCAGTCGCGCTCACCGCGGTGGAGCGGGAGGTGATAGGAGCGGGGCACGCGGCTGGCGCAAGCCAGGCTCCAGAAAAACGGTCACCCCCTCCGTTTTTTGGTAGCCTGGCTTAGGGGTGTACGGAGGCTTGCTGGAGCGTGGCTACGACCGTGGCCAAGGCCAACCAAACGACGATTTCTTGGCCCAAGCGCCTGGTTGAACTTGACCAGGGAACCAAACCAGGCCCTATTTTCTTGCAGTTTCCACGTCCAAGCACCTCAGCTTCCCGCGCGTCCCGATCCAACCATGGCAGTCCCTACCGTCGTCTTACTGCCCGTTTGGGGTGCCGGCCACCTCATGCCCATGCTTGAGGCCGGCAAGCGGCTGCTCACCCGTGGCGGCTGTGCGCTCTCACTCACCGTGCTCCTCATCCCACCGCCCACGGAGCAGGTCGCCGCCGAGGTCGACAGCCACATACGCAGGGAGGAGGAGGGGGCCTCCGACCTCGACATCCGCTTCATCCGCCTCCCCGCCGTCGAGCCCCCTGACTTCCGCGGCATCCAGGACTTTGTCACCCGGTTGGTACAGCTGTACGCACCCCACGTCAGGGCGGCCATCTCCAGCCTGGCGTCCCCGGTGGCCGCGTTCGTCATCGACTTCTTCTGCACCACGCTGCTCGACGTGTCCCGCGAGCTCGCCGTGCCAGCGTACGTCTACTTCACCGCCAACGCCGGGATGCTCGCGCTCATGCTGCGCCTCCCGTCGCTCCACGAGGAGGTGACTGTCCAGTTCGAGGAGATGGAGGGCCCGGTGGACGTGCCGGGCTGCCGCCGGTGCCGCCGTCGTCCCTCCCGACCTCAGTGATGGACAAGAATTGCCCCAACTACACGTGCTTCGTGTACCACGGCAGGCGCTTCGCCGAGGCCGACGGCATCATCGTCAACACGACTGCCGACCTCGAGCAGAGCGTGCTTGCTGCCATCGCCGACGGGCGGTGCACGCGCGGTGTCCGTGCCCCGACGGTCTATCCAATTGGCCCGGTGATCTCGTTCCCCACGCCCGCCGAGCAGCCGCACGAGTGCGTGCGGTGGCTCGACACGCAGCCGCCGGCCTCCGTGGTGCTCCTCTGCTTCGGGAGCATGGGGTCCTTCACCACGCCACAGGCACACAAGATCGCGCACGGCCTGGAGCGCAGCGGCCACGGCTTCCTCTGGGTGCTGCGCGGCCCACCGGCACCCGGCGGTTGGCACCCGTCGGACGCCAACCTCGCCGAGCTGCTCCCCGACGGCTTCGTCGAGAGGACCAAGGGCAGAGGTCTGGTGTGGCCGACCAAGGCGCCGCAGAAAGAGATACTGGCGCACGCCGCCGTGGGTGGTTTCGTGACGCACGGCGGCTGGAACTCGGTCCTCGAGAGCCTGTGGTTCGGCGTGCCGATGGTGCCGTGGCCGCTGTACGCCGAGCAGCACCTGAACGCATTCACGCTGGTGGACTACATGGGCATCGCCGTGGCGATGAATGTGGACAGGAAGAGGAACAACTTCGTGGAGGCCGCGGAGCTGGAGCGAGCTGTGAAGGAGCTGATGGGCGGCGGCGCGGAGGGGAGGAAGGCGAGGGAGAAGGCCGTGGAGATGAGGGCCGCCTGCAGGAACGCCGTGGAGGGTGGCTCGTCCTTGGCTGCGCTGCGGAGGCTATCAGATGAGATGGGCAAATTCGACACGAAGCACTGATGATGAGAGGCAACTCTGTATATACTCTGCATATGTCAAGTGTTCTTTAATGCTTGGACAATACTGTACGTAGCTCCTTGGTCCTGTGCTGTGTCTGGCATCAGGCATTTCTGTCGTTACCATTTTTCTTTTCAAATACAGACCACCTCACAACGTCGTTCAGGATGGCTGCCAAATTCTCATGGGATTTTTTCTTTTCACGCCGAATGACAGCGAAAAGATCTTGAGTTTTAATTCGCTATTTTTACATTACCGTTAACGCAATTTTTGCAGTACCTCAAGAGAAATTTCAGTTATCTCAACTACTACTAGTATGAACCAGTAGCCGTAGATTTACAAGAAAGACGATACGGCACATTGCTGTTTCTTTAGAGAGAGAAGATGCAAAGATTTTGTTCAGATGCTCAAACTAGGCGTGCTTAAGGGTTGCACATTGCTGTTTCTTTAGAGAGAGAAGATGCAAAGATTTTGTTCAAATGCTCAAACTAGGCGTGCTTAAGGGTTCTATGTAAAGTATGCACTGTGTTGTGAGTGCCCTAAGTTATGAATGCAAGGCATGGGCCGTTTTATTGGCTGATGGGCTCGAGGCAATATTATAGCCCAAGTCTGAAAGTACTCTCTCTGTCCTAAAATGTGTGTGTGGTTTTATAGCCATTTTATTTTTTTCGTGTTGTAAGTTTGACTCGGTTTGTATAAAATATTTGCAATATTTATAACTCTAAATAAATTTAAGTTGTTTCTCAGGAAGTGCAAGGGAGACATTTTGCGATGGAGTCAGTGTCAAGTGCCAAAATGAAGGAGTCCATGGGCCATGGCGCAAGGGCAGCCGCCCTGGTGGCCGCCGCCGCCGTCCGCCATCGTCGCGTCATCTGCTTTGCTTTTAAGTAATAGATATTTAGTAAATAAAATAGGAAATCGAATCGCAGATTTCTTTAGATGCAAGTCTCCTCGGACAATAAACACAAGAGACTTGTAATCAGTTGAATCAATTGAAAAATTAAAGGGGTAACACCCAACAGCTCTTGTCTCTCCACTCTCTATCTCTCCCCAACCCTAGCGCGCCGCGCCCTAGCCGCCGCTGCCGCCGCCACCCAGCGCCGCCGCGCGCCGCCACCCGCTAATCGTCATCTCCTCCGCCGCCACGCCTGTTCGTCATCACCATTTGCCGTCACGCTGCTCCAAGCCGACCGCCGCCGCCCCCAACGCCGCCGCCATCCACGTGTCATGCCGGAATCGATCCGGTTTGTGACAGCTGGTATCCGGAGACCAGGACGATTCCTACCGCCGATGGCTTCCGACGACCACCACCCCAGCGCATGGACAATCGCGTTCATGGTGAAGCTCCGCACCATCTTCGACGACTACGAGCAGGTTGTGACAGAACGCTAGGAGAAACAAAGAAGCCGGCACGAACAACGACAACGCCGTCCTCCACATCCCGCGCCACACCAGCAACAACTCCGCGGCACACGGTCCGCGTGCGCGACTCATGCGTCATCTCGATACAACACCGATGACGTCCCTGCCATCGCCGCCGCCGACGGTGACGACGTTCCGCCAGGCGCCGTCTATGTCACCCTCTCCAAGATTAGCGATGCTACAAGCAATGCGTACGCCTACCCCAAGGACACACCCGCCGTCGCAGCTTAGTTCAAATCAGACCAGGAGGCCACCTCCGACGTCCACCAGCTGCTCGACGAAAAGCCTACCCAACTAGGCCAACGTCTCGTGGTTACTATAATGACATAGATAAGTTTTCCAGTCACAACTACATGATCTCTGACATCAGGATTGCAAACGCCATCATGTGCAAGAAAACAATGTCGACTGACATCGACATCGACGTTGCTGACCCTGACGTCCTAAGCAACACCGGCACCATGGACACCAACGACGTCAACACCCTCGTAGATCGTAACACCACGAGCCCGACAATCACCGGGCAAGTCCATATTACCCGGCAGGCAACCGCTACCTCTGTCATCATTGCTACAACAATGTCACCCGATGTCACCATTGACGTCGCTCACCACAACAACCTCGACATTGACGACACCTCCTAGGGCACCACCAACGTCAATGACGCCTCTCCCAAGGGCGCCATCATCAACCCCGACGTCGACAACCTAGACCACGATGCCCTCGACATCACCATGCCAACCATTGACAACATCAGCTCCAGCGACGACGACTCCAGCACCAACACCACCAATGTCAACACCAACGTCCTGAATATCAACAACGCTATCCCGGACACCTACGCCAACGCCGACGACGACGATGCCCCCAAGGGGCGTCAACAATAGCAAAGACGCCCCTCCCACGGGCGCCAATGCCGACCACGACGTCAACAACAATGACGTCCACGACAACAACGCACAGAAGGCAACCCCATCAGTTCCTCGCTGACGGAATATCAGCTCTAGCAACGATATGAGGTATGGCGCTATCCACCTGACAATAGCGGTGCTTCTCTGGTTCATCCGCATGCCAAGCCAGGCGCGACTGGAGGACAGGGATACCTACACACGGTGTCTCCCTTGTGGCATCAAGCGGTCCATCTACGGCGACCTCATCGCCGGCAACATAGCATCACTAGGACTACACGAGGACCAGTTCAACTACGCCTATTGGTTACTATAATGACATAGATAAGTTTTCCAGTCACAACTACATGATCTCTGACATCAGGATTGCTTCTGTGCTGTGGAATATGATCTTAGTGACTTAGTCATAGCAGTGACAGTGAAATGTACGTTCTGCGCTGTGGAATGTAAGTTTGACCTCATTTATATGAATAAAGTGATCTGTGTTGTTCTAATTATATGTCCTTGTGCCCCTCAAAAATGTATTGTTCTGAGATCATTGAGGTGTTAGGCAAGCACGTGCCGGCACAAGCACTGTAGTGTTGTCATGCCCAGTGGCATGACACGACACACTAAGCTCTTGTAGTGCCATGCCTGGGCCGCTACCCAGCACGATACACTTCTGGATATATACTGAGCTGGCCCAATACACGGCACGGCTAAGATGCCATGACTTGTCGTGTCAGTGCCGTGTCATGCGGTCCAGTTGGCCATGTATATGCATTTGATTTGATACCACTTGATGTTTTCCTCTTTGTACTGTTTTTTTTAGTCACTCGCTCTTCACCAACTGTCTTCGTTTTACAACTATAATATAATCGAATTTCTTAAAAATATACCAAACTGAAATAAAATGATAAAATTTTATTAAAATAAAATTTATCTAGCTAACAAATTATGTATCCAACCAGCAAAGTCCATCTCTGTAGCTTCTTCTAGAAAGTGTCTTTCTTGCTATCAAAGTAAAGTATATCGTTAGCAAAAAAATGGTCATACCTCTAGGTAACAAAGTAAGCCTCTAGCCTAACCAACTTGGAAGGAGAGATGACAAAGAGTGTGTTGATGTGTTGCTGTCTTCAACCATTGATGATGTAGAAATGGCTGGTCTTAATTTAAAATAACGTGTCTTCAGGAAACCGCAAAAGAAATTCTGATAGCGGGGATCGATCGCCTATTTAAATATAGCCCAAGCAAGACTATATAGTCCAATTATTAAGTAAAAAAGAAAACACGGTAATAAAGAAGCACGCTCATGGCTGACGAGGCATGGAGGGTGCCGATGGCGGTGCAAGAGCTGGCTACCGGCCGTGTGGAGGAGCCACCGAGCCGGTACGTGCAACCGGAGCAAGATCGCCCAGGCTCAGGAAGCCTGCTGCTCGCTGTTGACATGCCGGAGCCCCTCCCTGTCGTCGACCTCGGCCGGCTGCCAGCCGCTGACGAGACCGCCAAGCTCTTCTCAGCGCTCCAAACCTGGGGACTGTTCATGGTATGTAACTAACCCTTAGCTATACGTACGTAGATCACCACCCCTGTTTTAAATAGCGGGCTAAGCCATTTAGCGGCAGCCTCCCTAAAAGGCTATTTAGCGCTATAGCGAGCTACGATAGCGGGCTAAGCCATTTAGCGGCTGAACAAAAAATATGCCAAACATTATATAATTTTACACATAATAAAGATAAAAACATAGATAGTTCAAAGTCTTACTAACACATTACATCAAAGTAGTTTGTCGTTCATCAGGGTACACGGTAGCTAGGGTTTGGTCTGGGTTGGCTCTGGCTGTTGGGTTGTTTCCATCGGTTTCGGCCTGCTAGTAATTTGGGCCACCAAAGGAAATGAGCCCATGAACGCTTAGCGCGCTAAATAACATGCAGTTTAGCGTTTTTAGCGCGCTATTAGCTACTAATAGCGTCAAATAGCGTTTAGCGTTAAAATGACAATAGCTTAGCGTTTACCCTGTCCAAACGCTATTTAGCGCTATAGCGTCCGCTATAGCGCGCTATTTGAAACAGGGATCACCACACCCTTTGGAGTTTAGACCAAATGTATATTGTTTCACTGTGTGGCTGAGAGTAATACTTGTATTTCTCTGTTGTGCAGGCTACCAACCACGGGATAGACGTTTCTCTGATGGACGACGTGATGAACGCGTCAGGCGAGTTTTTCCGGCAACCGCGCGTGGAGAAGCTGAAATGCAGCAACCTGGTAGAAGGGAGGCGCTTCCAGCTGGAAGGGTACGGCGGTGACGCGGTGACATCCCAAGATCAGATCCTGGACTGGAATGATCGGCTGCACCTCCAAGTCGAGCCTGAAGACGAGAGGACTCTTGCTTACTGGCCCAAACACCCTGAATCTTTCAGGTCAGCTGACTTCATTTTTTTCTTCTTTTCAATAATTCCTCAACGTACGGCTTTATTTGTAATCTCTGAAGTCCTTGATTTCCATTTTTTAGGGATGTTCTGCACGAGTATGCATCAGAAACCAAGAGAATAAGGGACACCGTCCTCCGAGCAATGGCCAGGATCTTTGAGCTTGATGAGGACTACTTCATAAGGCAGATGGGTGACAGGGCTCCGGCACACGCCAGATTCAACTACTACCCTCCCTGTCCAAGGCCAGAGCTCGTCTTGGGTATCAAGCCCCACTCCGACCCCGGCGCTCTCACTGTTCTTCTCGTCGACAAAGACGACGTCGGCGGGCTGCAGGTTCTGCGGGATGGCATGTGGTACAGTGTCCCATCCGTCCGACACTCCTTGCTGATCAACTTGGGAGACTCCATGGAGGTAATCAAGGCGTCTGCGAATCCATTGTCCAAGTTCCTAGCCGGTTCTGAATTTTGTACAATTCTGTTGCAGATCATGAACAACGGGATCTTCAAGAGCCCGGTGCACAGGGTCGTGACCAACGCTGAGAAAGAGAGGATGTCACTGGCCATCTTCTACGCCCGTTGATGGTGAGAAAATGCTTGAGCCGGGCGGCTGGTTTAGTGGACGAGAATCGTCCGTCCGGCGAGGTACGGACGAATTAAGGTCACGGAGTATGTGGCTGCGCTCCAAGAACAATTCGCCAAGGGAATGAGAATTGTCGAGACTCTGAAAATCTAAGTTATTGCATCTTCGTTTAAACTGAAGTAGAAGGTACAGAGAGTGCACCCAAGGACGATATAAGAGCTGCTTTTCAGTAATGATGTTAAGATAAATAATGTATATGGAGACGATCCCAGGAGATGGGACAGGTTTGTGCATCTGTTACAGATTCACGACATGTGTTAATACAGATACAAGGTGTTTTGTATAAATGTTTTGTTGTATTACTAAATATATTTTCCTTTAGTCATTTGGCAGCCTCCACGTACATGCCCATGTTTGAAAATCATTTTAAGAAACAGATGTCCTAAGGCGACCGTCTCTAAAATCATCGAGCTCGCTCGAGACGGAGATTGGGTGCCCGGTCCTCCAAGGCCGCCGATCTCGGATTGGTGGGCCCGAGAGAGCTTGCAGGAGCTTGGGCGACGTCCCCTCGGCAGGACCGCGAGCTCCGTGGCGAGTCCGGGCTGTCTTGCGGGCCCCATGCCATAACGAGCTCGAGACATGACACGGAGCTCGTTCGAGACGGAGTTTCAACCGTCCGGCCTACGAACTCACGCCGGCTCGTGCGGACTCGAGCTTGTGCGAGACGGAGCAGGCCTGCGGGCTCGAGCTCATTCAAGGCGGGTAGCACGCCGGAGGCCTCCCCCTCCCGGTGCGGCCGTGGAATCAATGGTGGCTTTCTGTTCGACCGGTCGGCGCCACAATCGAAGCCCGCAGCTTCTCGGAGGCCTCGGAGGGGGCGGAAGATAAATCGATCCTTCTCCACACCGTCTTGCGGCGTCCCGCGGTGGTGGTGACGAGCATCGCCTTAAATCTGCTTTCATTGATGTGGCTCGCCGCCTCCCCCGAAAGTACGGGATTTCCTTGTGCGCCCCCCGAGGGAAAATGCGGCGTGCCCTCCTTGGCGGGAGCACCCGGCTGCTCCCGGCCTGCTTTGCAGGTTTCACCGATATGGCCATGGTCCGCGCTGAGCCACGAAGATGTGATAATGTCTTCCCCGGTGGAAGAGTGATCTCCTTCGCCAGATCCAGCAGAGCACCATCCATATCTGCACCGGTAGCTACCTCACCGTCGGAATCTTCGCCTTCAATGTTTGTGTCGTCTTTAGAGTCATCCCAGTCAATCGCCTCTACCTCCTCCTCCTCAGGCCGAGGGCCGGTGGCGGGTCGGGATCGGGTCGTGGGGCCAGTCGGGGCATCTTGCGGAGCGGCGGGGACGGTGGTTGATGGAGGGGCTGGTGGACGGCGGCGTTGGAATTGACGCTGGCGGGGGTCGGGGGCTGGGGCTCTCTCTCCTTGGCGCTCGCTCATTTCGAAATCAAATAGCTATTACAGTGACATATGGTTCAGTACAGTCATGTGGCTCACATAGTGAATGAAGTCAAAACTGTCCCGAAGACCTAAACAAACATCAAAGATGGATCTGAGACTATGTTTCAGGTCTCTTCAATACTTAAACTTGTTTATGTTGTGTTCATTATTGAAAACTCCACTTGGAACCGAAGATTTATTAGGTCATCCTTTTGTACTGAAACCTGAGTTTGCTTTACTTACTCATTTATCAGAATGCGTTTGGAGTTTCCGCTCTCTAAGGAATATACCAGGAAGTGTTTATTTTAAACACCTTTTTTGTTTAGTTCCTGCTTTTATGTACATAAAGTTGCTTGTGTTGGATTGCTTGCAGTTCGAAGCTTTATTTGTTGGACTATGTCTTCTTTTGTTGAACTGTTTGAGCTCAAAGTTGACCTGTTTGCTGGCTAGCAAGCTAGCTAGTTTACAAATTCGTTCAAATAGGGTCTGCTACTATTGAAATTTGCTTGGCATGTTTAACCTGAAATACTGGTTTTGAGGAAAAAAAAAAAGAAAACTATGTGGAAACAAAGTGATAGATCACTGAAACTATGTTGACTACATGTTGATTTCATTTCCTGAAACAATAATCTTGTATCCAATCTTGGTCACATGTTCTCAAGATTGTTATCCAAGTAGAAGTTTCATACTTTTCAGGAATGCACATAAAAATCATAAGCTAAAGTTTTATGGTATTTTGGCTTGTACATTATTTTACTCTGCTTGTTACTACACAATAGGCAGCGTGCATTGTTTCATCTTTAAGAACTGTTTGAGTGAGCAACAAAACAATTTTAACCTGTATTCTTTTGGAAGGTGTTGTCGAGTAAAAACATTGCTTGTTAACTGAACATTATGAATCACACTGGAATATCTCAACCATCAATGTGATGAACATTTGCATGGTAGGCACTTCCCTGTTGACTGCTGCCACTTCCCCTAGAAAGAAACTGCAAGTATCACCACACCACAACACCACAATTACCGCCCGGATGGTCTGACGCTGAAAGCCACATATAGCGTCAGACTTTAGCTGACGCTGTAAGTCCTGACGCTAAAACTCTTTAGCATCAGACAGTCTGCTGCAATGAATTTCTTTGGCGTCGGACTCTCCATTGCTATTGTTTAGCGTCGAGATACTCTATTAGCATACATATAGCGTCAAATCATCCAACAGTCCAGACATTTATAGCGTCAGATTGTCCAACGGACAATATAAATATGCAAAAAATAAAAAATTAGAAAGCAGCACAAATGATACCCACTTCAAACTTAGTGTCCATCGCATAAAGATACACACACATACATCACATGGAGGTCAATACATATACATATATAACAACACATTGTCTTGCACACGGTTTTATTCTCCAACAAAGGTTAGGCTCCAAAAGATTACAAGAATGCACATCTCAATAGGCTAGTAGTTTGTGTTTGAGATAGTAAGGATTGAGTACATAATCATTTCTACAAACTAAAAACAAAAAGTAATGGTTGCGAACAATAGAGCACATCCATCAAGTTATCAAGGACAGGACTTGTGCCCCACACTTCCTGAAAAATATAACCACACAATTAGGCAAGTAGAGAAAATATGTAAAGTATACAAAGTTACAATCAACCAAATATAGACATGCTGATAGAAAAGCTAAAAGCCAAAGTATAAGCCTATGCGATCATATAGTATTTTTGCAATACTTGTGCCCCACATGCTGATAGAAAAGCTAAAAGCATACTAGGCATAAGCCTACTCAATAAAATTTGCAATTTTTGGAGCTTCACTTGGCATAGAAAGATGAAACTTGTATTAATTAATGCAAAGTTGACACCATATTTTTATCATAATAGTTAACGATCAGCGCAAGCTAAAGATCATACACTCCTGTACTTTGTAGAAATAAGAGAAATCAAGGCATGTGGCATGTGGTTTATATATCATGCTTACATATAAGACCATAAAATAAAGCTTGAGATAAATTCAGATATCTACTACTCTACTATACTATGAGCCTAAAGTTCATGATCTCTGATATAATGCAGTCATTAAGTTTAGAACATAAAGAATCTCAGATATTGTCAAATCATTAGGCAGCAAGCAAACTGAGAACGAAAGATAACTAGTGAGTTGGTGATTGTACAGACCTAGAATGCACAGGAGTGTGCGGTATATCACATGGGTCTTGCTTGTGTTCTTTGGAAACCAATCGGACAATATCTAACTCTGTATCAATCTTCTGTAAGCATCAGCGACAGTCATGTCCATTTTCACCTTGCCTCCTTGGAAGTAGTCTGACAAAGAAGCATTAGAACACATCAGATCTTATAACACTTTAAGTAGCATACACCTGCATACAAATCTGCATGCAATATTATTTGGCAAAATTCAGGAAATAATGTAACTTTGTCCTTGAGGCTTGGGAAGTTGGACAGATGATCGATAAAATGCTGCCGTGTAGGATTGGTGGAGGAAGATGGTAAAAAACGACAAATTAGTAGTAGGCTAGAAAGCTCTCAGATAAACTAAAAAAATACCATGTAACATCTCTGAAAATTTGAAACTTGAGTCTTATAAATGAGAACATGAAACATAAAACATTAGAGCTAGATTTTGTTTCTTGCCTCTTATCAGTGCCTCTGATCACATGACCAACTTAATTACAGCAACTAAAAAAGTTCAAGCAATGGCACTTCATGTATTTATAATTATACTACTGCATTTTCTTATTGCAACACTCATCTAAGGTTTATCGGTACATGGCAAATTGCTCTCCAGAAACTGAATCTACGCAATCAACAGAGGCTACTACCATCCATCTACATGTGAACACAAATCAGTGAATGCTACTGTCTATGTTATATTGCTGAACACCATATTAAGAAGATGTGTAGCAAACTGTTTTTTTCCGGCAAGTAGTAGCACAAACTCTGTTGTATGGAACTGATATTTAAGTCATCTGCATTCGGTATGGCCATTATGCATCAAGAGAGTGTAATATTAACATTGAAGCATCTATGTATCTAACATATAAACATTAACTGGGAGTTTGATTCATATAACTCTATTTTGTAAATTAATGTTAGACAAATTTGAGGTCATTCGTGGGTATAGATTTTTGACTTTTTAGTTGATACACTCGACAAGACGAGGGACTAGCAACGTTCCAAAGTCTGCAGGTACATCCTGGCATTAACAAATTTTCACGCTTTCTATGAATGAATACTTAAAGTCAAGACATTGGAAACTTGTTAGTATAATATCCAATTTGGTAATCATCTCATGGTTGATACTGAAATGAGTAAGAATCCAACTGTAGTTGTCATATTTCAACGACACATCCAAGCAACCGAATTAACTTAGGATACATCTAAAATTCGAAACAAATACCAAAGTTGCCTAAGATGTATATCACATATCAAATCAAATAGCAGGAACTCACGTTGTAGCCAAGCCTTGTAGGTGATGTTGGGCTTCTCCGACGAGCAGAGCAGGGAAATGCTGGAGTGGCGGCACCACGCCAGACGGGCATATGGGAGTGGCGGTGCAGCACGATGGATGCCGAGGGCTTGAGCAGCTTGCGGCGCCGCTCGACACCGCTTCACCTCCTCCGGCTCCGCCCCACGCAGCTCTGAGCTCGTCCCTGATGTAGTCCTCCTGGATCTCGACAAACGGTGGCCCATTCCCCACCGGAGTTGACCTACAGGTGGAGGAGGAGGAGCGCCACAACAAGGATCCCATCGCCCATGCCCGCCGAATCCGCGAGGGTATGGAGAGAGCTGAGAGGGAGCGCTGCCGGATCCGTGAGAGAGGGGGGAAGAGGGAGGTGCGCCACTACCGCCTTGGCGCGAGAGGGGACGAAAAGAGTTTATCGGAGAAGCGGTCGAGCGCCCTCCGCCGCCACCGACTCACGGGCTCACGCTCACCGCCGCTGCACCTGCCTCCTCCAGACTGCTTCATTCCTCACCAAATCAGACATGCCTTCCTCGCCGGATCCACGCTGGAGTACCACCGAAGCTGTGGGGAGAGTGCATGGTGCGGGAGGGCTGCAGGTTGCGGGAAGGGCGCGGTGCAAGCTAGGGAGAGGGCGGCATGGTGCAGGGATGGGGAGAGGGCGGCACGGTGCGGGCTGCGGAGAAGGGAGAGGGTGCGACAAGATTCTGTGTAGGGCTACGAATGTGGGGGTCTCGGGATGAGGAAGGAGCAATTAGGGTTTCAAGTTCATTTTGTTCCCACCTTCCATGTTTTGATCAGACGGCCAAGATCGAGGGTCATTCTATTCGGGCTCGATGGGCTATTGGCTGAGGGCATGTTTAGTTCGAAAAGTGCTACATCACATCGAATCTCTTGTCGCATGCATGAGGCATTAAATGTAGGTAAACAAAAAAAAAATTACATAGTTCGACCGAAAAGTACGAGACGAATCTTTTGAGCCTAGTTAGTCCACAATAGGATAATAATTATCAAATACAAAACGAAAAGTGCTACAAAGAGCCCAACCCAAAATATTTCACCAACTAAACACACCCCGAAGACGTGGAATGGGCTCATTTCAAGCTATTTTGTCCTTTTTTTTATTTTCTATTTCCTTTTTAGATATAGAAGATAACAACAACTTGAACTACACATCCAACCTAAAAATCTCAAAAAAAAAAAAAAGGAAAAAAATATAGGTAACGATACAAGTTCTATTTGAGCTCGAATCCTAAAAAATCTCTAGAAAATTAAGTGTTTTACTAACGACTACTCAAAATACCATTTTTATGACTCTAGCAAAAAATCAATAATATTATCAAATGGTCAAAAAAAATCTAAGAATAGGTACATGTGAATAATTTAAGTACATAAGCTTGCCATAAAAGTTTGAAAATATTCTACATCTTTTGGGGTGGACTCAGTTCAATGTATAATTATTGGGTGAAGTCGGGTGAAATTTCAATTAAATTGGAAAAAGTACCAAACCAATTCAGAAAAAATCTCAAACTTGGTGGTTCGTACACATGGCATGGCATCCCCAGGCCTGAGAAAAAGTTTGAGACAAATCGACAAAGGAAATATGCACATGAACTATAAAATCATGAAAAACCAAAGTGTATAGACATTGTTTTTTTAGCATCGTGTATCGGCGTGGTTGGGTGAAAGGTTCTATATACATTTGTGAAGGATGTTCAGCCTGCTGGTGTCGAAATGGATTGATTTTTTTGTAGTCACCTACACCAAAAAAATGATCCCACACAAGATATTAGGTTTTTCTAATGATTATTTGCATTATTGTATTTTTGTATGTGCCGCATGAGACAAATTATAGTGAATTAGGTATGCAAAACACTTTCGAATTTGCACCCACCTACACAAAAAAAATGTCTCCTAGGGCACAAGAGACCATATGATAAGTTTGGCACCATTATGGTTCTTTTTGGGGGTGGACTCAGCTCAAAGTATAATTACGAGGCGAAAGTCACACGAAAATTCAATTAAACTATAAAAGTTCCAAACCATTTTAAAAAAAAAATCTCAAAATTGGTGGTTCCTACACACGGGGCTAAGAAAAAAGTTTGAGACCAATGCAACACTAAAATGCACATGTACCACAACAATAAAATTTAATTAAATCTAACCATGAATTTTAACTATTACAAAAAGTGATAACAGTAGCATGAGCATGTAGAAGACTTAAATATGAATCTAACGCAACTAGAACGGATCGAATGTGATTTAAAACATAAAAGATATAAGCATTTGAATTTGCATTGCAAATGTGTAAATAAGTGAAAACCAATTTTGAATATGATAAAACCAAGAGTCATGCCATTTGGATTTAAAACACAAAAGATATCTAAGCATTTAAATCTAACCATGATTTTAGAAAAATAAGAAAAAGAAATCATCAATTTGGAGTTAGCATGAGAGAGAAAACCTTGTTAGAAATATTAACTACAGATTAAAAGGAAAAAAAAAAGCTTGTGTTCATGTTCAAGGTTTGTAGGGCCCATTTAATTTTGGCGTCGATAGTGTGACGTTGTACAATGCTTTAGCGTCAGACAATTCAATGCTAAATCTAGATACATATAGCGTCAAACAGCACATCACTCAATAAGGATTTAGCGTCGGATCGTCTCTAAGTAAACATTAGCGTCAGATCCTCCAACCATAAAATAAATCTTTAGCGTCGATGGTCAGATGGTGATTTGGTGTTGTGATGTAGTGTATTTAGCAGAACTATAACATACTGCTTTTCAGATTGCACCTGGAGAGTGATCTAAGTACGGGTAATAAAACTATAAACTTGGGGCAATGTTGCTTTGAAGTGTTTAGTTTTTCTGATGGTAGGCCTAACCTATGGGGCATAGCTGTCTCAAAAAACTATGTTCAGATTTGCAGTTGAACATATATTTCAGATTCTGCAAAAAAGTAGATGGAGTGGGTAACAGATGAGGTGTTATCGCCTCCTTTTCTTGGAGGCTTGGCTGGCTTGCCCACCATCTAGGTACTGTGGCAACTCACTGGGGATGGGAACAAAACCAGGTTTCATTCTAGCAGAGTTGATGGTTTCCGCATCACAAGATAGGCCATCACTCTCCTTGGAGTAAGCAGTGGCTGCCAGCAGAACCTTCTTCCTCATGTCGACCTCGATCATCCACTTCGGGTCGTTAGGATAGCCATCTTCCTCTAGTCGGAAGATGATGACGTCTGGATTGTCCACGTGGACGATGGGGAACTCCGGCTGGATGTGTGGGATAGGGAAACGGTCTCCGCCATCGAAGGCGTCCCAGAACTCTTCCTCGTGCATCGTCACGTCTTTCCTCCACGTGTAGTCGTCTTCGCGAAGCGACCAGGTGGTGATTCGGAACCTGCGGCTCCACTTGAACAAGTCTCGGTGCCCAACTGTAAAGTTGCTCCAGTGCTGTGTGTCTATGCTCACGAACTTGATGCCGTGGCGCGTGACGCACAAGCTACGGCAAGCTTTAGGGTATCCTCGGCTGCCCCATTCGCGGTGCTCAGCGTCACCAATCTTGTCCACCGGAAGCGGCAGGTACTGGAGCCTTGGCGGTGGCGGCGGGTTCCTTGTTGTCTTGGACTGTGAGGACATGTCCATGAGAACCATCCCACGGTAGTAATCCACCCAGATCATATACCTGCGTCTGTACGGCACCACTGCATCTGTGGACCACCAGTCTAGGTCACAACCGCCGCCGCCGGGACGTGCAGGTTCTGGAAGGATTGCCACTGGTCGGAGCCAGACCGGAACAGGCTGACGCTGGTCCCCTCGAAGCAGTTGATCCAGAGTTGAGCCACAATGAACGACGGCGACTCGTCGATGTCGTCGCTTGTGCAGGACATTATACCAATTTCGCCGTTATCCAAACAGTGAGAGTAAATGGCAGACCGGCCGGCAGAAGGCAACAGCAACAACGCCGGCGGCCGGCTGCGGCAGGAGGTGTCGTCGCGGTCACGGCTCGCCTGGTAAACGAACAGGTCGATGACAATATTTGGCGGGTACGTGTTCTCGTAGGACTTCATCGCAAGTAGCAACACGTCGCGGTGCGCGGCGATGACATCCCCTTCGCACTCCCTTCGGTGCCAGTCGAAGGTGAGGACGGAAGTTCCGGGCGGTTCCACGAGCTGCAACGAGACGGAGATCTCCTCGTCTCTGGATGTGCGGGACATCGCAGACGTCGTGCGGTTGCCGGAGAAACCGTCCCGCCGGGCACCGGCTCGGTTCAGGAGCACCCAGCTGTGGTGCGAACGCCGCACGGTCAACGAATCGGAGGATCGCTTGAGCCGCCGGTGGCTGCCGCCGTGCACATCGTCGTCGGTATCCCTAGTCGAGGCCCGCATGGATCTAAGAGAGGAGGACCCGCTTCCTGATGATCGCTTACGCATATAACGCCGGTGACCGGACATCGATCTGTGTTTCTCCGTGGTCCAGATCGATGTGTCTAGGTTTTTGTATTCTGGTGGCGTGTTGGCCGTCGGCAGAAGTGGAAACGGTGGAAGATCCGTGGTTTCTGGACGAAAACAGGATTGATTTTCGTCCCTCTCTCTATATATGGCAAATACTGCTCGCTGCTTATCTAGAAACAGACTACATCGTGTTTGCAAAGTATGCGTGCCGCACACGGATAACCAGTGGTCACCAGATGAATTGACTAATCCCTGTGTCAAGAAAAAACTGAATGAGACCAACTCGTCCATTGCATCCAGTGTTTGGTTCTAAGACCGAGACAGATCCATTTGGAAATTTGGATATTCAAGACATCCCAAATATTCAGGGACCAACTCGTCCCTCCAACACCACAAGTCTACATCACACCTCCTCGTTTGTTCGTCGTGTCACGGCAGGCAGGGCTAGCGGTAGTGGACGCGCCAAGAGAAGGTGCCAAGGGCTTCTAGGGCAGTTTAACGTTTTGGTGGACAATATTTTTTTTTTTTGAGATTACACACGCATACAAAACGCAGACGCTCGACATGCACACACACTCACCCTTATGAACACATGTACGCAAACCCTACCCCTATGAGCACCTTCAAAGGACTGAGCCGGCAAATCTTGAAGTTCACAAATTCACCACAGGCGTCTCACTGTCGATGGGGACGTCGTCCACTACTTAATGCATAGCGCCGGAAAATCCTGAAATGAATCCGAGGATAATGTGTCGCACCAAGAAACATGATGATATGGGTTTATAGTATCTTGAAGTATCAACATAGCAAACTGAGGGTGAATAGTTATCTTAAAACTTACGGTAATTGTTAGGAGTAGGTAATTGTTAGGAGCAGATGTTCGTCAGTCGGGACACTCGGACTAGGTACAGTGAAGGCCATGCCTAAAAAAGAAGGCCCACATCGGACCCTCGTCATTCCCACACCACAACTTCCAGATCTCTCCCGCGCGCACTCTCCCCGCTACACCGCTTCCCCACAGCGGCTTCCGCCCCAACGCATGTCGGTCCTCCCCGCTGCTGCGCGCCGTACCCTCCCAGCTGTTTTGCCGCACCACCATCCTGCACCTCGCCCCTATCTAATGGTCGCAGTCACCACCAGGTCGATTTGGGAAGTTGCATATCACTTTGTAATATACACATGTTATAAGCCTATGTTTAAATTGTTTCGAGTCTTTTAGATGTTTTCAGAGGCATGCTGCAATTGTATGTTTCGACTTTTTCAAATGTTTCAGAAGGGATGTTTCAACTAGGTCCAGTTGTATCTTTCAACGGTTGTTTCGAATGTTTCAAAAGTAGATCAGGTATGTTTTTCTAGTGTTTCAAAACAATGTTTCAAATGTTTCAACTACCTTCATGATTATGTTTTATCTGTTAGTTTTAAAATGTTTCAAAAGTAGGTCAGGTGTTGCTTCTTATTGTTCTCCCACCTTCTACCACATGCACTCCCCTATGGTAGAGCCGAGGTCGAGGTCGAGCTCCCTCATGGCTGGGCCGGGGTCGGGCCGGGGCGGGTGGGGGCGACGAGGCAGGCGGGCCGGCAGGGTAGGCGGTAGGCGGCGGGGAGGGGGGGCAGGCGGGGCGGCGGCCCAGTGGATTGAAGTGTATTTGTATGAGACTTTATTCAGCAGAGCTAGTAAATATTGCTTTTGACCTAATGAGTGCGGAGTGATCTAAGCACGGGTACAAACAATCAACTTGTGACATTGCTTTGAAGTGTTTTGTTTCCTGATGACAGATCGAAGACTATGTTGAGCTTTGCAGTTGAGCATAAACTTCAGGTTTTGCATGAAAAGGCGAAAAAAAAAAATGTGTAACTGATGAATGTTACTGAGCTTTGTAAACGAGCAGTAATGAACCAACACAACAATTAATCAAGAGGCAGCAGGTATTCCCGGGGCTCTCGTGTAATCAAGAAAGAGTAATTAATTAATAAATAAACAACTGAATAAAAATAATTAAATAGGTTTGTGACTTCGTGTGATCTTGGCTTCTTGCGGTTTGCAGGGCTAGGGTGGGCACACCAGGCCTCCAGCAGTGTTCATATGAATGGCTATATTGATCAAGTAATTAACTGGACTGCAAAGCACCGGGATGGCGACCAGCAATTTCTAGGGGCATACACGGTGGAGCTGAGGTATGGTACCGAGTCCTCCGCCACTGCAAATTGCGTCCTTTTCTGGTAGGCATGTGACGTTGCAACTCACTGGAGGCTTGGCTTGGCTTGCCCACCATTCAGATCCAGGTAACTCACTCGGGATTAGTGTTGAAAACGGACGGAATTTTTCCCGCTCTGTTTTCTATATTTTTTTACCGTTCGTTTCCGCATTTTTCGGAAAATCCGAACGGTCGGAACGGGGCGGAGGTCGCCGGAATGCGGACGGAAGTAGAAACGGCGCTTTTTCCGTCCGTATTTCCGAATCCGTATTTGGTCAGAATTTTTCCGTATTTTACGCATTTTTCCGTATTACAGCAGTACATAACTTTCTCATCCAGACTCCGTTTTCAGCAAACCACACCTTTCTGGAAAGCTAATGATGAGATCTACGCATCTATTATGGTGGTGTTGTACGCCCATACATTTATTGATTATCAATTAATATATGTATTGTCTTTTTAGATCATAAATGCATTCCATCCATAATAGTTGATTTGAAACCGGAAGACACCACAGATGATGTCCACCTAGATGATGACGGTGAAAGTGATCCCGATGAGACGGATGATCTTTGGAGAGCTGTGATGGTATGACTGAAGGTAGCCGCTAGCTGGAGGGCTAGAAGAGATGGATGGTTGCGGCACCATGTTATTCGGCTTAAGTTCCGGCTTCCGGCGTTTCCGTTCAATTTCCGTTAGATTCGCTACGTTCGTTTCCGTGCACCCGCATATTCCGATTCCGTTTTTCGAACCGCATTTTCCGAACCGGATCCGTTTCCGCCAACAAATATAGAAATGGAAATAGAAATGAGGTTTTTCCGTCCGTTTCCGTCCGTTTTCATTGCTACTCGGGATGGGATCAAAATCAGATTTCATTCTAGCAGAGTTGATGGTTTCCGCATAACAAGATTGGCCATCACTTTCCTTCTTGGAGTAATAAGTGGCCGCCAGCAGAACCTTCTTCCTCATGTCGACCTCGATCATCCATGTGTCAGCAAGCTTTTCTAGTCCGAGGCATGGCTTGTGTAGTCGGAAGACGACGGCGTCAGGATTGTCCATGTCGGCAGCGACGGGGAAGTCCGGCTGGACATGTGGGAAAGGGAATCGGTCTCCGCCATCGAAGGCCTCCCAGAACTCTTCCTCGTGCATCGTCACGTCTTTCTTCCACAGTAGTTGTCCTCACGCAGCGAATAGGTGGTGATTCGAACCTCTTTGAGTAGTGCTTGGTGTCGACTCTGACGAACTTAATGCCGTGGCGCGTGGCGCTTTTGCCGGGCGTAAGCTTTTAGGAATAATCGTCGGATGTATTTGTAAACCCTGTCCTCCGGAACCGGAAGCGGCACGTACCGGAGCCTTGGCGGCGGAGGTGGGTTAGTCGTAGTCTCCGACAGGTCCATGATCACCATACCCGCGGTAGTAATCTGCCCAGATCATGTACCGCGTCCTCCATAGTTGTACGGCACCACGTCGTCCGTCGACCACCACCAGCGTAAGTCATATCCGCCCTTGCTGGCGCCACGGATGTGCACGTTCTCGATGGACTCCCACTGGCCGGACCATGACCGGAACACGCGGACGTTGCCCGTTCTGTGCGTGTCATCCGAAGTTCAGCCACAACGAACGAGTCGACGCCGTCGTTTTCTTGTGCAGGACATTATACCAATTTCTTTGCTACTCTTAACATGTTCAAGTAGCAGCAGCAGGGACGGCGGCCAGGAGGGGTTGCGGCTCACCTGGTAAACGAACAAGTCGACGACAGTATCCGGCGGGTTCGTGTTCTCGTAGGATGTGATCCCGAGAAGCACGACGTCTCGGTGCGCGGCGACGACCTTCCCCGAGGATGACTTCCTCAGAGTCGTCGACGTCGGCACCACCCGCGGGCAGTCGATGACGACAGTGAGTTTGAAATTCGGGCGGTTCCACCAGCTCGAACGAGACGGAGATCTCCTCGCCTTTGGAGGTGCGGGACATCACCGACGTGGTGACGCCGGTCGCTGGGGAAATCGTCAAGCAGGGCACCAACTCCGTTCAGGAGCGCCCAGCTGGGATTCGAAGCGGTGAACCCACGGGCAACACATCGTCGGCAGCTGTCTGTGGAGTTGAAGCCGGTGAACTCACGGGCAACACATCGTCGGCAGCTGTGTCTGGAGTTGAGGCCCGTATGGAGCTATAGGAGGTGCCCATAACGTCTCCGTGGTCCAGATAGATCTGTGCGCCAAGGTTTTATTTACTTCTTTTTATTTTAGTGGCATCGGTCGGGAGAAGTTGAAACGGGAACGGATCGGATCGAGGTATGGAGTGCTCTATAATATATTCGCGCGGCTTCAATCGGGGCGAAGGAAGTTCGGTTTAGGACTTTGGTAGAATTCAGTTTTTGCTCCTTCCCGACTTATTTGGAAACAGAGTACGTACCTCTCCTAGTCGATTGTGTCCTGATGAAACGAACTGATTAATTAATAAATATCTATATGTTTGGCCTTTCTAAACTCTAACTTGCAAAACCTCTAGACTTGGAAGCGAACCTTTGTGGTTCAGGAACTCGAAATATAAGGAGTCCCCAGACGGAGGAAGACTTGCGGTCGTAGATAGACGTAAACGAGAGAACAATAGACGGAGCAAGACTTGCGGTCACATAGAGATGAAGGTGAGAGATGGCGGAAGCGCGAAAAGAATGATTGACGCGGAGGGTATGATTTTTTAGCAGGAACCTAGCTTGGGGCAAAAAAAAAAAAAAAAAAAAAAAAAAAAAGCCCCCTCGACAAATAGGGTTTATTATCTATACCTACTAATAAAGAGAGAAAATTTCAGTACCACCTTAGTTTTTCAACTTTTTTCTGCCCACCTTTTTCTGCCGGCTCTTTCTGTCCGCAAGCCCTTCTTTTTTCGTGCAGCCTGGACGGATACGTAGTGGACGACTCGATATGGAAAACAAACACAACCTCTCCCTGGGCTGCCGGACTCACCTGCGAAATTGATCCAGCTAGACTTACTTGCGTACCGTCCTCCGCATCCCTAGGCGAGAAAATATACAAGGCAAGATGAAAACAAACTCTGAAGCTACGCCAAGACAAGAACTGGAAGTTCCAATGCCAAGAGAACATAAATATCAGCTCAAATAAAAGAGAAATAATTCTTCTACCAGAAGCCCTGGCACGAAAGATTGTAGACCCTGTGCCTCTGAACTCCTGGGCCTTGCTGGAGGCCGCTCGAGGCGCGTGCGGCGCTGTAGGCCGCTAAAGGTGCGCGCGGCGCTGGCCGCCTTCGCTGCAACGAGGGAGTTCATCCCACCAAATCGAAGGGCGTCTGGCAGCCGGCAGTGGCGCACGGTGGCGGGCTGGAGCATGGGTAGTAGGGTTGCTATCGGCGCTCCGGCCAATGGTCTCACGAGTTCGCGGTGCGCAGTTCTCATGTGCCAGCGAAGGTCAAGCCCAGCAAGGTCCCAGTGGCCTCGGGGAGCAGAGAAGCCAACGAGAAAATAGGGGCGGCAGGGGCAGGGTCCTGGGAGGATGCGGAAGGGGAAAAACGAGCATGGAACCGGCGGTCAAACCAATAGAGTTTTTCCAGTATCATGAACAAAAGCATATTATAATTTGCTGTCCAAAAAATAATTGATTTTTCAATACAAAACCTATTCTGGCTCCACGGTGGACAAAAAAAAAAACGTCATCAGGAGAAGCATCATTTTTCAAGCACAGGATCTATGCTATAACAGTGACAGAAAAGGATACATCCACGGTGGTAAGTGAATTTAAAAGACCTTTAAATTTCTATATAGTTTATTCTTATACCATTCTAGATCAGCTAAATGGTCTCACTAATCAAACCATGGACTAAAATATTAAAAGGTTTGTTCTCCAATTTATAATATAAATAAATATGTCCCCAGCTACGTATTATTGCAAATGTTAGCCAATACCATGGACACCATGCTAACAGCAAAACAAACTGTACCAACTCAGTTCCAAATTACAGTTCTTTTGATTGTTTTGACCCTAAAGTTTACCGCTCGTTGTCTTTAAAAAAATGGGTATATCATTTCTTTTGATGTGATATGCTTTATTAGTAAACGTCCTTTAACAATGATTTAAATTTAAATATGTGTAAATATTTTGTAATAAGACAATTGGTTGAGGTACAAAAGTCAAACTAATTATAATTTCAAGGGGTTGGTTTTATAATTTTTTTAAAAATCTTGAACATATATAGATACGTAACATTCTGTCTTTGCTTTGCTTGATTATTTGATGTTTTCTCCGTTGCAACGCCGGGCATGTTTTGCTAGTATAATTAAAAAGGGAGTTTTACAAGACACATACAAAGGAGAGAAGAGTTTAACAAACAGTTAAGCTCAAGGAAACGAAACGGCAAAAAATCTATCAAAGCTTTTTACAACTAAACAACAGAACCAACATTACAAGGATGCGTCATATTGTAATCTTTGTTCGGTTAAGATTAGTTGAGTCTTGTCATAGCTAGATATGGGGAGGATGTGATCGGTGGCATGCTAGATCCGCGATCCATCCTGTAGTCGGTTGGAATCGGCGCCATCCCGCACTGCGCATGTGGCGTGCACCGCTGAGCAACGGGACACGCCGGGTGCGTGGGGTGGCGCGAGGGTCTGATGCGTATGTGCCAAGGACTGTATCTCATATATATGTCAAGATTAAAGACCGAGGAGCTGCGACATTCGGCAGCACAATAATCCATCTAATCTCGTGTGTGTGTTCTTCCTTGTAAACTCGCCGTGGTCACCGTAGGCTCACCGGCGTCGAGGCACCGAGCTCGAGCATCGTCTGGCTCCAACAAGTGGTATCAAAGCCGTGGTTGGCCTGGCTCCAACAAGTGGTATCAAAGTCGTGGTTGGCGGTGGCGGTGGTGTTCGTCGTCGACGAAGAGTAGAGGAAGACGCCAGGTGAGTTTGATCGCCAGGTCGTGGTAGATGGAGGCGTGAATGAAGTATCGTCAGTATGGGCACTTCTGGTGAGAAGGAGTCCATGCATGGATCGGGCGTTCAGTCAAGCCGCTAGCAATCTTGTGTGGCCGATGCTTTTTTTTTTTTTTTTTTTTGACCGAACCGGTCGGGGAGCCCCGACCTCTCTTTTTTAATTAAATAAAAGAATGTTACAAAAGGGGATTACAAGGCAACTAGGCCCAAAAAAGAAAAGAAAGGAAAAAATGAGCCTATACATGACTATCTCTCCAGGAATGAAGAATAGCAGCTCTAGATGGTTTAGCTTTGATACAAACCAAGCTAAAATCCAACTTGAAGATTCTTTTCCATTCATCCACTTCTCTTTGTCCATTTTGAAAAATGATGGCATTTCTAGTTTTCCAAATAGACCAACATGCACAAATCACAGTTTCTCTAAAGATTATACTATTGAAATTTACCTTGGCTTTGAGAAACATTTCTGCTGGACTAAGATTATTGTCCCCGAGGATATGTTCGAAAAGTCCCAACATTCTTTGCTAAAGGGACATTGGAAGAACAGGTGTAAGTAGGCCTCTTCGACACCCAAGTTGTAGAGTACATAGTCAAAGCGGCAAGGGACATATTTTTCCTTCCAAGAAGATTTCTAGTATTCACTCTATCTCTTACCAATAACCAGGAAGAAAAATTTCTGATTGCCGAGGTTACTTCGGACCCGAGATCCATTTATATAGAGGAGAGGTAGGAGTCTGGTTTGTTAGATGCTTATAGGCTTTCTTGCTACTGTATACAGAGTTACCCCATTTATATATCCATATATCATGTTGATTCTCATCTAACTGTAGATTCTGAATGATTATCTGAAGCTCATTCAACCGTAAGTTGGCCACCCGAGAAAGAGTTGGGGTAAAAATCCTCACGAAAGGTTTGATTCAGATAGAATCTGATGCTACATTTGGGCTTTCTAGTGTGTGGCCGATGCTCACCCGATCAAACTATTAAGAGTGGGCATCACATCAGATGCAATCTTGAGAGCATGTACTTATGGGATGCAGTTGAAGCTGACCCTAATAAGGTGGAGCGCCGACAAGATTGTCTGGCTCTCGGGGCCATGTTGCGCGGCGTTCCACAAGATATGCACTCGATGCTCTTCAATAAGAAGACGATTAAGGGCGCATGGGGAGGCGATCAAAGGCGATGAGGCTTGGTGCGGATCGTGTTAAGGAGGTGAACACTCAAAAACTCCTCCGCGGAGTTTGAGAGCATCGTCTTCAAGTCTGGTGAGACCATTGATGATTTTGCCACTCACATCTCAAAACGTGACTGATCTCCATGGACTTGGATTTGAATCGCCGATAATACACGCGTCCGACACGGAGCCTGGCGTCATAAACATCATCCAGCGTCCGTCGCTTATCATCCAGCGTCCGACGTGGTCGTCCGTCGGGGGGTCAATTTGCAGGGCTCTCTTTAATGCGTCCGACGTGCGCTGGGGCCTACTTGTTCAAGCGTCGCGCCGCAACTTGTAGCCCGAAGAAACCTCTCGCTAGACGCCCGATCGCGCAAGAGCCGGGCGGCTCCGTCGCCAACTTATCCTGCCGCGCGGTTTTTCACCATGCGCTGGCCAGCCGAGCCCGGCGTCGCCGCGTTGTTGAAAGCACACTTCATCGCCGCGACTTACGCTTTTCTTTCAAACCAACTTCCGCCACTTGTTCCATGTTGCCAACACGTTGAATAGCACCTTCGAGCAAGTGTGTTAGCATTTTGAAAACAATTTTCACTAAGTGTGAAGTTAGCTCTCTAGGTTAGAATGCATGTAAATGATTTTGAACCTAGAGGCAAATGAGGATCGATATGTACGATGGTTTTCACCTCTTTATAGTACGGCTTATCGATCCTAAATCACTCACACCCTCTATGGTGTCTTGAGTGAAAAATCAAATGGCCCTAATGGTTATACCTTTGCCTTGAGCCCATTTGATCCTCGAACCACTCCAAGTTGTGCACTTGATCATCTTTTGGATCATCGCGATCCATCCACCATGCACAAACCTGGCTTGACCAACCTCCAACTAATCAAACACTTAGCATAGAGAGATTAGTCCAAAGGATGTCACTAATTAGCCAAAACCAAAGTAGAGATCTTCAAGGGTCCTGGACACGGCATCGAGGCTCCTGCGCCCTGCTCACTGAGGAGTGCTGAGGCGGGATGGCGGCACATGTCGTCGACGATGAGGGTTGGGCGAGCCACGCCGTCGCTCACACCGGCGCCTACGGGCGAGTGAAGCCATCGTCATCGACGGGGCGCTAACGATGGAGAAGGGGCCCCTAGCGGGCCCATGGTCGCGGCGATGATGGCGGCGGTCACTAGATGGCGAAGGTCGGCGGTGGCTAAGCCATTGAGTCGCAGGACGCTGCGTGTGGCGTCGGCCGAGCCTATGGGGCGCACCTAGCCGAAGGAAGAGAGCAATAATCGTAGGGCGGCGACGGAGTCTATCGGCGGCCGACGGCGACGGCGATGCCGCTTGTTCATAGGCGGTCGGCCAGATCCGGGCGCGGGGGGCAGCCGTCTTTGGCGAGCAGAGGGGCTTCACCGGTCCCTCCGCGTGGTCCATGGCGCGAATCCGGGAATGCCCCCGCGAGGGGATGGGATGGACGCGCCCGCCGCGATGGTGGGGGCCTCCGCCGACGAACTCATCTTCGTTGTCCGAGCGGGTCGGAAGGACCAGTCAACTCACCGCATACCCTTTGGTCTTCCGATGGAGGGGACGGGGGTGGTGGGAGACATCGACCAGGCTGAAGCAGCGAGGGCGGCGAAGTCGGGCGGAAGACCGCACGAGCACAATATATGCTCCCTAATCTTGGCCGAAGTCTCCGTCCCGAGCGTTCGAAAGCCCACCAGCGCTCGAGGCGAACTTCGGCGGAGGTGTCAGCGGGCGCCGGGCGGCAGCGATGCACATGGACAATGGCGATGGCAGCGGGGCTAAACGACCGGCGTGGCGGTGGTGGTGCGAGGTCGTCCGGCGGCGAGGGGCGGACCCCGTCACCACGGGGCAAGCTCATGGAGGCCATGGCAGCGATGTCCGGGGGAGGGGCCCGGCGTCGGCGGCGGCGAGAGGCGGCGGGGGAGGGCGTCGTCGTCTTCATCCTCAATCTCGCCCTCGTCGGCGTCCTTGGCGGGAATGGCTCCGGCGGGTAGGGGATGTTGTCGACATGGCCTTGACCCGGCGTCCTTGCCGGGAGTCTTTGCAAGCGGAAGAGCGGGCACGAACGATGCTAGCCCGGTCACGGCTCGCGTGGTACGGCGGTGAGCACACCCCAGACGAGGGCCCCAATGATGGTGGCTTTGGGCCGGCTCCTGCGAAGAGGAGCCGACGGCGGCGACGCGAGCAAAGGAGGTCGGGTTCCTCGGTCTCCAAGGAAAGCGCGGAGGTTGGAGATGGCGGATCTGGACTCAGATGAGGCAGGGAAGGAGAGGGATGTGGAGGATTTGGAGAATTGCGGCCAGCTTGCAAGGGGGCTTCGGGCGGGGCGGCGAAGGGGAGGAGCGAGTCCATCCATCCAGCGGGGCGATTCTGCGTTTCATCACCATCTCCTCCCCACTCTCTCGTTAGTCATGGGCAAGTGCAAGGTGTGATACCGCCCGCGCACATCTTGGCGGAAATGTGGAGGACACGATGGCGGCGGCGAAATCGAAATGCGAGGAGAAGTTGTGACTAGCGGTGAGGTCCTGCAATGACGGCGACATGCGAAGGAATGGAGGCGGAAGGGGATCCCCGAGCCGCGTCCTAGACAGCGTCGCGGCGCTGGAGTTCGTTCCCGAGCCGGAGGGAGTCAGAATAAATGGCGGTTGTTGGAGGAGGCTTTGCATGCGGCACGTATGGCGAGGCTGGAGAGAGGCAAGGGGATGCGGCAGCGCTGCCATGGAGCAGCAGGCAGATCTCGGACTAGGAGAGGAGAGAGTGGGAGGGAGAGACAGAGAGGAGGGGGCGAAAAGAACAAGCAAACCCGATAACAACGAGCGGACCCAACAACACATCGAACCCGATAACCGGCCCTGGAGTGGCCTCCGCTTGCGTCGCCTCCGCACGCGGCGTGTGTTGCCGGAGATGGAAGACAGAAATCTTGCGACAGGCGTATAGGAAAAGTGACAAAAAATTATTTCTACTTCAGTTGCCTTGCAGTTTGGAAGCAAGCACGAGTAACAGGAATCGAGGTTCGACGTGTTGAAGTATGACATTACAGTAACAACAACAGACAGAAATAATCATCATACTAGTTCTTTCTTTGAGAACACATACGTTGCACAGATACCATGAAGGCTGTTCAAAACCTTCTCGATTCCATCTCGCTCGATCTACTCGCTGTCAGCATTGCTGCTCGTTTCCATGGATGCAACGGAGGGGCGGCGGGCGGGGTTTCCACGCTGACGGCAGCCACTCGGCTTCCATCAGGTCGTCGATAAGGCGGTGGAGATCACGGGACGACGAGCCGCCTTCGCGGCGGCCGCGTTGGCCTTCACGGCGGCGAATCCCGCGCCCGGGCCCTCACCGCCTCCCGGGCCGCCTGGCTCCAGGAACCTTCGCACCGCCCGAGCCACAGCCTCCGCCCGCACGAGCTCCCTCTCCTTGCACCTCGTGTTCCGCGCCCCGCTCCAAACCCGCTCCCGATCCCGAGCACGTCCGTCACCAGCCGCTCCTCGATGAACTGGTCGAACACTAGCGGCCACGTCAGCATGGGCACGCCCGACGCCCGCCCCTCCAGCAGCGAGCTCGACCCGCAGGTGCGTGAGGAAAACGCCCACCACAGGGTGGGCGAGTATCGCCGTCTGCGGCGCCCATCCTCTGACCAACATCCCCTCTTGCCAACGCTCTCCTGCCGGCCCGTCGGCGGTGCCCACCCGTCGCCGGCTCTCACCACCCACGAGGCGGCTTCCCCCGAGGCTTCAAGCCAGCGCTAGCTCCCTGAGCTGATCGCCCGAGATGGCGGCGTAGGTGACGGCACACATACACCACTGAGCAGCTCGTCGGCTGGGAGTCGAACCACGATGCATGGAGATGGAGACTGGCCGCCGTGGGCCGATGGCTGGTCTGCTAAGCCCGGGCTGGCAACGGCAGTGAGGCGGGGCGACGAGTAGCAACGCTTCAAGGATCCGACGCGCCGCGTGTGTCTCGGCGGGTAGACTTGCTCCAGGTCTGCGAGCGTGTTCACGGCGACGCCCAGGCACGCGGCCCGCGCCCAGCGTAGCAGCGGTGGTACAGCGCCTTGACCATCCTCCTTGGTTGGGCGTCTCAAAAACTCGGCAGCTCGCTGACGGGGGATCCAGATCTCTGGTCGGCAACCCGGGAACGACAACGTCATGGGAGTCGCCCGACGGCGGCGCCGCTGCTGAGTAGGCGCATCACGAGAAAGGAGAAGGCGCCGATGACACTGAAAACGACGCCGCGGCAAGCCTAGCTGGGTGGCGATGCCGCTGTTCAGAAGAAGTGGAAGTTGGTGACGATAGCGTCGAGGGACAGCTCCTGTCCCTGAGGAGCGCCTCTTGTGCCGGCCGGAAGAGGGCCTCGTCGAAGACAGCGGCGTCGATGCGCCAGCGTCGTCTCGGCGGTGGAGAGGTTCTCCACGCCCGGGCGCGAGCCGTCGGCCGACGCGGGAACAGGTAGGTCACGATCTTGACCATGACGCTCGCCGCAGGGCCCGTGCCGCTCAGTGCTGACCGAACCACCGTGGCGTTGGCTGGGGTCACGGGCGATGAAAGGCTCGACGGAACCAGGCCTGGCCGCTGCAAGACGGGGCGGGCGAGGTCGGTGTGGGGGCCAATGTGGCTGGTGGCGAAGAATGGAATCAGAAGTACAGCGCACCTTCTTGCTCTGCTTAGCTGAAGCCATGGTTTGCTGGGTTGTGCTGCTAGAGCAAAAAGACGAGCAACAGCGGCCTTTAATTGGTTCGATTATGCTTGGGACAAACTAGGTTATCGTGATAAAGATCGTGTGTGACCACGGCTATGGTTGTGCTGTCCTCATCAGAGAGTTATGCTTAGGCAACCGGTCACTCAAACGATTGTCTTGTTGGGTACAATAATCATCACAAGAGTCTCTAATAACGCATGGAAAAATACATTTGTTTTAGAAAAAAGAAACATATTAATATTTCAGCTTCTGCATCGACCGATACAAATAACTATTCCTTATTACCCTTACACCACAACACTTTAAAACCACGCAAACTCAAACACAAGGAGGGCACATAATGTCAGAACGCCTCTTTGCTCCAAAAATAGCCACCACAATGACTCAGCCATCATATCACACATGTCATCTCGGTAACTCAAAACTGTTAGCCACCACCTCCCACATCGGCCTCCTTGTCAATTTCATTGGTGCCTCCCACGTCGGCCTGATCGCCAATTTCTTGGACCACTACTAATAGACGCGAGGCCCTTGAACTACAACACCAACGCCCTCCTCCTGACCGCATTCCTCTGTCGTTGACACCGCAAACTTGAATTCTCAACTAGGCCTCCACCTCCTCTCCATGATGGTGGCCACCGCAGACTGACCAAGTACAATATTTTGAAATGATGTATAAGGAGGTACATGACGCCACTGGTGCCGCCGTCGCTTGACAGGTTTTCACCCAGGGAAGAACACAAGCTACACAAGGCGAAGAGGCCCGAATGACGATGATCACCAGTACATTTTCTGGTACAGAGTTGGAGATCAACTCTTCACCTTCATTACACGCATAACCCAACTTGGCTAGCTCGTGAGCAGCCCTATTACATTCTCTAGGAACAAAAACACACTCAAAAGAGGAGAAGTTTAAAGCTGCTAATGACTGAACTTCGTCAATTAGGTGTCCTGCCACCGACTCATTATAGGACCTGGAGTTGATCGCTTTCACCACCTCCTGTGCGTCAGTTTCAACAATTAACCGACTTATACCCAGATTGACAGCCAACTGAATACCTTGCAAACAAGCAATGAGTTCAGCTTGGAACGTATTAAGGAGATGATTGATCCTGCCTCTTCCTGAAACCACCACGTCGCCGTCGTGGTCACGGATAAGAACACCCCATGCCCCTGAACTTGACTCGGTGAGGAAAGAGGCATCACAGTTAAGCTTCAAGATGTCTTCCGGTGGCCTGGACCAGCGGAGAAATCGCTGACTTCGTTTTGTGGGGAGAGGCCCCAACACGGTTTTCATCTCGTTGACATACAATTCGACACTTCTTGCCAGCACGCCTGGTCCTCTCTTTCTAACTTCTTCTCTTGTCAAATTTCTCTCAAACCATGTGTACCAAAAGGCCGTGATCATCAGGAGCTTCTTCTGTTCTCTTGCTTTCAATATCACCTCAATAGCTCCCCTTGCAGCTAGCAATTTCAGCAACTCGGCTCTTTCCAAGTCAAGACCCAGCAAGCACCATAACTGCCTTGCCAATTTGCATTTGAAGAATAAATGTCCACCGTCCTCACCAAAAAAGTTGTTGATTGGACATCTTGTGCCTATATCCATGCCACGACGTACCAGGTTGCATCTTAGAGGATGACTGTTGTGAGCAAAGCGCTATAGGAAATGCTTGATTTTATTTGGGCATTTTAATTTCCAAATCTCCTTCCATAGACCATCGGTGTTCGTATTGCTCCCTCCTTGCTGGCCATTCACCACTCTATTTCTCATCTGGTCTTCTCTTGCCACCTTGTACGCACTCTTCACATTGAAGACGCCGTGCTTATCAAAGTGCCAAGCAGGAAAATTATCTCGGCCTTGGTGGACAGGGAGGGCGAGGATTAAATCAACATCTTCCTCCCAAAATAAGTCTCTTACTAGCTGCTCATCCCATTGTCTTGTGTGTGGATCGATCAGCTCGGCTACCTCAACAAGGATATTGTGACCCCGTCCTTGAGAAGTCTCTAGGCAGCCACGGATCCGTCCACATATTCAGATTTGCACCATCCCCCATTCTCCAAATCAAACCTTTTTTTTTAATGATTTCCAGTCCATCTAGAATGCTTCTCCATGTATATGACATTCCAGATTTTGGTTTTGCTTGGAGCACAGATGAGTTAGCATAGTATTTAGCCTTCAAGACTCTAGTGCATAATGAGTCAGGTTGCTGCAGGAGGCGCCAACTTTGCTTTGCGAGCATGGCCAGATTGAACAAAAAAATATCCCGGAAGCCAAGTCCTCCTTCATCTTTCGGTTTCATCATCTGTTCTCTACATAACCAATGGATTTTATGCTTTCCCTCTTGATTGTTCCACCAAAAACGACATATCATTGCCCTGATTTGATCGCACAAAGACTTTGTCAAGTTGAAACATCCCATAGCAAAGGTGGGAATTGCTTGTGCCACTGCTTTTATCAAAATCTCCTTGCCCGCCCATGACAGGAATTTCTCATTCCATCCTTGCATACGCTTCCATACCCGGTCCTTCAAATAGGCAAAAATATTAATCTTAGACTTGCCGACATGGACAGGAAGCCCCAGATATCGGTCACTAATGGCTTCTTTATGCACTTGCAAGAGTTCACACACAACTTTCTTCTGGGCCGGGTTTGTGTTTCTACTAAATAGAATAGCTGACTTCGCTTTGTGAATTACTTCACCTGAACACTCTTCATATAATTGGAGTATACTCTGTAGGTGCGTGCAGTCCACTTCATTTGCTCGAATCAAAATTAGGGAATCATCGGCGAATAATAGGTGGGAGATGCTTGGTGCACTATGGCAGACTTTCACTCCAGAGATTAAACCGTCATTTTCTCCTTTCTTTAGCAAAGCCGAAAAAAGGCTTTAGCAGATAACAAGAACAAATAAGGGGATAAAGGATCCCCTTGGCGCACCCCCTCTCCGGTGTAAATCTTTCAGATAAATCCCCATTTACTTTCACCTGAAACTTAACAGAAGTGACACATTCCATGATCAGCGAGACCCACTGTTCACTAAATCCCAGCCTCCTCATCATACTTTCTAAGAAGCACCATTCGACCCTGTCATAGGCCTTGCTCATATCAAGCTTTATAGCCGCATAACCAACTTTTCCTTCTCTTTTATTCTGCAAAAAATGTGCCATTTCATATTGTTGGTAAAAGTTATCCTACAGAATTATTTATAATTTTATATAGTCTGCAGTTTAACGAGAAACGATGAGCACTTCACCCGTGAGAGGGTTTTTAAATATCGAATCCACAGGGGAGAATGGTGTGAGAATAATGAGACAAAACTAATCCCCGAGATAATAGGAAGGAACGGGAGTTCAGATAAAAGGTGAGAAGAATTCTATGGTTGTCTAGTTTATATCCTTGCAAGGCTCGAAGATATTTCTTAATGGGGACGTACTCAAATGAAAGTAAGGACGAAACTTACTATTCCCCCAGCAACTATGTCCCTCGTGTCCTATCTTATGGGAAGTGGAATCCAAAGGAATCAATGGTACTAGTCACTACCACGATCTACCACGCTCCGGCAAGTAGGGTGCATTTATGAGTTATCTAGTCCAAACACCACGTTTGCACTAGGGAAAACAACTTCAATTCAAGAGCGACAAGAATTAAAGTACTCTAATGAGTCATAAACCGAAAGAAATATAAACAAGTGAACTTACTCAAATATAAGGTTGATCCACCAAAGAAGTCTCAAGATCAAGTGCAATGAAGCCTTTGATCCCGTAGGTACAAGCGAAGAGAGAGTCACCGAGCAGATCCGATACTTCTCCTTTCTTCTCCTCAACTCTACTTTCTATCTCTCAAGAAACGGATCTAGAACTCTAATCAAGTTCTTTGATCTATCTCTCAACTTTCTACTAATCTCTCTCAACTTGATCTTAGCTCTTCTAATTAGAGAGGTATGGCTCTAGCTATGATCAGAGCTGAGTATGATGAATAATGATTTCATGCCTAAGGCCAGAGGTAGGATCATCCTTATATAGTCGTGGCCGATGAATGTTGACCCTTGGATCAAACCGACCTTCAATAACGGTGTAGATACAACCTCAAAGTCGGTTTGAAACCGACATAGGAAGATGAGGCTGACACAGGGTCCCACTTTGGCGGCGGCCTAATCTGGGCCGGCGGCCGCCCGGTCACGTGGAGCCCGGGTGTCGGTCTTCTCCCCGTGTCTTCGGGTGTCTTCTAGAATGTTTTAGTTCACTTTTTCGGTCAAAATTCTCCATTGGTAAATCTTCTTATTATTCGGGGCGTTTTCTCTCGAGTTTTTCAGCATTTACCCGTTAAGTCCCTGAAAAGATATAAATCACCAAAACTCGTGGAACTGTGTTAGTAAAACACCTATTCTATGTTTTTATTCATTTTATAACCTTATTATATGTTTAGTTGACACATAAAAATAGAGCTTAAGAGGTGTCAACAAGCTCCCCACACTTAGGCTTTTACTGCGTCTCGATAAAAGGATGGTTATAACAAAAGGCGCAAGACAAGTATAGCAAGCATAAAACAATCTCATGGCCGGACTTACATTTTATTAATCTTGCCAAGAACTTTAAGCAGTTGAGAAACAAGATAGTTGAAATAGAGTACCTTATTCCTTTAATCAATTCAATTTGGAGTTTTTGTAATGATTTTTGAAAAGAAACATAGCTTACTTCTCTCTTCTATGGTACTCTCAAATCACTCAATAAATATATATATGTAGTATATTTTTTTTTGATCCTCACAAAGCACATGTAAATAACATATCTACTTCTAATAAAGTCATCCGGAGTTTCGGGTTTGTAAAAGATGTAGCATACTTACTTTGCATGTATTTGCAATGTCAAAGATGGGTCCAAGGAAAGATAACCTCTTAGATCAAGATGTGCATGTGTGTGCTAATTCTACTATGCTCTTATTTTCTTCTCTCTTTGAAATAAATATTTTTCTAAACAAGATCATGGGCTATCTTTATTTTTCTTTTTAGAGAGGTGGGCTCTGCTCACCCTAGACTTTTGTCTTTTATTTCCTCTCTTTAAAGATGTGGGTTCTACTCACCCTCGGACACTTGTCCATTTTTCATCTTTATTATATTTTTTTTTTAGGGAGGTAGGCTCTACTACCTTCCCGTAGGACACTTTTCCATTTTTCATCTCCATTTTTCTTTCTTTTTTTTTTTTTTAAACAAATATATTATTTTTGCATAGCCCATGCCTTGCTGTACAAAAATTATTTATTTATTTTAGAGAGATCAACAGTGGAGCATATAAATATTTTATAAAAACAAGTGTTATGCGTGATCTTGATCTTTGAACAAGTCTCTCAACTTGGGTCACAAAATTTGACAAAGCTCAACACAAAGTAAATAGCTTTTTGCTGGTTTTAATATTCATAGCACGGCTTTAGTAGGATATAACATTTACCACGAGATGAAGTAAAGCTATTATTTTTAATATTTTTTTGAAATAAATTCTCCAAATAGAAAAGATATCAAGAATTAAGTTCTCATCAAACTTCTATCTCAAATTTCACAACAACTTTTAATAACTTGGGATCTTTATTATTTTCAACAGCAATTAATCTAACCATGAGAAAGTATTATGTGAATTTATCTTTAGCAAAAGCATATCAACATATTTTTATTCTCTTTTATTATTTAGCATATCAAAGCAAAGGTTCAAACCACGTAACAAATGCCAAAATATGAACTAAAGCAAAGTTCGAGAGATCAAATCGAGGGTCGAAGAAATCTCGAGGACGAGGCAAGGTGGTAGCCCCGGGCGGCGATTTGGATTCTCTCCGCGGCCGCCAGAGCCCCTCTCCTCCTTGGCCCGAGTTTCATCGTGTTGGATCATTGTTACGTGTTTATTGTTTTACTTTACTTTTCGTGTTCGGTTTAGTTGTTCTTGATGTTTGTCTTGTCTCCCCCACACTATCCTTTATTATCCTTTATCCAAAAACATGGTGGAGATAAGAAAACATATACAAAAGAAATATAGAAAATAAAACTAAGATAATGGATCAACAATTTATTTAAGCAAGAGCACTCTTTATTTATTCAACCAAACTTATTATTGACTCAAACAAACTTGACTCGATGACTGACTCAAAACTCTAATTCAAAGCAAAATTGACTCGATAAATGACTCGATAAGTGCTCTTATAATCTCGAGCATTTTACATATCCTTAGTACGCTTATTCAAGATGCGCCGAGAACTCCCAACTTCTCGAGTATCATTGCATTTTTTTTTCTCCGGGCGTCTAAACGTCTAGAGATGTAGCTAATCTCACGTCATGCAGCCATCAAGTTACTCGCGCAATCAATTGTCCATGTGTAAACTTCGGATTCAAAGGTGGTGGATTGATCGCAACTAATGGCTTTGGCTTATACGGAACTATAGCCATGGAGTTGGACAAATTGGTTCTTTGCCTTGACCGGATCGTGAGACCACCATACGGGTCTCGGTGTTCTTCATGATGAAAATATATGGTGCCGGTCGCCGATCTTAATGGAGGATGAATAAGATGAGATTAAATGATCGATGGGGCTTGTTTATATAGGCAGAGGTGCATGGAATAGGATGGAAAGGCTCGCAAGTATTTTCCTACGTAAATGACTCGAGCATGTTAAGTCATTACAATGGGCAAGTTCTAGAGTATTCTGGAGCAAAAATAGAAAAGAGAGGAGGTGACAGTTTTGGCGGCGCCAGTCCCATTCAGCCGGCGCCCGGTGCCTGTTATCTTGTGCTCCGTCCTTTTTCCTATGGCCTAATATCCCTATTCTAATTGTAATGTTAATACTTTTGGCCCACAAAAACAGATTCTACGAAAATTAATTCCTTTGGGTTGGATAAATCATAAAGCCTATTTCATCTAATCCATTCAATTTATTTATTTCATCGGGCTTATCGGGCTCATAGAAAATTTTAAGACGTTGGCCATTTACCTTGAATAACTTACCTTCGAGTCTTGAAGAGTGATTGCTCCATGTGATGATGAATTTACTACCTTGAAAGGTCCTTCCCACTTGCTCGAAGTTTTCCATGCCCGAATAATTTTACTGCGGAATTAAAGAGTAATACCCGATCTCCCTGAGTGAAAGTCTTTATCTTTATCTTCTTGTCATGCCATCTCTTAGTTCTTTCTTTATAAATCTTGGCATTATGATAAGCTTTCTCTCTCCATTCCTCCAATTCGATAATTGTATCTTCCTCTCGAACTCCCGCAACATCAAGATCCATATTCCATCTCTTGATTGCCCAAAGTGAGCCTTGAACTCAAGCTCTGACGGGCAAGTGACAGGTCTTTCCGTAGACAAGTTGATAAGGTGTCATTCTAATTGGTGTTTTGTATCTTTGTCTGTATGCCCATAGTGCTTCGGAAGTCTATCCTTCCATTTAGTTCCCATTTCTTCAACTCAAGTTTACGTAAGATGTTCTTGATTTTTTTATTTGAAGTCTCGCTTGCCCACTTGTTTGAGGGTGATAAGTCTGTAGCAATATTGTGACGAACTCCATGTTTCAATAAATCTTGTCGAATCTTCTATCAATGAAGTGGCTTCCTCCGTCACTAATTACCATTCGAGGTACTCCAAATCTTGGAAATATAGTTTCTTCAAACATCTTGATTGAACATCTACCATCTGCTTTTTTTGCATGGCAAAGCTTCTACCCATTTCGAAACATAATCCACTTTGCTACTAGGATATGTTCATAATTTACTCGGATTTTAGGAATGGTCCCATGTAATCAATTCCCCGCACATCAAAGAGTTCTATCTCGAGATTGGTTGTTAGAGGCATAGCATCTCTTGCATTTATATTTCCGTGCCTCGACAAGCTCCACATCTTCGGATGAAATCTTTTGTGTCTTGATACATGGTTGGCCGAAAAATCCTGCTTGCCAAATCTTTGTATGTGTTCGAATGCCCCATAATGACCTCCATATGGTGATGAATGACATCTTTCAATAATCTGCAATCCTTCTTCTCGGCACACATCTTCGAGTAGCCCGTCGTAGCATACTCGAAGAGATATGGTTCATCCCATAAGTGATGATGACTTTCATACATAAGCTTCTTCTTATCCGCCCTTGGTGCTACATATCCTGCAACCATAAAATTAACAAGATCTGCATACCGTGGGGATCGGTATGGGTTATCCGATAAAAACATATCGCCTCTCGAGTGAGTCGTTAATAGGCAATTCATTTGGTTTTTCAAAATGCATTCTTGACAAATGATCGAAATGAAATTTTCTACTCCTTTCTTATCTTTAATTTCTAAATCAAACTCTTGGAGTAACAAAATCCATCTTATCAAACGAGGTTTAGCATCTTTCTTGGTGAGCAAATATTTCAAAGCGGCATGATCGGTGTAAACAATTACTTTAGCTCCTACCAAGTAAGATCTGAACTTATCTATAGCATAAACAACCGCTAGCAACTCTTTCTCGGTGGTAGCATAATTAAGTTGTGGTCCAGTCAAAGTTTTACTAGCATAAGCAATAGCATGATGTTTCTTGTCTTTAGTTTGCCCTAACACGCCCCCCAAAGATAATCACCGGCATCACACATAATTTCAAAAGGCAAAGACCAATCGGGGGTTGAATAATTGGTGCGTAAACAAGAGCCTTTTTCAAAGTTTCAAAAGCTTTGAGACAAGCATCATAAAAAACAAAGGGAGCATCCTTGGCTAATGTTGACACTTGTTATCATATAAAAATTATTAATCAATTAAACATGAGAAAGGGGTATAAATAATAATAACAACCTAGAATAGGGTGTCACTAACATATTTCCATCAGTTTTTGGTAATGTTGTGAATTGCGAGGACTAAAACTAAAACGGCGAGTTCGCGAGCCGATGCGACTACGCGACGTAACGCAATCCAACTCCGAGAAAGACTCTAGAAGGCTCGGATTAATCCCGGCGTGGACCAAACTTGACACCGAAGAAAACATCATCTAGAAGACTCCGAAGCCACGACGCACGACGGGACCCGGAGGGGACACCCCTAGGCCGATCGGCCCAATAATGGGGCCGACGGCCCCCTTAGCCGCCAAAGTCATCCCATCTTCCTCTGAACCTTCCTCCACCGCCTCTAAGACGCAATCTAAACCGGTTGTTTAACGTCGGTTTGATCCCGAGGCGTCGGTAGAAGTGCGGGATGGATCCAAGATTAATACCACATCGCTCGCCGAAGTGAAGAGACGGATGAAGACCCATATATAAAGACCCCTAGACCCCCTCTTTTAGATCATCAAGTTCTCAATACAACAATAATACCTCAAGATCCAAGTCATTAGAAACATCGCTTTAGGAGGAGTAGCAATCAAGATTAGAACTAGTAGGAAGGGAGAAATCCGCTCCGGATCGTCGGAGGCCTGGCTCAAGATCGGGGCCTCGTTCTTGTAAGTTCTTCATTGTAAGTAGTTTTCAAGTTCTAGACACATGCTTAATATGAATATCTTGATCATGTTTATATTCGAGATTATTTGTTCTAGTATTTACTTTGATTACACGTTTAGCATAGTTGAATTATTGTTATGTTCATGCATGGATTCGTATAGCGCTCATCCTTTTCGTTCGGAGGGTGAGTGGTAGAGATGATGTAATCGTGGTGATTAGATCTTATTTACCTCGCGTTTGCACCCTATGTGCCGGAAGTCGTGTGGTAGATCGTGGTGGTGACAAACCATTGAGTCCTTTGTAATCCATCCCCCGTATGTAGGCCTAGCGGATGTTATTATTCGGGTTGTTCTAAGTTTCGCCTTAGTCTTCATGGATTACGTCCTCATGTTTGGATTTAATTAGTCTTTCTTCGATGATTGTTAGATGTATTGCACTAATTGAGTAGGTCCTAACTTATAGTTTAGAGTTACATATTGGAGTTTCTAATGCTAGCTAGCCTATGAATTACTATCATCCACCGCATGACACTTTCTATATGACTATGGTTGAATCTATTTATCAAGAACTTTATCATTATCTTTATTGTGAACTTTGATCCTTGTTTAAGTACTTGATAAGTTTAACACTTTGCACCACGAGAGATGACTAGATTAAATGATTAAGATGTTTAGCACCTATGCATAGTTAATTCATGATAGAAGACTTCTTTTCCTCGTGGTAGATATAAATTCAACACTGGTTCTTACTCCCTTAAAATGCTACAATGGTATATTCATATCGTAAACTTGCGGATACCCGATTATAATTGTTTATTTACTTATTAAGAAGTTATCAAGGCATAGCATGAATATTTTATTCCTTGCATATTAATAGTTTAACTATAGGGATGACAACCTTTTCGGATATGCTATGAATCAATGAATATTTCTTTTAGTTTTATCTGAGCAATCTCGATATCTTTCTAAATGCCATTACTAGTTAGTGACATTAGAAATACCAACAGACTAACAGTTGGTAAGTGGTCTAGCAATATGTGAAAAATCTTTTATAAATCTACGATAGAAACCAAAGCATGGTCTAGAAAACGCATATCCCTTTAATATTCACGGGGGAGGTAACTGTTCTATAACTTCTATTTTTGCCTTATCAACCTCTATTCTCCTTTCGAAATAAGATAACCAAGCACTATTCCTTCTCCAACCATAAAATGATATTTTTCTAATTAAGGACTAAGTGCTTTTCCTCACATCTTTGCAAAACCCCGTCTAAGTTTTCTAGACAATCATCAAAAGTTTTTCCATATACGTAAAAATCATCCATGAAAACTTCCATAATCTCTTCAATCATTTCGAGAAAATATAGACATCATACATCTTTGAAAAGAAGCGGGTGCATTACATAACCCAAAAGACATTCTTCTATAAACATAAGTTCCATATGGGCATGTAAAAGTGGTTTTTGCTTTGATCATTAGGATGGATTGGGATTTGGTGATATCGAGAATATCCATCAAGGAAACAAAAGTAAGAATGTTTTGCCAATCGTTCTAACATCTCATCAATGAAAGGCAATGGAAAATGATCTTTCCTTGTGGCTTTGTTTAGTTTTCTATAATCTATGCACATTCTCCATCCTGTAACAGTTCTTTGAGGAATTAATTCATTTTATCATTTTTAACAACCGTCATGCCTCCTTTCTTAGGCACGACTTGTGCAGAGGCTTACCCACTCACTATGTGGCACGGGATATATAATTCCAAATAACAACTTAAGAACTTCCTTCTTAACTACATCTCTCATTGCATTATTGAGTCTTCTTTGAGGTTCTATAGATGGGGGTATATCTCGATCTCGTAGGGAATACGATGGGTGCGAGAGAGCGTGACTAATTCCTTTTAAATCATCGAGTCGCGTAGCCTAAGGGGCGAGCGATGTTTTTTCTAAGACGCTTATCGGCCCGAGAGTCTGTTACGGTGTAAGTTTATCATTTATGATCACCGGAGACTCGGCTCTTGATTTAGGAAAGAATAAGTAAGGCCCTGGTAAAGGTTTAAGTTCAATTGGAGGTCTAGGTGGGTTCTCAAATTCATCTAGAGGTTCTGAAGTAGTAGGATTTTCATCCTCTTCTTCAATAAAGAATTATGAATCGTCCTCTTGATTAGACTCCACAAAATATTTTATAGTGGCCTCTTTAACTTCCTCCATAGGATCTGGTTCGGACAAGACTCGGATTTAGCATGAATGGCTTGGACTATAGGTAATGAAAATTGAAGATCTTTGTCTAGTTTGAAAATCTAAGTCTCCTGGGTTGTCCTTTAAAAAGTAAGCCTTTCTATTGGTTGTCCTATCAACGGGTCAAACTCCATGATATCAAAGATATAGAAGCTAAGGTGTACCATGATGTTATTAACCTTAATTGGTAAGACATAAAGAATTCCTAAGCTTTGGACAATTTGTCCTGAAGGGCTTAGTAACAATTTTGTAGTGGGACTTAATGGCATGTTTTTGAGAAGATCATGAGCAAAAGATAATGACATGATGTTTATCCCCACTATAGGATTGTAAAGAGCATTAAAGGGATCTTTATCAATTTGGCAACAAATAGGTATAGAAGGTGAATCCAAACGGATTACATCAGAAGAAAGCTCTGATTCTTCTGTCCATTCGCTACTTATGATTGAGACAAGTTCTTCTGTAGTTCCTTTTAAATGTGTCAACTTCGGAAGGGTTTAAAGGATAAGGTTGTGATGTTCTAGTCTTCTGAGATGTTAATCGATATTTCGAGGTGTTTCCATAATCTGTAAAGAGATCATCCTCGATATCAAGCAAGAAGTCAGAGATCGAAGTGACCTCTTGTTCTTCTAAAGGTTCCGGATTAGCTAGAGTTTGTGAAGAATTTGGAATAGAATTGGGTTCACTAATCTTTCTTCTTCTATTATTTCTTTTAATTTTAATCTTTTCCCTATAGTTGGATCATCCTCCTTGTTTTCCACTATTTTATTTAAGATAGCAATGCATTCGGGAGTTGAAAGGTGAATGAAAGATCCATTCAGCAGAGGTGTTCAAATGTTTTCTAGATTTTCTATTCGGACCAATATAGAAGTGTTAAATTAGAACATGGTCCGGTATGGCGAGATTAGGTCCGTTTTGGAAAGAAGATCATATCGTTCCCAATAGGCACTCAAAGATTCATTATCTTTTTGTGTAGAGGATAAGATTGAGAGCCTAAAGTTAACTAGTTTGGACATGGGAAAGAAATCAGCACAAAATTCATTTAAACAAGTTTCCCAATTGCCACCCATTCTTTCTTTATTTCTATTGTACCAATCGGGCGAGCTTTTCCTTTCAAAGAGAATGGAAAGAGCGTCCAACGGATAGTTTCGTGAGACATGCCTTCAATATGGAGACATTTACATGTTTCTTCAAAAGTTTGGAGATGAAGGAAAGGATTTTTCGTCTAATTCTCCCGAGAAAGTATGGTTTTGGACCATCTCTATCAACCTTGGGCGAAACTCATAAGAACCAAATTTTGATAGGTTCGGATGATAGCACAGGTCTACAAGCTTGCCCTGTTGGGTGCCAAGTATTTGTAAAGAGGGGTAGTATCCATTTGGATAGTGATTTTGAAAAAAGATAAGATAAAAAAAATCTAACTAATGATATGATACAAGATTTAGTTTAGCTCACGTGTCGACAAACCGTTCTCCCCGACAACGGCGCCAAATGCTTGTTGGTAAAAGTTATCCTACAGAATTATTTATAATTTTGTATAGTGCATAGCGAACGAGAAAGCGATGAGCACTTCACCCGGAGAGGGTTTTAAATATCGAATCCACGGGGAGAATGGTGTGAGAATAATGAGACAAAACTAATCCCCGAGATAATAGTAAGGAACGGGAGTTCGGATAAAAGGTGAGAAGAATTCCATGGTTGTCTAGTTTATATCCTTGCAAGGCTCGAAGATATTTCTTAATGGGGGACGTACTCAAAGGAAAGTAAGGGCGAAACTTACTATTCCCCCAAAGAACTATGTCCCACGTGTCCTATCTTACGGGAAGTGGAATCCAAAGGAATCAATGGTACTAGTCACTACCACGATCTACCACGCTCGGCAAGTAGGGTGTATTTATGAGTTATCTAGTCCAAACACCATGTTTACACTAGGGAAGACAACTTCAATTCAAGAGCGATAAGAATTAAAGTACTCTAATGAGCCATAAACCGAAAAGAAATATAAACAAGTGAACTTACTCAAATATAAGGTTGATCCACCAAAGAAGTCTCAAGATCAAGTGCAATGAAGCCTTTGATCCTAGAGGTACAAGCGAAGAGAGTCACCGAAGCGGATCCGGTACTTCTCCTTTCTTCTCCTCAACTCTACTTTCTATCTCTCAAGAACAGATCTAGAACTCTAATCAAGTTCTTTGATCTATCTCTCAACTTTCTACTAATCTCTCTCAACTTGATCTTAGCTCTTCTAATTAGAGAGGTATGGCTCTAGCTATGATCGGGGCGAGTATGATGAATAATGATTTCATGCCTAAGGCCGGTAGGATCATCCTTATATAGTCGTGGCCGATGAATGTTGACCCTTGGATCAAACCGACCTTCAATAACGGTGTAGATACAACCTCAAAGTCGGTTTGAAACCGACCTAGGAAGATGAGGCTAACACGTGGGTCCCACTTGGCGGCCGCCAGTCGATGGAGCCCGGGGTGTCGATCTTCTCCCGGGTGTCTTCTAGAATGTTTTAGTTCACTTTTCGGGTCAAAATTCTCCATTGGTAAATCTTCTTATTATTCGGGGTTTTCTCCGAGTTTTTAGGCATTTACCCGTTAAGTCCCTAAAAGATATAAATCACCAAAACTTCGTTAGAACTGCGTGTTAGTAAAACACCTATTCTATGTTTTTATTCATTTTATAACCTTATTATATGTTTAGTTGACACATAAAAATAGAGCTTAAGAGGTGTCAACACATATGCAATCAGAATATTGTCAGAAATCAGCCTGCCCGGGACAAATGCACTCTGATTCAGAGTAATAATGTCAGGAAACACCTCTCTCAATCTGTAGGCCAGCACTTTGGACAACACTTTATAGACCACATTGCATAGACTAATAGGTCTAAGATCAGTCACCTTTTTTGGATGATCCACCTTTGGGATGAGCGATATAATAGTGTCATTCCACCCTTCATGCATCCGACCCCCCTTGATGCTGACTGCACCTCTTTCACTAGTTGTTCGCCCACTACATCCCAATATCTCTTGAAAAAATTGCCGGCATACCATCCAGCCCGGCGCCTTCAAATCACCAATAGCATCTAGTGCCCTTTTAATTTCATCCTCTCGTGAACTCGGTGTGAGTAGAGAATTCATTTACGTGGTGACGCTGGGTTGCACTCCGCCTAATAGAAGCTGCTTGTTGTGTTCCCCATCACCCACCACATTTGGACCTTGAAAAGCGGTGAAAAATAGTTAGCAATAAACTACTTCTTCTCTCCCTCATCCACCACCCAACCCCCATTCTCCTTGTGTAAATCACCTATTCTATTTCTTCTCTTCCTTGCGAGCACTACATTATGGAAATAGGCGGTGTTACGTCTCCATCTTGCAGCCAATTCACATGTGCTCTTTGTCTCTAGTTTACATCAATTTGTTCTTCTAACCAATCCACTTTGAAACTCCGAACTGCTTCCTTTTTTTACCGCCTCATCAATGATCGCTCCCCTTCTCCATTTCTCCAATTCTTTTTTTTTTCTTTTCTCAACCGTTTCTCTAAATCCCCTAATACATTCACACTCCAATCCTTCAGGCTGGAAGCCACACTCCTCCGGCCATCCCCAAGATTGCTACCGGTTCCTACCCCTTGCCCCCAAGCCTCCTCTACTATTTTACGACAGCCCTCTTCCTTCAACCAACTTGCTTCAAACCTAAACCCGTTATGATTCCCCCTACTCCTCCGAACCATCTCGGTTTCCACCACCACCGGCCTATGATCGAGAATGAAATGGGTCTCCATTTTCACATTCATCAACGGAACTTCATGCGCCATCCCGCATTAGCAACCGCCCGCCCTATCTAATCTCTCTCTGTGTGTGGAACATTTCGTGCTGTTTATTTCTCCATGTAAAGATGTCACCCAAAATCCCGGACCATCCAACTCGCATGACTCCGGTGCTTGCTTGAACCAAATAAGGTAGACCTAGGTTCTCGGGACGCCCCCCTCCTTTCCATGTTGGTATAGGATCTCATTGAAATCTCCCGCACATAGCCACGGTAGATGCTCATCATCCTGCGTCTTAAGCCATTCCATCGCCTCCCATGTCTTCTCTTTCAACTTCGGGCTCACCATTCACCCCCCTCAGAAATCGCCATTTTTCCCCACCTGTCTCCAAGACCTCCAAATCAATGTGATTTTTTGATTTACTCTTTAAAACCACATCAATCCCACTCCTCCACAACGCAACAAGACCCCTCCTTTGCCTTCGCAATCCACCACTATCCAGGTTCGTCGATTGAGTTGTTTTCTCAACAATGTCATCCTCTTCTCGTCATGTTTGGTTTCGACAAGAAGAGAACATCGAACTCCTCGGTTTAATGCACCGAGGAGCCCGAACCTACGGGGTGTTTCCCAACCCCGGCAGTTCCAACTCACAAGCTTCATTGATTCAGCAGGGGACCGGTTCGGCGGCCCCGCATTTCTCAAAACTTCGAATGTTCATCGACCATTTGCTTCCCCAACTTGGGAACTCTCTCTTCCTCATCCACGTCCATTCCTTCATCCTCCTCCCGTTGCCTCCTTTTCTCCACCACCGCAACACTACCTAAACCCTTTCCATCACCCCGATGTGCACGTTTTTGCCTTTTATACGCTCTCACCTTCCCTCCAATCTTTTTCTTTTCCCCATCATCTGTTGTACTAGCATTGAGCTGGGTTTCCTCTTAAACCGGCCCAGCTACATCCTCATTTGCCGCCTCACTGCCTCCTCCATTGGACTCCATCCCCTCACCTGGCTCCGATGATGGGGTAGAGAACGTCAGGGCCTTCTCGGAGCTCACCCCTATGGCGCCTGTGCTCGCCTTCAACAGCCGGCTGGTCACCTCTGTCTCCTCTCCACCATCCGTCCCCTTCCCTTCTTCTGACTTCTGCAATTTGCGCCAAGAGTCACTATCACTTCTCCTACCTCCACTACTGCCACCACTCCCCATACCCCCAAAGCCCCTTCCTCTGTTACTCCTCCATGGCGATTCACGATCGTTGATCGAAAAAGTTTGCCCTTGAACTCCTCCCCAAATCTCTTCTTTTCGAATAAAATGCAAATTCCTACCGAATCTGTTGTGTCAATTCTTTCTCGATCTTTGACCTCACATAAGCGATGAATATGACCAATCAAGCCACAAATGAAGCGAAGTCAGGTAAGTACTCATACACCAAAGGACACCATTTTGTCTTCTCACGCTTCTCATCACCCACATCTAGCGTAACCCAGCGCATAAGTGGCTTCTGAATATCAAGCTTTACTTTCACCCTTAGGAACTCACCCACGGCACAGGTCATTCTCGTCGGCATCAACCGCCAACACCTTTCCTATCATCTCCCCTAACATCTCTCCAAATGCTTTGTTCATCGGGCCCATTGGCATCTTTCGGGATCCTCACCCAAATTGGGATGAAATTAAACTCTACCTCATCTATGGTTTTGTCTCCATCAAACTCCGCCGCCACCACCAGATCCTTCCCAAACATCCATGGGCCATCACTACTACTTGAAATGATTTTACGTGGCGGTTTTTATTTTCCGTGGCGGGCATTAAAACCGCCACGCTAAACTCACGTCACGGTGGCGGTTTCACGCCCGCTTCTGGAAAAATCGATTAACCGTGGCGGTTATTTAACAAAACCGCCACGGAAAATCTAGGGAAAAAATAAAAAAAAAAACCCCAGATCCGGGGCCCAAATGGGCCGGATCACGGGCCATCTTTTCGCGGGTCGCCACCATGCGTAATTTGTGGATCTGGACGGGCCCCGGATCGGGTGTCGCCCGGCCTTGCCCGTGGCGGATCTCCCTCCCCGCCCGGTAGATCCGGGAGGGAGGGGCGGATGGATCTGGAGGAGCTCGAGGTGGCCGTCGCCATGGAGCTCGAGGCCGCCGTCGAGGATGCGGACGGCCGACCCGGCCAGCGGCGACCCCAGCAGCTCCACCACGCCTCCATGGGTCCGGCGAGAGATCCGGCGAGGGATAGGAGAGGGCGGATCCGGCGAGCTCGACCGCCGACCGCCCGGCGCCGGGCCGCCACTAACTGCGCCCGGCGGCGGCTTGCCGGATCCGCGCGCGCTGCCCGGAATCGCGGAAGGGAGGGGTCACCGCCGGGATCCCGCGCCGCCTCGTGCCACACAGGAAGCGCGCCGCCGGTGGCGGATCCCCGCCGGGATGGGGAGGAGAGGGGAGGGGTCGGCGCCGGATCTCGCGTAGCCATGGAGGGGAGGGTCGTCGTCCGATGGAAGGAGAGGGAGGGATGGGCGCCGTGGGAGGGCCGTTGATTTTTGTGTGAGGCACGGGAAGGGAGAGGTGAGGGAGAGAAGTGAAGTGTTGGTATATATATTTCGGCCACGATTTTCCGTGGCGGGCATTGTTAAAAAAACCGCCACGCGGTTTGTCGATTAACTGCGTGGCGATTTTTCCCCAGGCGGGGGAGCTAGGCCACCTATTTTCCGTGGCGGTTTTTCTCAAATGCCCGCCACGGAAAATAAAATCGAACACCACGCAAAAATCAATCACATAGCGGTGCATCTTCCGGCGCCCTCCTTACGCCCGATCCTTGTAAAAGGTGAACAAAAATCGGTTTTCCCCATCTCCTTACACTCCACCCCTTCATCGGACACCGATTTTTCCTAGCGTCATCTCAATGCATCGGCCTTCACCGGTTTTTACTGCGGGACCTTCGCCACCGCTGAATGTTGCCCTTGCTTGTCATCCTAGTCTGGCGCCTCCAATCTTGACACCCTTTCTTTCATGATCGGACAACTTCATTCTTCCCATCGGACTCTCCACCGTCGCCATCGGGATCCACCGAACTCCTTCCCTCGCCGCCAAGGGCGACAAAAAAATCCTTCACTCAAGCCCGGCGATCATGTTTGGTTAGGCTAGCGGATTAGGTTATGGCTCCAGGATGGAGTGTTTGTGGTGGTCCACGAGATAGCGGGATCGTAGCTGAACTCCGATCGTTGATTGAGGCACTAGCATCTGGGAGAGAGATGCGTGCGAGGAAGGAGGAAGGAACGGAACCCTAATCGCCCGATCGGATATGAAACTCGAGTCGCCAGGCGGCGCCGAGACTTCGGCGATGCAAGAGCGAAGCTGCGTGGAGGCGATACAAATAACTATTCCTTATTACCGTTACACCACAACACTTTAAAACCACGCAAACTCAAACACAAGGAGCGCACATAATAGTTTATGCCCTAGTTGAGTTTATGGCCTAGTTGCCACACATGTCCTCGAGCTGCCGACCATCATATCACGCATGTCATCTCGGCAACTCAAAACTGTTGGCCACCACCTCCTTGTCACTTTCATGGGTGCATCCCACGTCGGCCTGCTCGCCAATTTCTTGGACCACTATTAATGAATCACGAGGCCCCCCGAACTACCACACCAACGTCCTCCTCCTGACCGCCTTCCTTTGTCGTTGACACCGCATACTTGAATGCTCAACTAGGCCTCCACCTCCTCGCCATGATGCTGGCCACCGTAGACTGACCAAATATAATCTTTTGAAATGATGTATAAGGAGGTACATGATGCCACTGGTGTCGCCGTCGCTTGACCAGCAGGTCCAGGTTTTCACCTAGGGAAGAACACAAGCAACACAAGGCGAAGAGGCCCGAACGACGATGGACACTTTCAATGAAGAAAACGACGTCCGGAAACGCCGTCGTCTTCGACCAATGAGGCAAAGCTTTCGCCATGGCACCTCAACCACGTGCACAGCATTTGTCATGACTTTCCTCTGCGCCAACCATTGTCCTGTCCGACCGAGCCACCTGCTGTCGTTCGCGAAGTCCGCCCGTGTCTCCCTTGAGGTCGACGTGGGGGATGGCAAGCTATTGTGTAGCCATTGTTCCACTAGTATAGAGCACTGAGGGCAGTTGAGGCTGCCCCTAAAAGGGCACCCATGTGCTCCATCTGCTTCACCCGAGCTAGCGAGCGGAACAAGATTTGGTAAGCAAAGACATGGATGTGAAGGCCAGATTGAAAAATATCCTTTATCTAAAAAAATAGACATGGATGTGGGTACGCCAACGGCAGGCTTAACTGCTAACCGCTTGTTCATCGTGACGTAGCTTCGGCTGACGTCAGAGCATCCGATTCCTCTTCAGCTATGGTTGGGCTGTCATCATCGTGACATTGTTATCTGGCCTGGTGACAGTCATCATCACTCTTCAAGTGTGTGTCATGTGTGCGTGATGTGATTATTTTAATTTATTCGGTAGCCGCATCTCTCAAGTCGTTGTTTTATCTGCGGCTAAACCAAACCTGAGGATAAAGCTGCTCGATCGATCAAATCCTTCAGCTGCTGAACCCGACCTATCGACGACCATGCCGCCCGCCGTGCGCACGAGGCGCGCCAGCACCGTTGTCCCGCTTGCCTCCTCCGGCGACGGCACGGGCACGCCGAGCGTCGTCGACGACGTTGTCGTGCCGCTCTCCCCCATGGACACGCGCTGGGCGGCGCTGCCACCCGTCTGCCACGTCTTCCTCTTCCCCGCTGCTGCTGCTGCTCGTCAACACCAGGCAGTCCCATTCTCGGACATCGTCCGCGGCCTCAGCGCCTCCCTTGCTGCGGTCCTCCCGGCGTTCCACATGCTAGCCGGCGAGCTTCGCCTCGCCGGAGCTGGGCACGGTCACCATCGTCCGCGGCCAGGACGCCGGCGTCTCATTCGTCGAGGCGGAGGCAGACCTCGACCTCGCCAGCCTTGTCGTCGAGAACGACGACGACGGCGCCCAGCGGAGCTGACGTCGACACGCTTCCGCAGCTTGTGCCGGATATCCGCCGGGAGGAGCTCCGGCGCCGATGTTCGCAGCGCAGGTATGTGTATGTATATACACGTATGCCCGGCCCCGGCCTGTAGCCGAGCTCCGACGACCGTGGGCCAAGCTTAAGTAGCTCTGGCTGCAGGTGACGGAGTTGGTCGGAGGAATCGCGCTCGGGGTGGCCTTGAACCACGTCGCCACGGACGGGATCGGCTTCTTTCGGATCATGCAGATGTGGGCCGCTGCCGCCTCTGGTTGGACCTGGACGGAGCCGCTACATGACCGGAGGTTCGTACGTTTCGCCGGCGATGAGGAGTTGGCCCGCATGTTGTTGCGGCAGTGGCGCTGTAACATCCCCGATTTTCCACGAAGGAAAATACACAGAATTGAATAATAATGTGATAGTCCCACAAGATCACTCTATCACATTATTATTTACAGTCAATATCATAGCCATACATCGTATATTTACAACATTACAAGAGAAATACAACTCCTGGGGACTCACCTAATACAAGATTAACCTAGCGGAAGCGTAACTTCGGGATCTCGGGGTACACGTGGGCGTCGACAGTGAAGGCTCCTCCTTCACGGGCTCCATCGAAGTCGGGCGAGAGATTGGCGGAATCAATCATCTTCTTCAAATCCAAGCTTGAGCGTAGGCACGAGACCACCTAATCCTTCTATTTCTTTGCGAGAGACGGTAATCTGCACACCGCCGGTATGTGCGTGCAGGTCATGGTCGACACCGAATGAGCTTTGGTGGAAAACGAAAAATAAGGGATCTCGGCGATCCTAGTATTTGGTTGTGGTTTGCATCCTTAAGCGCATGCGAAGCAGCAATAATAAATATATTATTCACATTTTAACTCATTCCCAACATCTCCCCAAGGTCCAACTCATCTCAACACAAGCCTCACCGCTCACACACAAGTCGACAAGACAAACACGCCTCTCACTGCCTGCCTAACCGGCTCTCGCCCTCCGGGCTCTCACCCGTATCACACTCACCACACCACCAAACTCGAGGTAAGAAGAGAAAACACCCTCTCTACTCGGAAGAGAAAGACCCAGGGGAAAACCACGGGTCAAAAGACCGGCGCAGGCAGCGGGAGGTTCCGGCAATAGGCGGTTACCTTTAGCGAGTCCAGGTCTAGATGTGTCCTAGCCCGAAGGCCGGGACTATACGTATAGATTTACAACTCTGCCGAGCGTGTACTCAAGACCACACGGTCGCCATCATCGGCATAGGCAAGTGCCTAGGGCCGACGTCACGGAGACCACCTAGTCGACAATGCCACCTTACCACTCGGCTACGGGAAGCTCCGGAGTACCACCGCCGCTACCGAGACCGTGGAGAACGGCGTGTCGAGCACTCCCGCGGCTCAAGATCAACCCCCGTCTCCCGGCAGGATGGAGGCACTCGGGGCCTGTCCACTGCTATAACACTAACCGCTACCACCTAGTAAGTATGGCATCATCCAAGTAGATGGGGCAATCCGCAACCCGCCCATAACGTAAGACGTGAGGTGAGCACCAATTTCCCGGATCTCGGGTCCTCGAAGACAATAAGTCCTTAGGTAATGACCGGGCAAGACACCTTCACACTCCCTTCCCGGCCTTCGTCCCACTATAAGAGTCGAACCGGGTCTCCATATCCGCATACAAAGTTACCCGCCACGGGTAGAGTAAAAAGGGGATGCCCGTATATCCCCAAAGACTGGTCTCTGCGACTCGTCGTAGTCCCCGGCCTGGTCGACTCGACCCTCACCACACACCCAAGTCTAGACAGAAAAACTCATCCACCCCCGGATGGCACAAATCTCCGGCACCGGTCGCCTCGACACCATACTCAACGCCCGGCTCATATATCCCGGTTCACATATATAAACACGTAAGTGAGGTATAGCCACAAGGTGGCAAGTGCAAGCAAAGGTGTAGAATATATAAGTGCGAGCGCAAAGCCGGGTAATAGTGGTGGATGGGTTTTTAATCGAACATTCGAGGCTCGGGCAAAAGCATGCATCATATACTAGCAAAAGGAATAAAATAAAGTGCTAGCATATCTATTTGCAATATGTCTAATAGGTTTCTCTAAGATAAAGTGCTGCCATGACACTGCGATGTCGAGGAAGTAGTGGTACTAGCTTCATCGGGGGGTAGTCGTACACCGGGGTCTCCTCCCGGGGCAACTCCACTCCACGGTCCTGTTGTCCTCCTCCTCCATCGAGCTCTGGTCCAACGCTAACCTCGATGCAACTACCTCGCGAGACTACACGCGACAAGAGAGCAACCAATCAAAAGAGGCGACAGGACTCCAAAGGACTACGACTGGAAGAACACAAAGAGAACGGCTGAGCCCTCTCGGCGTATATCCGATCCTTGGACTAAGAAATATGAGTGGTTGTTTGCGAAGTATGAGCCCAAGTCGTAGCCTAGCTCGTATGTCATCGGTCGATCGTGTCGACCTATATGGCTTGAGTAAATAGCATAGACCTTGGCTCATCCTGAGCAAACACCACTACACGCTAACTTTCGATCCATACGTCATTTAAATTAACGAGAACCAAAAAGGAGCGACAAAATCAATTCCGATCTCCCCTAATCCGAACGCCATTATAATTGATGAGAATTAAGAGAGGGTGGAACGGGGAAGAGAAGAGAAGGAGCGACATGCAAGAAGCCAAGTGCTTAATCCATTTGCAGGGTACCAAGACCAAGGTGCTTGAATTGCACTAAGACGGGTCTATTGGGTACAAGCATGCAAGGGTTTAAGCACGAAAAGAACCAATTGAAGAACACGGGATTCACATCGCCTCGATCCGCTTCGTCATTGTATCGACGGGAATCAAGGAATGGAATTAAAATAGCAATGAATATCAAGCAACGACAGCTCAAGCAACGCCTTACTAGATCGGGCGAGGGTTGAGACGAGAGTCAAGAGGAAAAAATAGGATCCGCACTCTTTTCGACCAACTCGCCATAGAACGGCGAAAAGTTGGGAGAGAAGAGGCACGGTCTAAAGATCCCACATGGCACAAGGGCCAATCCGCACTCTTTCGACCAACTCGTAGGGCACCACGATCGTGCATCTAATAGCACAAGGCTATTCCTATGGTTCGTAGGCAGGCGGTTGTCACCGCTAGGTCCGAAGGAACGCCAGAGTCAATGCGGTACAAGCATACGAGGAGGCAAGGATAAACACTACGAAAAAGAAAGTAAAACCCAATGGCCATGGAAGGGCCATGAGCTTCACCTAGGCAAGTTGGCATCCGTTGCAACACGAAGGTTAACTCATAATTCGTATCCCACATAACTCGGTCATTGTGGACTCAAGGTGTGCGGGTAATAACCGCGTCGAGCTTGACATCGATATCAAGTCCATAATGACCTTGTTCGTGGGACGAGAGCACGAGTTAACGACCAAGGTACCAACTAAACACGAGGGAACGAGTTACGCTCGGTGTCACGGCCACGGCGGGGTGAACCCACGACCGAAACACTCGAACGGGGTATGGTCCACTCAGCCGGCTCGACGGCACGGCACACAGGCAAACAATAACACAAAGATGACTCACAGACCAAACCAACAAACGACACATAGACATGGAGTAGCACATTCCATAGCGACAAAGGGATAGGGAAAGATTTAATTTAATCATGCATATCAAGGTAGACAAGTAGCAAGATAGATTGGGCAAAATGAGATAAATATATTGATATGTATGAGTATCAAGATAGATCATTTACATAAGACATGTCACAAGAGTAGGAAAGATAATAATAAAAGGAGGTTGTCGGCGACGTCCAGGACGGCGTCAACAAGATTCAAGGGCCAACCTTGGAGCAAAGGATTTCAGTGGCATGGCCCTACTGGCTGTTGGTTGACTATAGCTTCTTGCCATGGCCGGGGCTTCGATTTGAATAGCCTGGCACGGTCTAGGCCTCCCTGCAAGGTATAGGACAGCGGCACGAAGGCCGAACATGAGACGAGGTCGACGACGAGGTCACCTATTGGAAAAGAAAGGCAAGAATTGGTTTTGGGTGCTCACCAACGAGGTGTTGCTGCTCATGCAAGAGTGGTAGGGCAGCAGCATGCTGCTGTTGTTCCTCTACACATTGCAAAACAGCGGCACGATGGCCGGGCATCAGGCACAACGATGGCAAGAGGTAATCACAGGGAAAAGGAGGGCTCTTGGTCTGATAACTTACCAGCAAGGTGTTGCTGCTTCCCAATGAGGTGGAAGGCAGCAGCTTGCTGCTGGCCTGTTGTCCCCTCCTACAACAGTGAAGAAAACCATGGCACAAGGGCCAATCCTCAGGGGAGATTGATGGCATGATGTATGGCAGGAAGGAAAAAGAGAGTGTTGGGTTGCTGACTGCTCACCGATGATGACTGCCATGGCTGGCTGTGCTGCTGCTGTTCCAGTGGCATGAACAGGTGGACTACAGGTCTGCGGCTTCCTGCGGTGGTCATAGAACACGGCACGAAGGCCAATTCAGACAAGTACAGCAACGAGTTCATGCACAGAAAGGGCCTCGGTCACAAGGACAAGGACTCACCCGTAGAGTGCTGCTGCAGGAAAACAGCTAGGTGCAGCAGGGCTACGGCTTCTCGGTGGCATGGTGATAGTGCCTGCTGATCTGCAGGATGTGGCCGGACCAAAAGTTCATCACGGACAGCATGGTTTCCCCTGCAGTGATGAACAACCTCGGCACGAAGGCCGGCTTAGCATAACAAAGGCAAGGACAGGATAAAGATGGGGCTTTCGGTCTTAGAAGCTCACCAACAGAGTGTTGCCACTCTCCATTGATGACAGCAAGGCAACAACCTTGCTGCCGGGTGCTCACGGGCGACATCAGCTGCTCGAAAGGCAACGTCTTGGGCGTAGATGAGAACGACATCGGGGTCCTACAGGATGTCGTCGAAGATTGCAGCGAGGTCACGGCCTCCCTGCAGAGATGAACCACGGCGCGAAGGCCGGGTATCAGATAGGAACCATCAATGAAAGGGAAAAGGAGGGCACTTGGCATGATGGCTCACCTATGGTGCGGCTGTTCTCCCGTGATGGTGGCAAAGGTAGCATCCTGCTGCTGCTGCTTCCCTAGGCATGAGCAGCATGGCAGCAAGGGTCAGTGCTGCATCGATCGGATTGAGACCGAAAGGGCAAGCTTGGCATGGGTTACTTACCTACGGTGGTCAAGGTGCCCCGGGGTGCGGTTCTGGCCGGCGTGGACAGCGCCGTCGGCTTGCAGCAAGTCCACGGCGAGGAGCTGGTGGCGTTGCAGCTCGTCACGGACGTGGAGGTGCACAGCGTGGCTCTCAGGCTCGTCGTCGAACACCTGGTGGGGTCGGCTCGCCGTGCGTGCTGGCATGGCGAGGTGGCCACCGCACGCTCCGTGCTCAACGTCACGGACCAGAGGTGAGCGAGCTCGGCGGCTTCAAGGTGGTGGCGCGTCGGTGCAGACCGGGGACGGCGTCAGCGTGGGCGTGCTCGCGGACGCGGACGACGAGCGCACGCCCGGCGGCGCGGCGATGCGGTGCTCCGACTCGGTGAGGGAGCAGGGCGTCGAGGTGCGCGGCTGCGCGGACGACGTCGCGGCGTGGGCGGCTGGCGAGGCCGCTGCTTGGCTGTCGGCGGCGCAGAGGAGCAGCAAGGGGAAGGGGGAGTGGTGGCGGCGCTCGGCTGTGGAAGAGAAGTGGCGGCGGCGCCCGGGAATTGGGGAAGGATGTCGGCTGCTGCTCTCCATTTATACGCGCGGTGCTAGGGCTGCGGATGGGACGGACGGCGTGATGCCTCGGCGTCCGTACCGCGGGACACGTGGTGGCCATCGAACGGGCGGCGTCGGGCGCGGATGCCAAGGAAGCAGGCGAGCGCGTGCTGCACATCGCGCGGGCGGCGGCGGGCGCTGGGAGCCGGGGCGTGCTCGCCCTAGGGTTGGAGCTGGGGCGCGGTCCTGGGCCTTGGGCTCGTGGGCCGACGCGAGGGATAAGCGACGAGCTGGGCCCGGCTTCGAGTGAACAAGGCCGGCGGCCTGCTGCTGCTTTGGGCCAGTAGAGACGAGGAGCACCGGCTGGGCTGGTTTATAGGAGAAAATAGAGAGGGTTTCTTTATTTGATTTTCCCATCTTGAATTGAGAAAACAATATAGATTGAAATGGGTTATTAGCAATAGCATATACGTATGTATATATACATACACGTACAAGGGCATGGTTGTGTACGTAGCAGGCTTAGCTTGCATGTGCCGTGCAAATGGGCCGGTTGCAAGTCTAGCAAAAGTTACGAGTGGTTGGGCTAGGTTCGATCAATAATAGGAAAGGGATTTTCCTATTATGATTTGTTTCAAGGAATTCAAGAGAGAGTTCAGATAGATTTGATGGCGATTTGATAAGGATCGAAGAGGCATTGGAGATCCTATAAACCAAAAGGGGGGCGAGTCTGCTATGGCTTGCCATAGATCACCGTCGGCTAGTTGTGGCCTCTCATGGTCGGTTGGGGTTGGTCGGGGCTACCTACTAGCTGGCAAGTTGAGCATGGCTATGGCGGCTTAGGACTGGCCAGGTATGATATGGGCTACCGTTGATTAGGCATGGTAAGGCAGCTCGGGCTGGTCGGACGGGGTCACAGGGGACTATGGCTAGACGAGGGAGGGTACGACAGGCTATGGTTGTCCAAGATGGGGTACAGCTTGCCGGGCAAGGAATCATGAGGCCAGAGGTAGCTTGACGGTTGGTCGGGTGATATTGTCGGCATGGCTCATCTTCTTGTCGACGGAGCGCCGTAGCGCTATTGCGATCTCCGGAGAGAACGGAAAGAAGGAGAGATAAAGGGTCGATATATTCCGATGAAGATCTAGGGAATCCGAGAGTGGTTCCGATTAGATTGGGAAGGAGCTTAGAGGAGATGAGAGAGGGTTGAGAGGAACCCGAGAGAAGATACGAGAATCGACGTGGAAGTCAGGAATGATTTGAGTTGAGGCATTAGATGTCTCCAAAAATTATTAGAGAATTTTTGGAGGGAGATAAAAGAAAGTGCTATGGATTTGTGCTCTCCGACACAAAACCCTAACTCAGCCTACAAAGCTCCAACACAATTCTACAAACAATTCTATACGAATGCAATGTTTTGCTATTGGGTCCACTTACATTTGACCTAGCAACCGCATGATTCACACATTGCAGGAAAAAATTTTAAAAGTTCGTAATTTTGACTTCCCAAAAATCCGGGGTTGTTACAGGCGCCGGACTTGCCCAGGGTGAGAGTTAGTACCTTTGTTGGTGCAAAACAGAGCAAGGAATGAATATTTTCAACATATTTGATGTGTACCTACCCTGCAGATTATGCCGAAGCACCAAGGTCCGATGCCCACACAGCAGCCTCTACTCAGCCGGCGAACATTCACCTTCTCCGCACACGCGCTGCGCCGTCTGAAGCAGCGCCTCACCGCCGCCGGAGCAGTGGCGCCATCAAGCTTCGCCACGCTGGCAGCGCACGCCTGGGTCAGCTTCGCGCGCGCCAGCGGCTTCACCGACGCGGCCCCGGTGTTCGCCGTCTTCCTCGCCGACTGCCGCGCCCACATGTCGCCGCCGGTGCCAGACGCCTACGCGGGAAGCTGCATCGCCTCGTGTGTGGTGGCGCTGAGCGGCGCGGAGCTCACGGGTGCGGATGGGCGGACCCTTGCGTTCCAGGCCGTCAGGGACGCCGCGGCGGAGGTGAAGCGGGACCCGCTTGCCGGCAGTGGCAGCTGGATCACCAGGTTCAGAGCAGCGCCGCTAGGCCGCAAGGTCGTCCTGGCCGGGTCGCCGTGGTTCCCGGCGTACGAGGTGGATTTCGGGTTCGGGAGGCCGGCCAGGGTGGAGAGGGCGTCCCTGGACCACGACGGCGCCATGGCTATCTTCGCTGGGAAGGAGCCTGGCTCGGTGCAGGCGTCCGTGGCCGTTGCTGCGGGAAAGATGCCGACGTTCCACAGGATGTTCGCGGTTGAGTCTGGCAGTAATAAGGCCAGACTTTGAGCACGGAAGGAACTAAAATAAGCAATGCTGAAAATGCCTGAAATGTAGCAAATATTTATGTCCCATCACTTTCATCAAGATCTTTGAATGATCATTGTTGGTGCTTGGGCAACAAAGCATAATGCGTGAAATGGTAAACTTTAGAAAAATTCTCATCAGTTTTTTATATATAATGGACACACGGCTTGGATTTGTAATGGGCATAGCGGAATCCCAAATGCACAAACGAGTTGAGGGAATAAAGCTTCGAAACATCAAAGCCATTTCTGACAACAGAAGGTTACAGAATCAGAGTATTACAACAGAAGCTGAACCTTACAAGACTGATACTGTTGCTAGAACAGTTGGACCCTTTATTAATTTAATACAAACAAAAGTGTCACAAAGGGGCAAAGAAAACAAACAACTCTACGACTTCAAACAAGGAATAAGGACTACGGTGGGTTCCAACTTTAGATTGTCTTGTACGGAATTTAGGGGTAGGCATTGCCATGTCCAGTTCCAGCACCGAACCGCCGCCCTCCCACCATTGTAACTATTTCCTGTGCCACCACCATTGCCATTAGCATTTGCACCCGCATCACTAGAACCATCCCAATACCTGTTAGCATAACTAGAGCCAGAACCGGTGCCACTGCCGGATCCTTGAGCATCAGAATCCCATGCACCTCCAGTTTGTCCTCCACCTCCACCCCGACCGGCACCACCAGCATTAGAAGACTCTCCACCAGAATACCCTCCTTGACTATATGTACTAGACCCTGAACCTGAACCTGACCCTGAACCATATCCAGCCCCACCAAATGAGCCAGTAGCTCCACCACCTGCACCACCTCCTCCCGCACTTGCATGGGCACCATTAGGACCACTATCACCTGATCCGGCGCCCGACCTGCACCCCGATCCCCCGCCAGTCATATATCCACCTCCCTCTCCCCTGTCCCCAGCCAGTCCCATCAGCACTGGAGTATCTAGCCACCCTTACAGCATTAGCTAATCCAATGCTCATGAGGACAACGAGGCCCATTGAAATTAGCTTTGTCCCTGCCATTGTGAGCTACCACTAGAGAGTGTTTGAGTTGAGATGAATTCCTAGTGAATGCTGCATGGGTATTTATAGTGCTCCAGGCCATGCCGTGGTTCATTGCATGCAAAGGTAGTGGTGTTTCAATAGGAGAGACCAAGTGGAGGCTTTTAAAAATCTACTAGAATTAATGGAACTTCGTTGACTTGACCATTAAGTGCATCCAAGTAGCAAAGTGGATACATGCATGTTACGAATTGTATGAGTACTATACTTGTTGCGCTCTCTCTAGCTATTGATCTTCTATAAGTCTCTGATGTCCATATATTATGAATGCCAGGAAGTTCTAGTATTCACCGGTGTTTTGTATGGCCCATTGAAACTAAACTAGCTCCTTGCTCTGGTTTTGTATGGCCCATATATTATGAATGCCAGCACCTCGGACAATTTTGGCCAATTTGCAGAGAGGTGACCTCGATGTTTTCACAACGACTTTGATAAATTAAGCCATGGACTTATTAAGACTACACTTGTGTGGAGCTGGCGAACTCGATACGTGAGACAACTCTCACTAGGTCAATTAATTAGTACAATGTGGCAAGTTGTATTAAGCCAGTCTCAATGGGTATCATAGGCATTTCATGCACATTTAATATGACACCACATCAGCAAAAGTTTATTTTTTTGCATGAAACGCTGAGGAGAGAGAAGGAAAAAGTTTCATTTTGGTGAAGCTCTCTTAACACGAATACCAACTATCTCTGAGTTATGAAATTAAATGCATGTGAAATCATAAAATAAAACTCTCCATTGTGAATATGGGTTTCATCTAAGTTTCATTTCATTTTATATAACATGGAAAAAAATCTTGGAAACAACGTAATAAAACTCACCATTGAGACTGGTCTAATACATATAATCCATTTCACCCAATCTGACAACAAACAAAGGGTAAAGTAGTCATAGTTTCACAAGGATTATGGGCCCTTACTTGAACATATAATCTTTTTCTTGGCTTTTTTCTGGGCATAAATTGTTTCCGTTGAAAGACTTACAAAAACGCGCATCCAAACCAAAGTATAACTCTCATGCATGCTCAAGACTATGCATTTGGCCATTCTCTCCAGTACTGTGAAACATGCACAGCTAGCTGGTGACGCGAAAACCAAAAGATCACGAGATCACCCATATGACAATGTAATATATCTTTTGTGATCAGGCTCTAGCTAATATACTAAAAATAGCAAACGACGACCTGCGTGCATGAAGTCTCCACGAACAGCCTCGTTTGAAGATCAAGGCAGGCATCCCCTGATCACCCGAACGATTCTATTCCTCATGCATGCAGTGGTTGACGTTGCAGAGGTGTGACGACCTCGAGGTTTTCCCAACGACTTTGACATATTCAGTCGTGGACTTGAGAACTACTCCTATGTGTACTTCGAAATTTCGATAAGAAACGCAGCTCACAAGGTTAGGGTTTGAAGATCAGGCTCTAGCATCACTTCTATTCACCGCGCGCGCACCAACACCGCGAATAGAAGGACGACGAGCTGGAAATAAACGCAATGCGCCGGCTCCACCATATCCAACAACTGGAAGAGGACGCTTAGGGTTCAAGCCTCTTCAAGGATTCTTTCACTACCAATACAGCTTGCATTGTACTAATTGTAGTTAACATTGTCAGTTGCCTTTCTTATCGAGATCGCCACCCACGTACACGTAGGGTAGTTCTTAAGCCGGTGCATGAATTTGTCAAAGTCGTTGTGATAACCTCGAGGTCACCTCTGCGATATCAACCACACAGCGAGAACAGAACCTTTCGGGTGATCTTGGGATGACTGTGTTTTGATCTTAAAATTAACCATGCATGCAGCCAGTTAAGACTTCATACATGTAGCTCGTGGTTTACTAATATCTTAATATTATACTAACTGGAGTCTCTAACGGAGGCTCCATATTAATCATCAACAAACGTGCTAGAAAAAAAAAAAAGATAAATGCTAAAAAAATTCTAGGAGTCGAGGACGAGTGGACAAGGAATTGAACTGAAAAGAAACCATGGAAGAAAAAAAGAAAGAAAACACCTTTAGTACCGGTTGGACACACCGACCGAGACTAATCATGCCTAACCGAGGCAATGCCTATCGCAATGCAACACCAATGACTAAAGGATGACTTTCTCAATCCCGGTTGTCCAAACCAGGATTAAAGAATGATTTATCACATCGTTTTTTTTAATTCATCTTGATTATTCATGGCCTTTTCCTTCATTAGTTGCATTTGCGATTTCATTTTTTTACTTCAAGTAAACAAATGTTAAACTCCAGTGAGCTACCTCTCTCTCTCCCTAATTTCAAGTTCAATGCTTAGAAATAAAAACTAGAGGTTGGGTAACGTAAGGGGGATGGAGAGAGAGAGTGTGTGTTTGTGAGAGAGTCTGATCTATGGTTCCTGCATCCCAAGAATCCAATAACACTTCAAATAGCGTATCGGAATTTTTACAGACCCATCGTCTTTTTTCTCCCGTTATGGGAGGAATTACAATTAAGGATTTACCTTTTCTCTCTGAACTCATTTTTTCTACCCTAGTATTGTGCATTCGATCAATTAGAACAACAAATTTGCTTCATCTTTTGTTGGTCATGGTATTGATATTCTGTCGGAAAGAGGATGGTAGATTGGACATACAAGTGCTTCGAGCGGTGGAGAAACTGCCTACACATCCCTCAATATTGTAAAACGAAGAAAATAAAATCAAGCTATGAATAACCTCTCTCAACAACACATCAACTTTTCTAGCATGTACTTCATTAAGAGGAGTGGAAATTACAAAGGAAACACTAGTAATCCATAGATTACCAGCGATTCCAACAACAACAAGAAAAGGCGAGGGAGTCCACCTAACAACCTCAGCTAGCTGAACCTGAAATAAAAAGAAGACTCAATGCTATAGCAAGCAGCAGGGTGGTGTAACTCCCAGCATTTGGTAAGTCATTTGGATTTTCTATATACATAGCTTATATTACGTATCTAGACGATATATATATCTAGTGTGGCATAACTGCCTAATTTAACATAATCCCAGTTGTACTTGTCACCCATTTGATAATATGTATCCAAGTGACAAAGTCAAATTTGGTAGTTCGTCCAGCACACCCAAAAGTGATAACTCAAAATGATTCAGTTTTCATTCCAAATCCTCAAACGAGCTGAGGGGAAAAAAGTTTGAAACATCAAATCCATTTCTTACAAAACAATGTTGCCAAATCCAAGTATTACAACATCATCCTATAAGCTGGACCATACAAGATTGCTACTGTTGCTAGAATAGTTGGACCCTTTATTAAGATATTTCTAACGTACAAAAAGTGTAACCAAGGGACAAAGGAAAGACATAATTATATGACTTCAAACAAACAAGGATGGTGGGTCCAACTTTAGATAGGCGCATATGCAACTTAGGGGTAAGCATTGCCGTAACCAGATCCAGAACCTGAGCCACCGGCACCCCCACCATTTTGACTATCTCCGGGGTAACCCATATCATTATGACTACTTCCTGTGCCGCCACCATTGCCGTTAGCACTTGCACCCGCATCACTGGAACCATCCCAATACCTGTTAGCATAACTAGAGCCAGAACCGTGCCGCTACCAGATCCATGAGCACTGGAGATCCATCCACCCGCAGCTTGTCCTCCGCCCCCACCCCCCACCGGCACCACCAAAGCATTAGAAGACTCTCCACCGTAATACCCATCTTGACTATATGTACTAGACCCTGAACCTGAACCTGACCCGAACCACCAGCATACTCATAAGGACCACCGCCTCCCCCACTTGCACCACCACCTTTACCGCCCCTCCTGCACTTGCATGGGCACCATAAGGACCACTATCACCTGATCCGGCGCCGGACCAGGTCCCCCGATCCCCCACCGCCCGCTGTCCTCCTCCCTCTCCTTGTCCCGTGCCAGTCCCATAAGAACTAGAGTATCTAGCCACCCTTACAGCATTGGCTAATCCAATGCTCATGAGGACGATGAGCCCCATTGATATTAGCTTTGTGCCTGCCATTATGTTGTGAGCTACCACTTAAGAGTGCTTGAGTTGAGATGAATTCCTAGTGAATCCTGCATGGGTATTTATAGTGCTTGAGGTCATGCCGTGGTTGTTTACCTTCATGCAAAGGTAGCGGTGTTTCAATTGGAGAGACCAAGTGGAGGCTTTTAAAAAATCACTAGAATTAATGGAACTTCGTTGACTTGACCATTAAGTACATCCAAGTAGCAAAGTGGGTTCATGTTACGAATTGTCTTAGTACTATACTTGTTACGCCCTCTCTAGCTAGCTAGATTGATCTGCTAAGTCTCATGTCCATAGATTATGGATGCCAGAAAGTTCTACTAGTCTAGTTTCAAGTGAGCCCCCATGCATAATAAACTTTTTCTTGGCTTTTGCTTTGGATAAATTGTTTCAGTTGAAAGACTTTCGAAAAACACGCATACTTCAATACACTCATATGCATGCTCACGACTCTGCACTGCAGTTGACAATTCTCTCCAGCACTGTGAAATATGTACAGCTGGTGACACGACAATCAAAAGATAACACTAGATCATCCATAGTAATTTGACCTCGGGTTTGTATATCTTCAGTGGTTCGCACTATATATATGAAGTATACCTCTTTGGCAATTTGACTCAAGGTTTCTAATTTATACTATAACACATATACGGTTACATAGTGAAGCTAGCTAACGAGGAACTGCATGCATGCATGAAGTCTTATCAGACTGCACGCTTGAAGATCAACACAGGCATCCAGCACCCGAACAAACATGTTCCTCTTGCAGTGGTTGACATTGCAGAGAGGTACGGTGACCTCGAGGTTTTCACAACGCCTTGCAAATTCAGCCATGTACTTAGACTACTTTTATGTGGAGCTGCGAACTCGATATACGTGAGACAACTCTCACTAGGTCAGTTAATTAGTACAATGCAAGCTGTATTAGTAGCAACTACCAAGCTCTAATACATACTCCCTCCGGGATGGTATTAAAAGTCGTTTAGGACAGCGACACAGTCTTCAAAACTGTCATGAACCAGAATTGGGTCAGGCCTGGACGGGGCTAAGAGGGGCCGGAACCGCCGCGGCCGGCCCACGAAGGGGGGACAGCGCAGCGCTGGGGCAGGGCCGGGCGCCCTGCCGCCGCCACCACCTTCCCCTTCGCCGCCAACTCTACTTCGTCATCAAGTTAGGATTATCTTAGGCTTTTTGGTGTGTGAAACGGAATATACCAAGCAAGCTTATAAGGAACGCCCTTATTAGAAAATAAATAAATATTGCTTGTAAAAGGTATTCCAATCATATAAGAAAACCTTACAGGAGATTGCTTAGGTTACAAGTCCCACTAGCCGGGCTACATAAGCAAACGCATGTAATCTCTTTGGGGATAAACAAGCAATAAAAATAGTTTGTATCTATCTTGATCGCTCTACTCTGCCGCCGCCTCCGCACCGCGCCACGCGCCACCCGCCATCACCACGCCGCCCGTCGCGCCGTCGCCGTGCCGCCGCCCGCCGGAGGCGCCGTCGCCGGACACACCTGCACCCTACGCCACCTTCTCCGCCTCAACGATCGTGGGTGACGTGTCGCAGCCGCCCAATCGAACCGGTCTCAGGGATACCGGTATCCGGAGACCGAACGATTCCCACCACCTATGGCTTCCGAGATGCAAGAGTTCACCACGGCGCTCAAGGCGCCCTCGGCGACAAATTGCGCCAAGATCAATCGACGCCGATGAGATTGAGACGCAGCGCCTTCACATGGAGTACGCGTCTACACCGCCGGGCGACCCCCCACCTCTCGCTGCGACGACAACGACGACCGCGACCGGAGGACAACCTGGCGCGGCCGCCGCCCGGCGGCGCGGGGCGCCCGAGCCCCGGCCGGCGCCCGGCCCCTGCCGCGACCCGTCGGCGGCGCCAACCCGCCATCCTCCGGGTGGAGGAGGATGATGTCTTTGTGCGTGAAGCGGACGTCACCTCCATCGTCATTAACAACGATGCAGTACCGGCTGCCCTCTCCTCTCCACCAACACCGCGATCGCCGGACTCCCGGCGAGACGGCGTCACCCGCGGGCGCCCCCGCGAGCGCCAACCGCGCGCCCCCGCTAACACGCCACCCGCGACGCCTACCTCCGTGGTGCCACCCGTGGGCACCACGCCCCCGAATCACCGAACCTAACCCCCCACTCTCTATGTCACGCGCCCGACGGTCCCGGTATGACGGCGACGACAACCCCGACCTCTAGATACACAAGATGGAGCTGTTGTTCGAGCTTAAGGAGGACATCGACCCGACTTCTACGCTCAAGATGCTACCTTCCATCCGAGAGGTCCCCACTGCAGCCCCGGTTCAACAGTCTGTCCCGAGGAGATCCCTACTCGAGTGGGACGCGTTCACCCACTACCTACGGCGCGACTTCGGACCCAAGAAGGGTCAAGATGAGGACTAGAGGGGGGGTGAATAGTCCCTATTAAAACTAATTGTGATGGCTAACCGAAGACAATTGCGGAATTAAACTTATCGGTCTAGCCAAGACTTCACCCCTCTAACTAAGACTCTAAATCACCTCACAAAAGATCCTACACAAGAAGAGTGAGGTGACAAGCCTAGATTGAGCTCCTAATCAATTCTAATGCAAGGTCACACAAACCTAAGCACTAGTACTTCAAGCGCGGGTGAGCTCCTACACAATTCTAGTAAGCACAAGCACACAGCCCCTAAGCTCACTAGATGCACAATGGACAAGGCAACACACGCCTAACCCAAAGGCTCAAATTACCTAGCTACACAAGCTAAGCAAAGTAACTAAACAAGCTACACAAGCTAGATAGTTACAACAACACTACTCAACCACAAGCACAAAGTATATATGAATGTAAGAATAAAACTTGGATGAAGAGATTGCAAACCACCGCGAAGTGTGGACACAAGATGACACCGATGATTTTTTACCGAGGTCTCGGGAAGCTTGCCAACTTCCCCCTACTCCTCGTTGTGTCGACCAACACCTTAGTGGTTCCACGGTTTGGCGAATCACCCGCTGATGATTCTCAAGCTTAATGGCCGGTGCCAAATCCCGGTGGGAGCTTGATAGACTCCCTCACACAAAGGTGTGAGTCCTCTAGCCAATCCCTCAGAGGGCACCGTGTGAACCCACTAACAAGTGTGGTAGCTCAATGACACGCTCCACTAGAGTTGCTCTTCACGATCCCCCCCGCGAGGTGAGCACGCACCTCTCACAATCTCTTCTCCCAGCACCGCACAATCTTCTTTGCGTGCTTCACGAAGTCTCTTGCCACCAAGTCGCCTAGGAGGTGGCAACCTCCAAGAGAAACAAGCACACCGGCTTGCAACACGATCACCTAGTGCCACGAATGCGATCTCTCAACGCAACGCACTAGAACTCGATCTCTCACACAATCGGATGAACGATATCAAGCATATGTGAGTGGGAGGGCTCTCAAGCATGGACACAAAGTCCCCAAGGTGCTAAGTCGACCGCCATGGCTGACCACAACCTCTATATATAGCCCCCAAAAGCCAAATAGAGCCGTTGAGGGGAAAACCACGGCTTTTCAAGGGAGGTGACCGGACGCACCAACCGGACTCACCAACGGGTCCGGTCAAGCGTCCGGTCGCTCCCCTTCCGAAGGCCCGATCGAAAGGGACAGGGTCCCTGGCCCCACAGCTAACGGCTAATGGCATGCTTCTGGTGCATGCTTCCGGTCAGCGCCGGAAGCTTCCGGTCCCATGCGCGTTCGGTCGATCCACGAGAGATGTCCCAAAAACATGCTCTCTGGAAGTCGATCGGACCCGCTTGACCAAACCGTCCGGTCAAAGGTCCAGCTTCCTGGCCGAAGCGTCCCCGGCCGACGCTTCCGGCTCTTTGCTTCTCGCGAAACTCCGCCGCTTTCTCCGTCGCCTTTGCTTCGACATGCTACCCAACAAGTATACCAACTTGAGCACGAGGAATAGCATGTTATCACCACCAACTTGCATCCGGCACAATAAAAAATAAGCATCTCATTTTCTCGAAAGCGGTTCCCAAACCCAACTCAACCCTGCATACCGTCGCCACCTTTGCAAACGTGCCAACACCACCAAGTGTACATCACCATGTGCATGTGTGTTAGCATTTTCACAATCATTTCAAAGGACGGGCCGGGTTAGCACTTACCACGCCACTCGATCCTAACACATCGCAAAGTTAGATCGCTCAAGTGGCACTAGATGACCGATATGCAAACAAGTTTGCCCCTCTTGATAGTACGGCCATCTATCCTAAACCCGGTCATAAACTTCTCTAAGCTCCTCATGACCGGTGAAATGAAATGCCCTATAGGTTATACCTTTGCCTTGCGCATTTCCATTCCGCTCCATCTCCAAGTGCCGATGCAACACATGCACCAACACGATCAAGAATGATATGATCCATTTCATATCATCACATGACCTTCTTGGTCCGCCGATCTTGACCTCACTTGCTCTTCACCGCTGCGCGTCGGTCCATTGGCGCCAAGTCCCTCAACTTGCCCTTCACACTTGCAACCGGGTCCATCAAGCCAAGCCATGTCTTGATCTCACCACCACGGTCACATGACTCCATGTCATGTTTCATATGAAATAAGCTCCTTCATTGCAACACCACCTGTGAACTAATCTCCTGTGTATAATCTCAATGACACATATTAGTTCACCTAATGTTGACACTCAATTACCAAAAACAACAAGGGACCTTTCAACCCCCCATCATCACCGACACTACGAGGGAGTACGCGCCTCCTTCTCAGGAGGGCAAGCCGGATGACTACATCTCCGGCTTCGAGAGCTACACAATTCACACGACGCCGAGTGGTTCGAGCCTCATTCGATGGAGCCCGCGCCCGGGCGGCTCTGAACCCCGGCGCCCCACGTGCGGGTACTTCCACGATGCCGTCGACATCGACAGCGACATCGACGCGGCACTAGCCGACCGCGTGCCGGGACGGCAGCGCCTAGCTATTGCCATGGACGCAATCGACGAGTCCGACGTCGCATGACCTCATCAGCGAGCTACACCTGGGCACCCACGACGAACAAGGAGCTCGGGATCATCGCCAACACCTCCGAGCTACGAGCGACATCGCACCATAGTGGAGCCACCACTACGACATTGTGAGGTACTTCCACCGCTACTACATCCCTCAAGCAGCCGGACCTCCTGCATGACTTCCTGCCGAGGAGGGCACGCCACTTCATGGCGTAGCAGTGGGCTTCCACCTCCCCAACCGGCCATGTGAAGATCAGGCGTTCCCAGCGAGCATGCTCCTCCTCCTACGCGCGCGGAGGTCGCTCGAGGATGTGACCGGTCATCCTCTTCGACAACGACGGGCGACATCTTCGTCGCGCGATCGACAACGTCAATAACGCCGACGACCCTCGCACCGGCGTCCCAGGTCGGGCCGCCCGTCTGACGGCTGCGACCTCCTCACGGCCGTCTCGCCGCTTCTACTCGCCCCCCTCGTCGCCCGCGACATGTGTTTTGCAGCACATACATGCGAGGGTCTATGTACCGACGACGTACACCTTCTAGTCTCCCCGGAGGCGCGCCGGATGATCGAGCTCTCAGGGCGGACTCATCGCCTCGTCATGCGGCGTGCATGGCCGGAGCGCCCTTCATGCAGCCCCCGCTGAGCTATAAGTTCAGCGTCTGCCCGGCCTCGCACCTCAACTTCTCCTTCGCCGACGACGACGCCGGCATCCGCAACGACAACAATGACAAGTCGGGACCCCTCATCCTCAACCGGTCCGGCATGGTCACCTCCCCGATCGGCATCCCCTTCGCGCCAACCTAGTGGGTTGGGCGGCACGTGGACGCCGCAGCCTCGTCGAACGGAGGTGAAATGTCATGAACCAGACTGGGCCAGCCCCGGGCGGGCTAAGAAGGCCGGAACCGGCGGTGGCTGGCCCACGAAGGGGGCCAACGCGGGCAGGGGGCCAGGGGCGGCGCTGCCGCCGCCACCTTCCCCTTCCCCGCTTCCAACTACACTTTGTCATCAAGTTAGGATTATCTAAGGCTTTTTGGTGTGTGAAAGGGAATATTCCAATCTTATAATGAAGGCCCTTATTAGGAAATAAATAAATATTACTTGTAAAAGGTATTCCAATCATATAAGGAACCCTTATAGGAGATTGCTTAGGTTACAAGTCCCACTAGCCGGGCTATATAAGCAAAGGCATGTAATCTATTTGAGGATAAGCAAGCAATAAAAATAGTCCGTATCTATCTCGCTCTACTCCACCGCCCGCCGCACCGCTCCACCGCCCACCGCCGCCGCCCCCGCGCCACCGAGCGCCACCCCCGCCGTCACCACACCACCACGCGCCGCCGTCGCCGGGACAGGGCTGCACCCTACGCCACCTTCTCCGCCTCAACGATCGTGGGTGACGATCGCAGCCCGCCCAATCGAACCGGTTTGTGAAAAAAACACAACTTTGACATCTTATTATTATAAAAGTATTTCGGAGATGTGATATATGTATACTTTTATCAAAGTATTTTTAAAGACAAATCTACTCATATAATTTTAATATTTACAAACTCAACAACTTAAAAGTTATTGATGATTTATATTCCCGATGTTTGACCGTCCAAAACGACTTCTAATATCAACCCGGAGGGGGTATACTCCATTTCACCCGACCTGGCATCAAAAGGTAGAGTGGTCACAGTTTCTCAAAGATTATGGGCCCTTGAACATATAAACTTTTATTGGCTTTTGCGATCGGGATATGTTGTTTCCGTTGAAAGACTTGCAAAAAGATGCATCCATACAGTATACTCTCATGTATGGTCATGACTCATGACTCTGCATTTCACCGTTCTCTCCAGCACTGTGAAACATGCACAGCTAGCTGGTGACACGGAAATCAAAAGATGCACGAGATCACCCGGGTTTTATACATATCTTTTGTGGTCTATAAATTGTAAACGACGGCCTGCATGCATGAAGTCTCAACGGACAGCACGTTCGAAGATCAACGCAGGCATCCCCTGATCATCCGCACGATTCTATTCCTCATGCAGTTGACGTTGCAGAGGTGACCTCGAGGTTTTCCCAACGACTTTGATAAATTCAGTCATGGACTTGAGAACTACTCCTATGCGTACTTGGAAATCTCGATAAGAAAGACAGCTCACAAGGTTAATTAATTAATCAGTACAATGCAAGCCGTATTAGTAACAATCCTTGAATACTTGAACCCTAAGCGTCCCACTTGCACAAGTTGGATGGAAGTGGACAAATGTCAAGCAGATTGTCTTGTTCGCCGCTCACTTAGGTCAGTCTCGTGGGGAGTATCATTGGAGTTTCATTTGCTTTAATTAGGTTGCCACATATACACTTTTGATGACATGACAGTGTATTTAAGAAGAAAGACAAGAAAAGAGTTTCGTCTAGGTGAAACTCTATTGACATGATTACCAGATGTCTCTAGATCATGAAATCAAATACCAATGAAACCATAAAATGAAACTCTCCATTGAGAGTAGGTGTTTCATCATAATTTCATTTCATTTCATATGACATGGCAGTCTTGGAAACAATGTCATGAAACTCACCACTAAGACTGACGTTATTAGCAACAATGCTTTACAAAGGTTAAGAATTTTTTTAATATTGGGAGAGACCATATTGGCGGAACACGAGGATCGCGTGTTACAAACACAAGTCATGATTTTTTCACATGAAAAACGCACGCCTCGCTGCCCCAGCGGGAGGCGATCGAAGGTAAGGTTTGAGGCTGCATCGAGCCCACCTGTAATTGGGTCGCTAGGGCTAGCTAGCACCGCCATGCCATGGCCAACCCATCGGTCTAGGTGTGCGTGTGTGTGTGTGTGGGGGAGGGGAGGGTTAAACCCGTATCCACTCATGGCCCATCTTGTGCTGCACCATCCGGGATAGCCCATACCACAAGATCAAGCCCAAGTTTGGCTCGGAGTTGGTCGGCGACCACCCCAAGGAAGCGTGGCATTGCTTGACTGTAAAGGAAGGGGGTTAAACCCGTATCCACTCATGGCCCATCTTGGACTGCGCCATCCGGACAGCCCACACCACGGGATCAAGCCCGTGTTTGGCTCGGAGTTGGTCAAGAACCACCCCAAGGAAGCGTGGCATTGCTTGACCGTAAAGCAAGATCCTAGATGATACACTAAATATCGTATTCCATATAAAGACTTCTATTGTAACCGACTAGGACTAGATTCATCCGACCTGATTGGATATGTAACCCTACCCCCTTGGGTATATATGGTGGGTAGGGATGCCCTCTCAACTCACATCATACCAATCAATACGAACCACTAGAAGCAGGATGTAGGTATTACTCCCTCACGTTGGCCGAAACTAGGTAAAAACCTTGTGTTCATCGTCTTTGTCCTACATCGACGTCTCGTTTTATGTCTCACACACCTTTGCTGATTCAATCTACTACCGTGGGCATACCCCTCGGTAGACTGCCAAAACATCTTTCATCGACACTAGGCAGCAAGCAATTACGAAACCATAGTGCCCGGACGTCCGACACAATGATGCATCCGGGACGCCACCTGCTATGCCCATCCTATGGTCTCTCTTGCGCTCACCTATCCCGTCTTCCCCCTCAAAAACAAGCCTGCCCCGATGCAACGGCTGCCCCACGGACACCGGCCTACTATACCCACCCCATAGTCCCGCCCCACCCTCACCTATCCCCGTCCCCCTCCCCCTCCCTCCCTTTCAAAATAAATCCTTCCTCACATGCAACTACCGCCCCACATCTAACTTTGCATCCGCATGTTTCATAGGTAAAATTGTTGCGCCTATGCATGCTCATCTTGAAACAGTAAAATCGCACGCCCCCACGGCAACACATAACCGCACCCCCCTCCCTACTACAAGATGGAACAAAAGATGGGAGAAGAAGAGATGCAACACCCGATCTACTTCTCAAAACATCTAGAAACAACAATTGCAACATACGCCCGAAGGTAAATGAAACACATGAAACATGCTTCTAAAACAAAAAAAACCTAGAACACACTTGAAAACCATTGCAACCATATGCGAAGATCTCGAATCAAATACATGAAACATATGTGTGAAGTACATAGAACATCCGGATAAACACAAATGCAACATTCGTCCAAAAAAACACAGATTAAACATGCATAAACTACTAAAACACTCAAAAACATACTATTGAAACATGTCTCCGAAAAACAATTGCAACATGTGCAAAGTCCCCCGATCTACTTTTGCAACATCCATATAGTTCAAATGCAACATGCCCCTAGAACGTATAAAACAACGAAACGTGCAATTGCAACATTAGATAGAGAGCCTAGCACGGGGAGCGCCATGGCCACCTAATCTGCGGGCTCTCGGTGCCGGCGTGGGGCCGCACGCCCTCGGCCGGATCTGCACAACAAGAAATGTCTGGTTTATGACAAAACGTTTGTTTACATGTGTCATAAACCATGCACCTTATTCCATAGTTTGTGACATTTACATGTTCATAAAACATTAAAGATGTTCTATGACGTTTAAACATGTAAGCGTCACAAACCATGAATAAAAGCGCATGGTTTATGACACATGTAGACAAACATTTCGGCCATAAACCAACACATTTCTTGTAAGACCTACCGCGTGGTCGGGCCAATCCCCGCACCAGAGTTGAGGCCATGAGAGGCCAGCTAGATAAGAGCAAGGGGGTCTCTATGGGTGGTCGGCTCGCACCGGGGCCGCACCGGAGTTGAGGCCACGGGTGGCCGTTTGGAGAAGAGGAATGGGGTCGCTTGGGTGGCCAGCTCGCGCTGGGGAGGCCACCGCATAGGAGCAGAAGGGGAAGGGAGGAAGCGTGCACGGCTCGTTAGGGAGAAGGACGCAAGCGCGGAAGCTCGTAGTCACCACTCGTTGGTGGAGACGGGCGCGATGGTGTTGCACAGTCAAAGTAGATACGTGGCGAAGGCGAGTGGATGGGTGCGGAGTGCGGACGAGAGAGAACGAGCGCATCGAGTGATTAATAATGGGTCGAGTCTATAATATAGACAATTACTGAAGAAATTATGGCGATGCTGACAGGTCGACCAGTGAGTGAACTTTTTTAGCACTGTCATTGGCCCGATTTGTAAGGGGCGGCTGGTAAAACCAACCACCCTTACAGAGGTATTTGTAAGGGCGGTTGGGTTGCCCCCCACGGCCAGCCCACTGTAATGACAGGCCCAATCACCAACTGCCCCTATAGTAAAATGGGGTTGACTCTTACAAATCGTTTTTGGCATAGTTTATGGCTGCTACCGATGGCCAACCGCACGTAGTAGGACTTTAGGTACTCGTAGGCTGATAGGCCACGAACGCAGATTGCGCCGACGAGGCTAGAAGATAGATCATCAATTCACGATAACCTACTCGGTCACGCGTTGGGGGTCGACGTGACCAAGGAGCAAGCCTGCAGACCATGGAGCCTCGCGCCGTGGTGGCTAACTGTTGACGGTCACTAACGACGTATTTTTACCGTCAACTTTCTACCAGAAAGGGGGAAAACTATATATTACTACACACATATACTTTTACTATTAACCAAATTCCACTTGTATTGGAGAATTACTACCTTGCAGGATTTATAGCCAAAACAAGTGAGAAAGTATTAGAAATACGCCATCCGGGAAAACGTACATCAACACAATATCCAACCAATGGCAAAAAGGCCCAACATACAACATCTTTGGATGGAAAAACGGAGTACACCAATGGATAGAGCTCATCGCGCTGATCAAAATGGACAAATCATTTGCTATATTTGGACTCGGAGTGAAAAGATATTAGACAAAGAAAATCCACATGAAATGAGGGGCTAAATAGGAACAGTACCATGCAACGGGCCCACGTAGCAGTCACAACGGCCACCGACAGGCGAGTCCCGCAGTCCGACACGCTGTCCCACACGCCAGGCACCGTTGACGCCCGCGCGCCAATGGGCCGATGACACGTGGGCCGGCGGAGCCCAGCTCCCACGCGTGGGAGCACTGGGAGCACGCGCGCGCTGCCCAAATTCAATCCGGCCCGACAAATGGAGCAACACACCGGGCGCAGACGGTCCCCACACGGGCGCGCGCTACACGCCTGTATGCGATGACGAGCGTCACCTGCCGGTTCGGCCGGCCACACGGAGACACGTGGCGAGCGCGGACCGAGGAGCCAAGGCGGTTGCTGGTTCGCGCGGTCCAGCGCGATGGACCAGCCCAACCGGCGGCTTTGGCCCAGGAAACCCTTGATTCCTTTCCGAAATGCCGACAAATACGGTTTCTCCGGTTTAGCTCGGTTCGAGGCCCTAATGACCGGTTCTCTTCCGGTTTTTGACGCAGCTCTGCTAGGAAACTTCCCACCGACGTTCCTGTGTCGGTTTGCATGCAATGGAGGCAGCAGGAAATGTTTCCTTGTATTAGCCTAGCCTCCACCTCCCCTCTCCTATAAATAGAGCCCTTCTCTTCATTGTAAACACACACCACACAATGTAGCCTCTCTCTTCTTCCTCTTCTTCTTCTTCTTCTTCTTCTTCTTCTTCTTCTCCCTTTCTTCTTCTTCTTCTTTCTTCTTCTTCTTTTTCTTCTTCTTCTTAGTTTGTACTTTGGAGGAGTTTGGCAAGGATTAATAAAGGAGAGCAAGACATTTTGGAGCTATTCGGTATGATCAATTTAGAGTTCTTCATCTTGTTCTTGTTCTCTACTTATCAATATAGTCATGTTCTTGAATTAGAGCAAAGTCCTTATGACATAATCTTGATTGATGAACTAGTATATAGTTTCTATATCATGATCTTGTCTTATGGAACATCGTGCTTAATTTATCATACATACATGTTTAGACCAAGAGCTAGATCGATATGATGAGTTCTACCTAGAGTTAGACTTGGTTGATGTTGGGTTGCGGGATTGATAGCCGTTCCTTCGGGGCGGTGCTCTGGTAGAAGGACCCCGGGGACGGGTAAGCCTTGTATACACGCCAGAGTAATAATCACTAGTGTAGACGTGGTGTCTAGACTAAGGGTTTTCTATCTTTTGTGGCGCATCCCACGGTTGAGGGGGTAGGCGGCCGGGTTGTGACACGACCTTGTCCGTCCCTTGTAATCCCCCACGTTCGGGTGTGGTGCGGTGCTAAATGCCGGTCTCCATCCCATTTGGGCGATTGCCGGTGCCCGTAATTCATCGAGACCTTGGCTTTCTTGAACTAGAATCTCTAATAGTAAAACATGTGTGTATCTCGCTATCTTGACATGACTATTTAGGATATGCCTGCTCCATATTAGATTTATTCTTTTATTCATTCTTTTATATTTAATCCTTGAGATTGGCTCGAGTGTGTGTGTCAAGTTATCCTATTACCTATCTTATTTTATCCTTATTATGAACATTGGTCTATTATACATTCGTGTTATCTTCACCATGTCCGAATTAGAGACTTTTACACCATGCCTTCCTTTGGGAAAAATATAAATAACGATACCCTAAATACTTCCGGGTGAAATGCTACAATGATATATCCGTGCGCTTGCGGATGAATATCTTGTTTGGCAAGATCTATCACCGTTGATAATCCCGTTCGGATCACCGACACGGTGGTTTCACTTGGGAATGTCAACGGCGCATTTCGGCGCCCGTTATTAGAGATGGGTTCTAAACCTGTTTCTAGTGATTGCGCTTAAGAAATGCAACACTAACGTCATGCCTCCCCGCCGCAAGGTGCTCCTCCACATCCCGTCTCCATGGCGCGGGCGCTCGGCACAGCTGGAAGATGCCGGGGGCACGGCGGCCGCGCGCTCACCAACACCGCGAATAGAAGGACGACGTGTTGGGCGCAATGCACCGGAGCCATATCTAACTATCTTACAACGGCCAATTCGGGCATTTCGACTTAGCCTGGCCCGAGGTGCCTCGTGCACGCGCGCAACTTGGCTCAAGCAGTTGAGCCGGCAACCAAGCAGCCTGTCCCTGCATCCCGCCAGCCCGGCGGAGGCAGATTTAGGGAACCAAACAGCCTCTTAGGGTTCAAGCCTTCAAGGATCGTTTCACTACTAATACGACTTGCGTAACGTTGTACTAATTAGGGGTGTTCACTTCCCATGCGAACCCAAACAAGGCTTGTCGATTCCGGCTGATTGGGCCGAATTGACACGTATTCCTCGTTCGACGAAGCTTCGAGATGGCATACGGGTCTGCGGCTTCGCCGGCGGCGACGAGCAGCAAAGACGAGGATCGAGGTAGATGGGAGGAGCCGTGAGCGTGGGAGGGGGGGGCAGGGGCGGGCTGGGAGCGGGCGAAAGCGGGGCGAGGCGGCGGCTCGGGAGGCGGAGAGCGAAAGATATTTTTTATTTGCTTGCTTATCCCCTAGAGATTACATGCCTCTTGCTTATATAGCCCGACTAATGGGACTTGTAATCTAGGCAATCTCTATAAGGTTTTCTTATACGATCGAATACCTTTTACAAGCATATCCTAACTTATTCTTTCCTAATATAAGGGTCTCCCTTATAGATGAGATATCCCCTTGCACACCAAAAATTACCTAAGATAATCCTATCTTGAATACGAAGCAAACTTCGAGTCGTGCGGAAGAGGGAAGGCGGCGGGCGGGGGGCCGGCCCCCCCCCAAGCGCCCCCGCCCCTCCTAGGCCGGCGGCGTTGCGTTGTGGCCCATCTAGCCACTCTCGGGGCGGCCCAATTCTGGTTCATGACAAAGGCTACGATGCTGTCACATCAGATCTCTTGACACATGCATGGAGTATTAAATGTAATTAAATCAAAAAACTAATTACACAATTTGGTTGAAAAGTACGAGAGACGAATCTTTTGAGCATAGTTAGTCTATGGTTGGACAATAATTACCAAATACATACGAAAAGTGCTACAGTACTCCCAACCCAAAATATTTTGGCTTGCATGGTAACTAAACAGCCCCTAGTTAACATTGTCAGTTGTCCTTGGTATCGAGATCGCCACACACATACGTGTAGATTAGTTCTCAAGGCGCCCGTGCCTGAGTTTATCAAAGTCTTTGCGAAAACCTCGAGGTCACCTCTGCGATGTCAACCACACTGCGAGAACAGAATCATTCGGGTGATCAGGGAATGACTGTGTTGATGTTCAAATTAAGCATGTTAAAGCCTGATGATCACAAAAGATAAAACTCTGGGTTACGTTACTGCGTGATCTCGTTATCTTTCGATTGTCGTGTCACAAGCTGTGCAAGGTGTTCCACAGTACGGGAGAGATGAATGGTCAAATGCATAGCCATAAGGATCATGATTTTTAAGTTTATTGTGTAGTATGCATATTTTCGCGAGTCCTTGGACTATAACTGTTCACCCAAGCAATAGCCAAGAAAAAGTAAAAACAAATCATGGTAAAAGTAAATATGAACGAAGAAAAACACTCTTCCTTTTGTTCCCAAGTAGTGTACGGGAAATGGAGGGTACTCTAACCCCCCACCCCACCCCGTTAACTGTCATTCTCGCCTTCCTGATTGGTTAAATATATTCAATTTTAACAAAATATATAAGAAAATACTTACATTTATATAAAACCTAATTAGTATTATTGGATAGATCATTAAATCTACGTTCACAATAAACTTATTTAGATATATTTTCAACAAATCCCTATCCGAATTTAACAAAGTTTTAGGAGCATGCTTTCCACAGCAACAATTAAACAGGAACAGGGAAAATGTATTTAGAGAGCTTGGAAGTTGCTAGTACGTACTATTGTTTTCAGTTCTCTGTATTCCAACAACGCAAAATATAGTGGTGGGTCTTCCCAGTGAATACTGCATGGGTATTCAAAGTTTAATGTAACTTCTTGTCAAAAAAAAAAAAGTTTAATGTAACAAGACGACCCAGCTTTCAGCTATATATATCACACATTAGTAGTTTAGTACAGTACCAGTGCGAGTTTAGTTTAGTTTCAATCGGCAATGAGTTAATTTAGTTTCAATGGGCCTTCCAAACACCGATGATGAATGCTAAAACTTAATTTGCACCACCACGCTACTACAAAATTGAGGATCAGTGTCGATTCAGAACCCCACCCCCATTTTAGCCCGATTTTGAACAGGCACAACCAAACTGGCATGATTGGGGTTGGCATCAGTGCCGGTTCTTTGAAACCGACATTCGAGGCGGCCCCATCGGTCAGCCCCCGCCCGCTCCATTGAAGTCGCAAGTCTCATAATTTTTCGCGTGAAAATTTCCCAAAAGTGAGAACTCAAAATGATTCAGTTTTTTTACCAAATCCATAAACGAGCTTAGGGAATAAAACTTCAGAACATCAAAGCCATTTCTTACAACACAAGGTTTCAAATCAGAGTATTACAACATCATCTTATAAGTTGGACCTTACAAGATTGCTACTGTTGCTAGAATAGTTGGACCCTTTATTAATAATTTCTAACGTACAAAAGTGTAACAAAGGAACTAAGAAAACTCATAACTATATGACTTCAAAAAACAAGGATAGTGGGCTCCAACTTTAAATTGGCTCATATGCAACTCAGGGGTAGGCATTGCCGTATCCAGAGCCACCTCCTTTGCCGCCGCCACCCCCACCATTGTAACTATTTCCTGTGCCACCACCATTGCCATTAGCATTTGCACCCGCATAACTAGAACCATCCCAATACCTATTAGCATAACTAGAGCCAGAACCGGTGCCGCTACCGGATCCTTGAGCATCAGAATTCCATGCACCTCCGGCTTGTGCTCCACCCCCACCCCCGCCAGTACCACCAGCATTAGAAGATTCTCCATAACCAGAATACCCTCCTTGTTGACTATATGTACTCGACCCTGAACCAGAACCTGACCCTGAACCAATTCCTGACCCACCAAATGAGCCAGTAGCTCCACCACCTGCACCACCACCTCCCGCACTTGCATGGGCACCATTAGGACCACTATCACCTGATCCGGTACCAGATCCAGATCCCGACCCCCCGCCAGACGCCCATCCACCGCCCCCTCCCTGTCCTGTGCCAGTCCCTTCAGAACTAGAGTATCTAGCCACCCTTACAGCATTGGCTAATCCAATGCTCATCAGGACAATGAACCCCATTGATATTAGCTTTGTGCCTGCCATTGTGAGTTACCTGCACTAGAGTGTGCTTGAGTTGAGATGAATTCATAGTGAATGCTGCATGGGTATTTATAGCATGCAAAGGTAGTGGTGTTTCAATTGGAGAGACCAAGTGGAGGCTTTTAAAATCCACTAGTAGAATTAATGGAACGTCGTTGACTTGACCATTAAGAGCACTCACAATCTGACTCTATCTCTGTAGAGTCTTAACATCGAAGACTCTATCATAAGAAACTATAGTTCCCAGTGCAAAGTTTTTGCTAATAGTTTCTATACATGAAGACATTTATTACTCAACAAAGAAAAATGTGATCAGCTGTGGCATGTAACCTTGTGATCCACCCAACATAACACAGTACACCCTACGACAATCCTGCAAATGGACGCAAAGATCCGCTGCAATTCAACATAACCAAATTTAGAAGCCATCCATCCAACAGGATGCATTCGTGTCCATATGAAGAATGCCAGGATAAGCGATAAGAAATTGCCAAATTTTTGTATTTGCTGAATGCTAAAAAAGAAAAGGAAATATAAAATCTGATAAACGAAGAGAACTGGCCGCCGGCGACTCCCGTGCTCACCACGAGACCCATATGCAGCACGCGAGCTCGCCAATTTCTCGGATGATGCGGGCGGCGAACCAAGACGCGTGAGCTTGTTGGCTCGGCGGACGCGGAGAACTCCCTATGGGCGGCGGCGCTTGGCAGCTCGGCGACGTCTCAACGGAGAAGCAAAGATCGGTCGCGAGCTCCGCAGGCATGGGATGGGGAGCCGCACGAGCCCGGGACGGCGGCATCCGCGACAGCTGCGCGAGCTCCTTGCCAGCGGCCATGGATGGGAGATCCAGGTGCGCGGCCATCCCTACGGAGTCCGGACGAGCGAGGCAGACGCGCGAGACCGCAGCGGCGCTCTCGGCAGAGGTAGCGGGCGCACGGGATCAGTCAGGGCCACGAGAAGGACCTCGATGGTCGCGTAGACGTCGTTTCTTCAGTTTTTCTCCTCTATCCTCAATAAATGTCCTACCACATCAGCAAATTGTCTACGTGGCAGTGTAATTAATGTCTATGGACTCTATCATAGAGTCTGCACTGTAAGTGCCCTAAGTACATCCAAGTAGCAAAGTGGGTACATGTTACGAATTGTGGTACTATATAAGTACCTGTTACGCTCTCTCTCTAGCTATATTGATCTGCTAACTTTAGTCTCATGTCCATAGATTATGAATGCCAGTAAGTTTTTTAGCATTCACCGGTATCTAAATCTAAATCTAAATCTCCTATAAGAGAGCCCCCACTAGGAGAGTCTTTGAAGAGTTCTCCGGCCTCTAATTGGTCTACGTCACCGAAAACTCCTCCCTACCCACTAAGCCCCATCCACGGCCCGAAACGCCCCCCCCCCGACCTTCCGCCTCGAGGTCCACTCATGCAAATGAACTACCATTCACATTCCCGGCACTATCACCACTCCCACTTTTCATTAAGGCTGAATAAAATAGTCCCCCCCCCCCGAACCTTCCGCCTCGAGTCCACTCATGCAAATAACTACCATTCACATTCCCGGCACTATCACCACTCCCAGCTTTTCATTAAGGCTGAATAAAATAGTCCCCCCCGACCTTCCGCCTCGAGGTCCACTCATGCAAACGAACTACCATTCACATTCCCGGCACTATCACCACTCCCGGCTTTTCATTAAGGCTGAATAAAATAGTCCACCAGCAATAAACATGAATTGATTTGCCTTCTCCACTTCGTTACACCACGAGAGTAATATATATATCCCGGCCCTGATGCTTCGATCCGCATCATCCACCGGTGCGTCGATGGTGATGAGGTGGACCGCCCGGCGCCGCAAGTTTTGCCGGGGAACACGCCCCGCCCAGGCGGCGCCAAAACAAAGAAATGTCGAGGTGGAATGCTTCGCCGCCGGGGTGGTGGACGACACGCGCGAAGAAGCCGAACTTCCCATCCGGGGGCCTCCATGACGGCGACGTGCTCCTCCCGATAGCCGGCCGGCGGCCAATGACCTCGAGGATGTCGAGATTCTGGTGCCGCTACGCATCCGAACAGAACCCGTCGATGACCTCCACGGACATCTTTGCGCTTGCCGTCCACCGTGCCGCCCCGCGGGAGTAGGATCGGGGCGCCGCATGGCGAGATCCCTTGCGATTCACGCCGACCTCTCGTGCTGGTCCGCCACGCCTATCCGATCCCCACCGCCGAGGCCGGTGCGCTGGACGGAGGGACGGAGGGAAAGGGGAAGGCGGTGCGCGCAGTTCGACCCGACCGCGGATGGAGGACGCGTTCGCCGACGCCCACCGGAGCCGAGGCCCACGCCCGCCGCCGCTCCTCATCCGCTGAGACACACGCCGCCTTTGCCGCCCGGACGCACCTTGCTTGCTGCCCTAGCCACGCCCAGCGCCAGCAGCAACAGCCGCGCAAACAAAGGTCGCCCGCGCCGTGCAGAGCCGACCCGGCACGCTGCGCCGAGGATCGCCCGGCCGCCGAGCAAGTCCGTGCTCTACTCCATCCTCTCCTTTCTTTTTTCTTTTTCTATTTTCTATGACGAGACGAACAGTTAACAAATATCCGGAGACGGACAGCAACAGGCCACACCACGATGTCGACATCCCCAACCACGTCACCCCCACCAATCAAGACAGGCCATGTCACCATAATGGGACCGGTTTCAAGTGGCTTGGAAAAAAGATAAAAAAAGATGAAAAAAAGAAAAGGAAAAATAATAAAAAAATAATATGATGAGATATAAAAGGGAAAAGAAAAGAAAAGTGAGGAGCATGTCACCATAATGGGACCCTGCTTCAAGTGGCTTGGAAAAAAAGATAAAAAAAGGATGAAAGAAGAAAAAGAAAAATAAGAAAGAAAAAAAAGAATATGAGATAGAAAAAAGGAAAAGAAAAAGAAAAGTGAGGAGAGATGGGATGGTAATTGGGACGGTTGAATAAAATATAGTGTAGTTGATATAGAGTAGAGGGACTTTATCGACATACCCTATCTTTCGTGCGAGAAAAAGAAAACTACGAATATAATCCTAGCCACAATGAAATACACCGAGGAATGAAAGGACAAATTGTAAGTGCTATCATATACAAATAAAATCATATAGAAATTCTATTTATTCCTCTTTTTATACACGCTGCAACGCTGTTGTGTCTCCCTCAATGCATTGGTATTTCAAGTCTCTATAATAAGCTCATATCCCTATCGTGCATAGATGATATCATGAAATTGTTTCTTAATTCCCGCAGCAACGCTGCTGGGAAGATTCCCCTAGTTTGTATCTAAACTAGCTCCTTGCTCGGTTTAACTCTTGGCAATTTACATAGTGACATAGTGAAGCTAGTAAACGAGGACCTGCATGCATGCATGAAGTCTTATCAGACTGCACGTTTGAAGATCAACACAGGCATCCAGCACCCAAACAAACATGTTCCTCTTGCAGTGGTTGACATTGCATAGAGGTGACCTCGAGGTTTTCACAACGACTTTGACAAATTCAGCCATAGACTTAAGACTACTCTTATGTGGAGCTGGCGAACTCGATAAGTGCGACAACTCTCACTAGGTAAATCAATTAGTACAATGCAAGTTGTGTTAGTAGCAACTACCAAGCTCTAATACATATACTCAATTTCACCCGACCTGACAACAAAAGGTAGAGTGGTCATAGTTTCACAAGGATAATTATGGGCCCTTACTTGAACATATAAACTTTTTCTTGGCTTTTGCTCGGTATAAATTGTTTTTGTTGAAAGACTTTTTGAGATGTACATCTTCCATTTTGATAGTATCTCCATCCAAGTACAAAATTTTAATTTCAAATTTGAAAAATTTAAACACAGTATTGCATGACAAGCTGATTTCAATCAAAAACTTGTCAACTATAAAATTTCCTAACTTTTTGAAATCTACAACCTTTGTTTTTCTTCTTTCTCCTTCTGATGTCATTTAAAAAAAATCATATTTCTGATTTTTGAAAATTCAAATGTAGTTTTTCATGACAAGATGATTTCAAATCCAAAATTGCCAACTACAAAATTTCATAACATCTCAAGATCTATAATTTTTATTTTGGTCATTTGTTCATCGGGCATAGTGGTAGTAACATTGTTTACACAAATCTTATATCTCTCTCTAGTAGTTTCATAAGTTATGCGAGAGATATGTAGATTTTGTGAACAATGTTACACTTTTGTCAAATTAACAAATAACCATATTAAAAATTTAGATCTTGATGAGTTATACAACTTCTATGTTCATCGCTTTCTTCAACTGAAATCATTTAGGTTTCCAAAATGATGTTTGAAATTGCCATTTTTTAAAATTCAAAATTCTAATACATAAAACACAGTCACATGAAACGACGAATAAAATAATAAATGTAATAATATACTAAATTGATAGAGCATGATTTCATAATTTTTTAGAAAAAAAAAACAACATCAAATTAAAGTTACTATGAGGGAGAAAAGACGTACTAGTTATAAGTTTTAGCTAGAGATTAAAAAAGAGAAATCCAAGTTCTTCAACAATTTTAAAATTTAATTCCTAACATCATTTTAAAGTAGTAAATAATTTTGAATAAAAAAGTGATCAACTACAAAGTAGCATAACTTTTCAATATTTATAACTTTTGTTTTGGGCATTGCTCCATTAAAGGTCATTTGAAAAATTCAAATTTTAAATTTTAAACATTTGGACATCCAAAATTAAAAAAAAAATTGAACTACAAAGTTGTAGTCTCATCGAGTATTATAACTTCTGATATAAAGTTAGTCGGTAAAACCGTCATTGAGAGTATAAGTGTTGGTTCTCATAGAAGAAACTTATGAAATTTTCTTGCATAGTAATTGGGCCAGCCGCTGGCCCACGAGGGGGCTGGGGGCGCGGCGGGCGAGGAGGCCGGCGCCCCCGCCGCCGCCTCCCTCCTTCCGTCCGTGTCCGGTCTGCCGTCTTCAAGTTAGGATTATCTTAGGACTTTTGGTGTGTAAAGGGAATATTCCAATCTATAAGGAAGGCCCTTATTAGGAAATAAATAAATATTGCTTGTAAAAGGTATTCCAATCGTATAAGGAAACCTTATAGAGAGATTGCTTAGATTACAAGTCCCACTAGCCGGACTATATAAGCGAGAGGCATGTAATCTCTTTGGGGATAAGCAAGCAATAAAAATATAGTTCGTAACTATCTAGCTCCTGTCTTCCTCCTCCACCACCGCCGCACCGCGCCCCCTCCCGCCGCCGCTCTGCCGTGCCGCCGGCGCGGGCGCGCGCCAGCGCCGCCACCCCCTCCCCGTCCTCGCCCACGGCTCCTCCCCTCCTCGCTGGCTGCTCGCCGCGCCGCCGGCGAGAGACCGCAGCCCCTACGCCACCTTGAGTCTCCAACGGTCGGCGAACACGTGTCGGCCCGGCCCGATCTGAGACGGGTTCTAACGGTGGTATCGAGGAGACCGGGGGCGATTCCCACCACCCATGGCTTCCGAGATGAGGGGAGTTCACCGCTGCGGCGAAGGCGCTCCTCGGCGACAACTGCGTCAAGATCAGCCGCCGCTTCGACGAGATGGAGACGCCGTCTCGCCGCGTGGAGCACGTCTTCATCACCTCGAGGACTTCCCGCGCCCGACGACCACGGCCGAGGGACAGCCCGGCGCCGCCGCCGCCCGGCACGGGGGCCGCCGCCCGGGAGCAGCCCCGGCGCCGCCTCCCGCCACGGCCCCCGTCGACGGCTCCGACCCCGCCATCCTCCAACCGGAGGAAGAGGACGGCGCTGTGCGTGGACGCACCGGCCGCCACCGTCGTCATCCTCGCCGACACCGCGAAGACCGACGCACTCTCCTCTCCCCGACACCTGCGGACCGAGCGGGACTCTTGGGCAGACGGCGTCACTGCGGCGCCCAGGCCGTGGTGCCACCCACGCGCCCGCCCGTGGTGCCACCCGCGGCATCACGCCCCCTCCCTACGTGACACGCCCGCAAGTCCAGAGTACGACGGCACCGATGACCCCGACCCTGGATTCGCAGTCGGAGCTCTTGTTCCAGCTCAACTTGGACATCGACCAAACTACTACGTGAGTTACACGCTTTCCACCTCACGTGCTGCTGCAGTCCGGTTCATGGATCTGCCCAAGAGGAGGTCCCCGATCGAAAAGGGACGAGTTCACACGCCGCTGCGACACCACTTCGCACCCCCCGCCTACCTCGACACTACGGGCGTACGCCGCCGCCTTCCCAGGAGGCAAGCTGGACGACTACATCAACGCCGAGAACTATGCACTACGCATGGAACTTAGGGACAGCGCCACCGTGTCGCCTCTTCGCCGTCGAGGCCTACGTGAGACACTTCGCACGACGCCGAGTGGTTCGAGCCTCGTTCGATGGAGGAGGCCATCGACCTTGCCCCGCTACATAACAACGATGACCCCGCCGATGCCGACCCCAGGCGCCGACGCCGCCACGCCCCCCCGGTCGACCCCACCGACATCGACGGCGACATCACCGCGTCCCCGGTTGACCACATGCCAGGCCAGCCGGTGCCTTGTCTGCGGCGATGGACGACATCGGCGGACGGCGACGGCGAACGACATAATTGTCGAGCCGCACTTGGCCACGACGACCAACAAGGAGTTTCTGGGATCATCGCCAACGCCATCGAGCCGCGGGTAGTGGCGAAGCTAGAGCATCAAGGACCTGAGTGCACACTTTATAAACATAATAAAAAATTTTACTACACGGTGACAACATACATAGTAGAATTACATAAAAATAATGCATCACCTTCTAGTATTTGCGATCTTTCATTTTCTTGAAGCGATCCACTACGGCAGCATTGGTAACTTTCAACATTTTCTCTTTCTCCACATAACAAATGAGATCATTTTGCTCGTGTACGCATCACCCATACTTTATTCGCGCAAATATGTTTTCACTTTCTTGATGCCCGAAAAGACCCTCTCAATCAGAGCGTGGCGACGAGGCAATACAAGTACTAGCTTCAATAAACGATAAACCAAATGATAGGTAAGATGTTTCCTTGTGTCCACCATTTTTTTGGAAAGCTTCGGCAATGGTTTTGTATGTTAAGAAACCTGTCATCTTGTCGCACATCACCAATGTAAAGGAAAAGTTGAGATTCTAGATCTCTCGGTTCCACGAGAATCAAAGTCACTTGGGTATAGCTTAGCTAGGCTTATCAAACTATCCACGTTGAAATCATGAAATGATTTTCTTGGATTGAATGCAGCTGAACATACTAGCAATTGAGAGGTAGTCTCATTGAAGCGACTATCAACCTCTTGTAGCAACCAATCAAAGACTTCATTAAAAGAATCCACTTGAAAATGATGCTTGTTGGTAATTCCAGTTTTTTTTCTTGGCCTAGCTGGATCAATGTAAGCCTCATCCATTTGTAGCTTAGAAATATCATGTTTATCACAAAATGCATACACTTCTTCAAGTGTTTGCTCCCATCCACCTCTTCTAAACTCATCCAAATGGCTTCTAGTAGACCTCACACAACTAACAGCATTCACAATATCTTGATCAATCCTTTGCAATGCATTTGACAAGACATTTGTGATAGTTAAAATGGTCAACATGAGATGCAAATAGAAGACAAACTCAAACGACTGGAAGTACACAAGAACCCCCCTTGCCTTTCCATCCTTGTCCTCATTTTCCACAAATTCCAACACCTTGATAATTGTTTGGAACAAATTAACTAGACTTCTAAGAGATTTGTAGTGAGAACTCCATCGAGTATCTCCAGGTCTTTGAAGACATTGTTCTTGATTCAATCCAGTCCCAGTTTTAAGTAACCCACAATCTAAGGCCTTACTAACTTCTTTGAGATTGATGTCTCTAATCATGTCCCTTCTCTCTGCAGATCCACCGACCACATTCAACAAGGTAGAAATCTTGCTAAAATATTCAGCAACGCCTGTATGCTTTCTAGCAACAGCTACAACCACTAGTTGAAGTTGATGAGCAAAGCAATGGACATAATATGCACTACTATTTTCTCTCATGATCAATGATTTTAAGCCATTGAACTCACCCCGCATATTGCTAGCACCATCATATCCTTGGCCTCTCACTTGCTTTATGCTGAGCTTCAATCTAGCAAATAGAGAATCAATAGATAACTTGAGGTTTGCAGAAGTTGTATCCTTCACATGAACAAGCCCGACAAAGCTCTCCGTCACAACTCCACAACTATCAACATATCTGAGCACCACAGCCATTTGCTCCTTGCAAGAGACATCTCTGGACTCATCAACTAACAAACAAAATACATCTTGCCCTATGTCTTCAAGGATGGAATGCAAAATCTCATCTGCAAAACATTTAATGATGTCTTTTTGTATGTCAGAAGACACCAAAAGACTATTGTCTGCAGCATCAACTGTTAGTGCCTTGGCTAAAGCCGGATCATGCTCAGCTAAGCAATGATAAAACTCCCTATAGTTCCCTCTATTATATGATGTTTTTGACTCATCATGACCCCGAAAAGCCAAACCTTGCTTTAGTAGTAATCTAGCAGTATCATTGGCACCATTGAGTCAAACATAATATGCATTCTTAGAAGGCTCGCGCTGGCTGCGTAATAGAGAATCAACGTCCATTTAGCAAATACTTTCTTCTTACTGAATCTCGAAGATTAGGATGATAAGCACGTAATTCTTTCCTTTTGCCTGGATCAAATTGGATCTCCTCCTCCCAATTGATTTCCTCTGGAGCTGAAACAGGAACATTAGCCTGTGCCTGAACCTGAACATTGGTTTCATGTCGATGAGGTTCACGAGAAGTATTAGCATTGCTAGCATCATCTGGTGCTTTCCTTTTCAACCATCTGTCCATAAAAGTACCTACCATTGCACAATATTCCCAAAGAATCTAAGTAACAAAAACATATATTTAATTTGATCAAGATTCAAAGATGCAGAAGCTTACTCGACATGGCGATGAGCTGAGCCGAGCGCCTTGCCACGGTGCTCTGTGACTGTGAGCCGTGAGCGATGGCCGGCAGGTTCTCGCGATTGCTGGAGGTCAGGTCTCCAGGTATTCCCTTCGCGATGGCCAGCAGGCGAAGCGTCGAAGCGATAACCGCGTGCGGTGGCGGCACCCAGGATCTAGGCTTCGTGGCTGCACGTCTTGTTTTGATTCCTAGATGGGCTGGGCTGACTGCACGTGAGCACATCTAAGTGAAAGAGAGATTGATTCCTACCGATCAAAGATCAGGGATGAGCATGCGATGGCTCATATGCCTAACTGGGCTACCTGCAAATGAAACACACATGGATCCAAGGTGGTGCACAAATTTGGGCCACGGTGGTGCACAAGGGGTACAAGTTGAAACCTGTTAACTAATGTTACAAATTTACCTGGTGCCTGTGCACTCGGGAGGACTAACGTGGCCGCCCGGTTGCTGCGGGCAACCGCACGCGAGTGGAACCTCCACTACGGCATCGTGAGGTACTTCCACCGCTACTATATCCCCTGTTGCTTCAGCTTCTCCGGGACTTCTGGCTGGGGGAGAACGTTCGCTGCACGGCGTGGCGGTGGGGATTCCACCTTCCCAATCATCCAAGGGAAGATCGGGCGTTCCCAAAGCGTCCTCCTACTACGGGCGACCCACGACGTCGGTCGAAGGCGCCACCGTCATCCTCTTCGACAACAACGGCGGCGTATTCTTCCGCATCGACAACGTCGTCACGGTCGGGCGCACCGTGGACCGAGGAGCGTCGATGGGGCCGCCCGTCGAAGCGCGCCCCCGACCTCCTCTCGGCTGCCTCTTCGACTTCACCTTCTCCCCCCCGCGTCGCCGACACATCTTTGCGCAGACAGCTCCATGCGAAGGTGACGGTGCCGACGACCTACACCTACCGCGTCCCCCTTCGACACGCCCGGATGCTCGAGCTGTCGGGCACCCTCGGCGCCTCCGTCATGCGCCGTGCATGGGCGAGCGTCCCCTTCCGTGCAGCCCCGCTGAGCTTCAAGTTCAGCATCTGCCCCGGCGACCTCCACCTTGACTTCTCCTTCCTTCGACAAGGGGCGCCAGGCATCTGCAGCGACAACAACGACAAGTCGCGGCCCTTTTGTCTTCTGCCGGGCCAGGAGTTGTCACTTCCCGATCAGCGTGCCCCGCCACCACCTGTGGGTTGGGCGGCACGTGGGCCGCGCCGCCTCGTTGAGCGGTGGGGAAATGTCATGACCCGAGAATCGGGCCAGCCGGGGAAGGGCTAAAAAAGGGCCCGGCGCGACGGCGCCGGCCCACGAGGGGGCGAGGCGCAGCGGGCAGAAGAGGCGGCACCCTGCGCCGCCCGCCCTCCCTCCTTCCGTCCCCGTGTCGATTCTGCCGTCTTCAAGTTAGGATTATCTTAGGACTTTTGGTGTGTAAAGGGAATATTCAATCTATAAGGAAGGCCCTTATTAGGAAATTAATAAATATTGCTTGTAAAAGGTATTCCAATCATATAAGGAAACCTTATAGAGATTGCTTAGATTACAAGTCCCACTAGCCGGGCTATATAAGCGAGAGGCATGTAATCTCTTTGGGGATAAGCAAGCAATAAAAATATAGTTCGTATCTATCTAGCTCCTGTCTTCCTCCTCCACCGCCGCCGCCGCACTGCGCGCCAGCGCGCCCCTCCCGCTGCCGCTGCCACGCCGCCGCCGCCCGGCGCGCGCCAGCGCCGCCGCCCCCTCCGTCCTCGCCACGGCTCCTCCCCCCTCCTCGCTGCTGCTGCTGGTGCTGCTGCTCGTCGCTGCCGGCGAGAGACCGCAGCCCCCTCGCGCCACCTTCGGGCTCCAATGGTCGGCGAACACATGTCGTTCGGCCCGATCTAGCGGGTTTTGACAAGTTGCTTCGAGCCAGCTAGATCAGTCCATCGTTGAAAGTAATTAGCAAAAACTGCTCCCACAGCCCATAAACCGGCTGGCCCTCTACGTCAGTGAGATAACATAAAAAAAAAAAGTGACCTTGCACGAAGTCCAAATATCTCCGTCCTAATGCACCCGGAGACATGTTTGGTTGGCTCTGCTCATGCCATTGCATCTAGGCAGTGGTTGGCTCTGCTCATGCCATTGCATCTAGGCAGGCTTAGATATAAACGCAAAAAAGGAAGAAGCCATAGACAGGTCACAGGTCTAGCCAAAACACAAAGGAGGTCCGGCCGTTTTAGCATATGACCAGGCTTGCATAGCAAATCGATCGCCTAGTAGGATGTATCTTGTCTCTAATTCACCAACGTTGTCCATTGAAGCCTCCGAGTTCACCATCCGTAGGTCTGGGGCAAGGTGGGCGAGCGGCAGGAGGAGACCTAGGAACAACCGAGGGGTCAGAGGAGGGTAAACGGCGAGAAGAGCATGCTTGAAGAGGAAAGTGAGTTTGAGACTTTTAGTCATTGCCAGACAACGCTTGCCGCTCCCCACTCCGTCACTCCAGCTATCCGTTCCCCACTCCATCACTCCAGCTCTACCCACCTCTCTGCATGTCATGGTGCCGACCGGCATCGCTCATTTCTTGTGGCCGCAGCCCACATATCGATGATGCTGAGGTTAGGTGTCCAACTGTTGTCTCCACTAGCCGCTTGCTCCTGCGTCCTAAATTCTAATATTTGTCTTATATAAAACCACATATTTGTAATTGTACAATTTATATAAAAAAATAATGCATAGCAGAAATTCATAGATTTTGAGCTCAACTTACGATTGTTTAAAATAATCGCAACATTAGTAAAAATATAAATGTCCAAATGGCATGGGAAATATTAGTTTTAACACCATTTTTTTTCTTCTTTTTTACAACACATATATACTGTCTATATGTATAAAATCTTTTGTCAAAAATTTTGGGCCCTTGAATCAAGGTAGGCCTGCACCGCTGCTAGCCCCTCCTACGGTCATCGTCCTCTCGCACTCAAGCTAGCATGCTCTGCTCGAGCACACTACAGAAGCAGCAGTAATTATAGGTGGAAGTTGGATGTCTATAGATGTCCAACAGATACCCTCTAGTTCAAAAAACGAACTAGGAAGATATGGTCCCCACCAAAATTTAAATTTCTAGTTCATTTGTTAAAATCATGGATGTCCAAATTAGATTAGTCTTGCACCTCTAAGCAGCATGATACACGCTTTTCAAATTAACATCAAGACCCTATGGGTATATAGCCCTGTTTTAAATAGCAAGCTATAGCCTTTCGAGCCAAGGTGTGTGTCGTACAATTTAGCCGTTATAGCCATAGCACGCTATTAGCTCCGTTATAACTGTTTTTTTAGAGGCAAACCGCTAAACACCCTTAGCCTGCTATTTAAAATTATGGTATATAGACTACACTACTTCCGCCCACATAAATCACTACTAGTACATTATTAAGCATGGCCTTAGGGTATATCGTTTCCCCTAAAAAAAAGAGTATGGTAATATCGTTTTTCTATTTCATTTTGTTTCTTCTTTTCTGGTCGCAATATCTCTTCACAATGTAATCACTTTAATTATATTACATCCAGTAGCTAGGTGCTCGGTAATGGTGCTCGTCCCATGAGGTTGTTTGCCTCCGGAAACTTGTATTGAACTCTCCATCTTAATGAAACACGGGTGAATGGCCCGATCATGGAAAAAAAAATGTTTCTTCTTTTAATAAAAACAGTTTTCTTCTTCTTATTATTTTATTTTAATCATTTATTTTGTATTTTTTTTTATGTAGTATAGAAACAACCATATATATATATAATAGAAATAGAAAATATATAGAGCGTGTTTGATTGATAGCTAACCCCATCTACACTCTCACTACAAGAAATGTGTGGTTTTTGACATTCTATTTATGTCACAATATATGGAATGTAGATAGATGAGACGAGCAGGCCACAGCCCGGCCTCGCCATGGCCACGTCTCCGTTTTTACACGGGCGCATGATCTCGATCGAGAAGGTGGGCGTTGCCTCCGTACATTCCGCCCTCGTCAAATATATATACGCTCCAACCTAACCCTCGTGCATCTCCTCCCTCCCCCCCCTCCTCTTTCTCGTGGCGGCGGGCGGCGGGCGCTGGCGAGTGCTCTCGGCTCTCCCGGCTCTCTCTCCTCGGGCGCGGTCGCGGCCTTGGGCGGCGGCGGCTGCGATCCACCGGCGAGGGAGGCCCCGGCGAGCCCGCTACATCCACCACCACGCCATCCGCATCCGCCGCGCGCACGCTCCCACGAAGACGGCGCCCCCCCTCCCACACGGCTTCTCGCGCGCGTCGCGCCGCAACAGCGGTGCCACCCGGCCGCGCGCCGCCCTCCACATGCTCGCCGCCGCCGGATGCCACGGGCGAGTGGTCGTGGAGCGACTCACGATGTCAGCGCGGCCCGTCCCCTCTCCGTATCGCCCCCACACGGCCTCTACCTCGCCCTTCCTCTCTTCATCCTAATCGCGAACTCCACGATTTCTGGCTGCTGGAGAAGCACATCCGGAAGTCCTCAGTCCTGCACAAGACTCTGACTGTGAGTTCCCTCCCTTGCTTCCTTTCGTCTTTGCTTTCCTCAGATTTTCCCTGTTGATACTGGCCTGATTTTGCCCGCCGATGGATATCACGCCACCTCGCAGCCCCGCTGCAACGCCGCCGCATCGGTCCTTCATTGGAGACCCGCCCGGACGCTGCTTCGTCAAACTCCTCGCATGCCGGGTGGGCAACGGAAACTTCCGTGGCACAGGCTCTTCCGTGTCCACGGCCCTCTTGCACAGTACATACAGGCCTGCCTTCGTTCTCAACTTTCGAAATGGGTATCCTCTTCCTCTACCTTCAATAATTTTTTCCCTTCCCTCCATACCATGTTGCACATGACGATTAAGTACATTTTCTTACCTCCCGTGTAGCATCCATCTTTCAATCTGCAGAAGCCATGTATGCATGGTATAGCAAGGTGCACATCGAAAATTTTGCCCAAATGTGCTTCCACAACGGCAAGGTGTGCAGCGGACATTATTCCCAAATGTGCTCCTCTTCACACCTTACTAAATATTTACGCTCATTGCTTTCCCTGTTTTTAATGCTGTTCAGGTATGTCCATTAAGATTTTTCCTCGAGTGTTGCATGCTTGATTCAACGTAACATCCTGATTCAATAGCTACTGCTTTGCACACGTACACTCAAGTTTGTGCCCTTCAGTGGATCGCAATGGATATTTAACCCTGCTCAAATTTTCAGTACTACCTTTTGCCCAAAGAAGAAACATAGCAACCAAACGAAAGGTAAGAATAGTGCCATGCCCTTCATGCTGTTGCAGTATATGCCGACCATTAGTTCTTTATTATTGTGATTGCAACGCTATTCATTACACACGTTGTAAACTTATAACACAAGTATACAAAATTCTTTTTCATCATTGTGCTTACCATCCTCCACCAGTTATTTTTGTTTGAACTAATTCTCAATTACAACAATAATTGTTTCTAACATGCTACCGGAAACAATATCCCATCAATACAAATTCCATTTTGGTGTTCAAGACCAAACTTAATGACCAATGTTATCTTCATGCCCAAAAAAAAAACATATAGATGTGTGTTTCATTATGCCTATAATGTCACTGTTTTTGGGACTCCTCTGCCAACCTACATTTTAATGGTAATACCAATTCTTTAGTACTTTGAAACATGTCAAACTTAACTCTGCTTTGCCGGTTCTAAACTATGATATTCATCAAATTACGGTCAACCAAACTATGTTACCACAATTCACCATTTCTTTATTTTTTTTTTTATATAACAGATTCGTCACATTTATGAAATGGTCCCGAAACACGCAACAAATGAACGGCTGCCCTAACTTTTGCGTCAACATATGTACTCATGCAAAAACAAGAGACAGTTTGAATTATTATTATTGGTAGTAGCAAGGGTTCCCAATAGGCTCTAATCTGCTTATTACATCTTATCTGACGAATGAAACTAAGTCATGGGATGGCGAGAATATATGCAAATTTTAGCAAATCCTACGTTTTGATTTTGATTCATGAGATTGTGATATGTGTTGCCCCGTGGCTTTGTCGAGACCTGATGTGTTTTGGGGGCTCCCGTTCTAATCCTAGCATTTTAAAAGATTGATGCCCTTACTTGTTTTAAGGTTGCACATTGTTAGCTTTGGTGTTTGCTACTTGGTTGTCTTTCATTCCGATTAGAGATTGATTCGGTGTGGTTGCACCTTCCTTTGGCAACCGGCAATATCGGAGGGAGGCACCAACAGGAGAAAGTTGGAGTAGGAGGGGCTGCCATGGTGCAAGTAAGGGATTTCAGTTATGTCAATTTTATTTATTCTTTCTCTTGAAACAATTGGGTATTGGAGGAGGTTGTTGCTTCCTACTATTGTCAATATAGCGGTTGTTTAATTTATAGACATATCTATGTTGTCGCCCCGTGCTTGACCACCCTTCTATTAAACTTAGAATGCACCAAAAATATATATGCTATCATTTTGTGCTTACCCATTGTCCTGTTGAGCGCATTTCCTATTTTGTTACTGCATCGATCATGTTTATACTATCATTATAGTTCACTTTCACGCTTGACCAAGATACCCGCGGCACCATCATGCGTCTTGCGGCGTGCACAAGAATCGTAACAAAAATGAATTCACTTTTTTTTTTTTTGCATATGATGGAGCTTTTAAGCATACGTGATGCACTACCACGTAAAGTTTAAATGGTCAAGGCAAACTTTCTTTCACGTTTTATGCTGCCTTTTCATCCATGCGAAGGTTCGGTATACAAAAAGCCCGATACTTTTTGAGCATAGAATTAAACTACCATTCGGATATACCCAAAGCTAAAACCTAACAAAAAATATTATGGCGTGACTAACGGATGAAGGTGTTCCCAACATTATTCATTGCGAGTCCTGATGGCGACTACGCTCCCATCGCCAAATGAAGCATGTCCTAAGACCGTCGAGAAGGAGATGAGCCTTGCCAATCTTGTTCTTTTTACATCGCGCCTCCTATGGCAAAGCTTTGTATGTGTTACTTTTCAGGGTGCTTTCAGACTGCTCAAGTATGTGTTACTTTTAGGTGGCCCACTTATATGTCTTAATCTCGCCACTTTCGAGTCTCCTCAAGTTTCTTTCTAGATAGAACCCGTATTCATTTGTTCGAGAATGCCGGCTTATACTCTATAAATCATCCACAGGTCTAGGTGGTGCCTAAAAATTATGTGAACAAATCTTGCACTAATTCGGATACCATTACTAAATAGTTCTTGTGTGTTGGGATCAATTTTCACGCTTTTGATAGTCGGTGCAGCAATCCAGGCGATACAAACTGGTTTTTAGCTAACAAGGACCATAACAAAATTTATTCCATATTCTTTTTTTGCATGTGATGAGTTAATAAGCTTACTTGGTGCACTACCACATGAGCTCGAATGATCAAAAACATATTTTCTTCCCAATATATAAAGATTACACAGCTAGGATTACCATTCGGATATACCCAAAACTAAAACCTAATATAGCTTATGTCGTCTCTAACAAGCTAATGTGTTCCCAATATTATTCAATGCAGGTCTGTACGCATGAGGATGGCTATTGCACCTCGGGTAGATAAGTCCGCTTTCGGATATAGCTTCGAATATATGATTGATATACAAACCCATATGCAGGGGAACTTATACACTAATGAACATGCGGATCTCATTTGAAGATGATGAGGCGACGAGAGTCGTCTGATCGTTAGCTGAAGATGATGAGGACCGCTATAGACCCGGTGCCATGTTGTGTTCATCAATCCCCCGGATCCCTAGCTAATGATTATCTTTGTATTGTTAGGAAACTCCTATTCGGACAGCTGTATGGTTGTGTTTGACTAATTCGGTGTGCGGGCGGAACTGATAAATTATGCCTCATCCCTCATCTTGTGTAAGACAATATTTGCTTCAACTTAGACCTTCCTTCGTTTATATTAAAGCCTGCGGGTGGCGGATCTCGCCATGAACGCGGCGCTATGGACTAGTTAATGTCAAAACTTAAGGTTTATGACATACAGTTGACAAAAATTCGAACGTCAAAAACCCACGTCACAGGTTGATTATGTGGCATTTGTAAAGCTAGTGTCATAAGGTTATGACATTGGTTTATGTAACAAGTCATTACTACATGCCATGTAGACAGATGACGTCGCTAGACAAAATAATGACATAACATCTCATTTCAGCCTACTAAGGCCCAAATGATAGGTAAAAATGACATAACATCTCATTTCAGCCTACTAAGGCCCAAATGATAGGTAGGCTTGTAATGGACCATTAATTTTATTTGGGCTGATTTTTTTTAAAAAATGGCCCATCTAATTTTTGATGCATTTCGGCCTAGATAACCCCCCACCCCTCTCCAAATCAGCCTCTTATTTCTCAAATCCAACAGGCCGTTTTTAAGAAAAAATCAGCCCAGGTCCAACTATACTTCTTGGGACCATTTTCGGCCCAGCACATTTATACAGTTACATAAAAAGCCCAGCTTATAATATATTGAAACAGTTCACATACGTAATTTATATATCCGGTCAGCATTTACATAAATAGAAACTGAACACGTTTAAACATCCATGCATGAGTTGCTTCTTGGTGCCTTTCCAGACATATATACACATAAAATCTGCTCCACCTAGAAATTTAGGTACAAAGACATAGGTGCTTGCTCCATCTCTATGATTCATATGGAAATTCCAACTTTGTCTCATCCTGGAAACGTTCAAGTGTCGGTCTATAAAGTATGGCACAAGTAAATAAAGTTCAGAGGTCAACACAACCAAGATACCAAGTATGGCACAAGAAATTGCTGCCCACGTTCTTGGGTTAGAGAAGTGAACCAAAGACCCGTAGTGCTTGTCTCAGGGCCCGTTGGGCCAGGCCAGTCCACCTGTCCGACTTCGAAACCCAGCCCAGAGAGCCCACGTCTGCCCCGTTGACTTCTTGGCAGCTGGCAATCCTGGCACCGGAGCAAAATCGGGCGGAGGGAGGGAATGGAAGTGACGAAGGCGGAAGGCAGTGCCGGCGCCGGCGTCGGCGCCGGCGTAGTGCCAGAAGAACGCAGGGAAAACGGAGGAGGATTCGACTGGTCCAGATTCCTCACGGTAAGCGCGTCCCCCGTCCTTGTTCAGCCCAGGTGCCTTATATATGCCCTTTTATCTGTAAGATTGAAAAAGGAAAAAAAAATCGAAAAGTCTGTCTAGAATTGCCTCGCCGAGTGCCGTCGTCCGAAGATTCTTGCTGTTCCTGTATTATTATCTGGCGGGAAGTTGTGGCGTTGGGGATTCATTAGTTTTCGCGCACTTGGGAAGGGGTCGCCATTGTGGCCGGAAGCGGCACTGCGGCAGAGGAGCATGTCTCGGTGAGGATGTGCATCGAAAGAGAGTTAACGCCGTTTGGAGTAAGGAGTGAAGAGTGAAGTCAGTGAACCGTACCTGCTGCAGCCAGTTTGCAGCTTGGGTGTCATTCAAGAAAATTTGGTTGATTGATATGGTTCTAGATGAGGCTGAAAATGCTTACTAAGTTCTGAAAATTGTGGGAAGTTCAGCCGTATAAAATAGTTTTGATGCTGCTGCCATAAAAATCATTACATCTTCTGTCCTAGTGTTATTACTTCTGTGACAGCCAAATTTCAAGAACTTGCAGTTGCACAGGATAACGTCAGGAGAGTTTGCTGCACAATATTCCTAATTTCTAGTAAAAATGCCATTTAGTGTCTTCTGTGCTTTACTGCTTTGTTCACGTTTCAGTTAATAATAAGTACAGCAGTATGTGGTGCTAAATCAATTACCTAAGGACATTTGTTAGGGAGAACCTGTGAGTCCATGTGGTCATGGGAACTTACAAGGGTTGGGTTCATTGTTTTCTGAAAACCAGAGGTAGAACTCGTTTAAAAAAAAAGGGGCTGGGTTCATGGCAGCATAAGGCAACATCAGATGCAGCAACAAGTGTCAGCACATAGTGAGGTAGATGCTGTCATAAAGCTTGTGAGAATCTTTCAAAAAAATAAAAAATCTTGTGAGAAAATCTGGCAACAGGGTTAGTGGCAGACTGAGTTTTGTTATGGGATTGTGGAAGCCCAAGTATTTGTGCATGCATTTTCGCTGTTTGATAGCTTGACATGTATGACTATTTAATCCAATTTTTAATTAGCTATGTATCATCTGGTTGAAGTTGCAAATACCACCCAGTTTCAATCAGAGGCAGAACTTTATTCAGGCCAAAGTGGGCCATCTCCCTCCCCCTCTCCTGCTGCTTGGTTCATGCTCTCCCATTGGTTCCAATGCTTTTGTTTTCATAAGCTCCTCAACCATTATACTGATAAATTGATAATGCCTAGACTTTCTATCCTTCTGAAAGTTTCAGTGGAACTCTTTTTGTTACAGTAATATCACTATATATGCTAGCAATAGAATTACTGATAATTATGGCAAATGCAACTGTGATGTTACAAAATTCATAACTAACATTTTATATTTTGTGGTTGTTTTTCAGAATCCTTATGTGTTGCTACAAATCGTCTTGTATGCCTATCTGTTTTACACAAAACTACCTGGCCTTGATGAGGTGGGTCCACTGATGGTATGGCTCCTGCTTCTTTTGCCAATGTGCGTGTTGAATCTGCTGGGAACCCATAAGCTCAAGGAATTAGCTGATAAACATAAACGTGACAAGCAGGCTTAGCAATTTTAGTTTAGTCTTGACACTTTAAGCTTGCTTTTATGTGTAAGTGTGGTGTGTAACACTAGCTATTATGTTTCTTCTCTTTAGCTAGTAATATATGCTGACATGTAGCATTTGAAGAGAATTTTGTGGTGCACTATTGTGGATATGTGCTAAGGGCCATGTTCAAAGAAGTGTGTGATCAGCCAAGCCCTAGTAGACTTGGAAAGAAGAAAAGCATAATGGAACAGCATGGGATACTGTTAGTGAACTTGTGAATATGTCTTTGCCAAAACTAAAACCAGGGTCTGGAGCCTTTAGATATGTTGTATTCAGGAGAGATGCCACTCAGTGTGTTTGTGTCACCCTGATGAGTAGATAAGACCTGTGAGCAGATAGGCATGACTCCTGAGATATGTAAGAGTTAAATGCCTGATAGCCAAATACTGTTTCCATAAATTAACTATTGCTAGCTTTCAGACGATGTTTGATCTCAAGAACATATTGCATGTAACCACAATGTAACAGAAGCCTGGGTCATCTGTTTCACAGGAAACCTGATTCTTTTAATTGGTTGCAAGCTAAGAAAAGAATCAGAAGATGTATTGAAAATATGCAATCAAATTTATGCGAATATCAAGTCTGGCAATGTGGCTGAGGGAGCAGCAGACTATTCACTTGCGAAGCTTATTGTGCACCAATCAGTGTTTATGCTTTGCTGTGTTAATACTCAAAAACCAGTATTGTATCTGTTGTAGCGATGTAGGTTCAAATTTGTTACGAACTTGGGTGTCATTGCTCATTAAACATCAGATCCTAGTTGGCAACCATGTACTGATTGGCTTCAGTGTATCGGTGATGGTTTGAAGTTATGGGTGGAATTGAGACTGCAGAACTAGTTGCAATGAATGGGGGATGTGTGCTAGCTATCTACTGGAACTGGAGAAGTGGATTGAGAATTAGAGAATTGGGGAATTGGGTTTATATTGAATTATTGATGTCTGCATGGCTGGAGTTGTCTCAGCAGTTGCTATCTCCTACTCTGCTTAGGTTCTGTTCGTGCTGATGCTGAAGTACATTCGTGTTTGTGTAACCACTGACTTGAGAACAGCACCAGAGGATATTCACTCTCGATTCTACAATTCAGTTACTTTACTGGTGCTTCCTTGCTAGTTGCTACACGCTAGTGACTAGTCTTTGTATTTGAGGTACACAAAAACAGCACCAGCATCCAGTCAGTGCTACTACTTCAATTAAGCTATACAAGGCACAGATCCAAGGCAGACAATATCTAGCTGAGTTTTTTTTTTTTTCAGAAAAATTGTTCGCTGACACATCATCATGGCAGATGTTTGGCTAGACGCAGGAATACAGAGGAACTTTTGACGTGATAAACTACTAATTAAAATTCAAAAGCGCTTTATTGCAGGCAGCAGGATCGAGCTGGGTTTAGTACAGTACCGGCCAATGCCTCCCTTATGCCATTTCTGCCATCAAGCTCTGATCAGCTCACCAGTCCTGCACTCATGATGACGCCTCCGGGCAGTGAAGCGTGTTTGCCTCTAATTGGACCTCCAAATATAAACATCTTATCCTTCGGACTTTTTACTAGTCAAAGATGGAGAGCGAGGATGTTTCTCTAGAGTGTGCACAAGTTATAGAAAAAATGTTGGAGGTGCAAAGATATACAATGCGACTCCTACTCAAATAACTCTCCAAATGATGTAGAGAGTAAATTTTAGGGGAAAAAATATGAAGATGCTCTTACGAGAAAGATTTTGATAAGTGCCATCAATATGAAAATTACATGACTGAGTCATCTTTATCCCCCAAAATTAATGGTCGCAGTGAAGTAGCTAGGATATGGAACTCCTGACATGAATGTGTTTCGTGACAACATGTCAAATAAGGATAAAAAGGAGGTCAAATAGTGCTCTAAAATGGATAAAATTAACTAGATTTACATCTGACAATCCAGGACGTTACAGTATACAATCTGCAAGCTGCTTTTCATGGTCCAAAGTGAAAGCAAAAAGGGCTAATTATTAGGTCAAATCTTTTCCAGACTACATTTTTATTTTTCTTTTCTTTTGTTATATGTAAACTACCAGGTTCTGCCGACCAAAGGAAAATTAAACCAACACATTGCACTTCAAGGAGAAGAACAAAAGGTATCTAACATCGCAGGCCTGTTTCGCTCTGGCAGTGCAGTGTGTGGGCCTCCTCTTCTTTGGCCGTAAAGCAAGCACTTAGATAAACACAAAGTCATAATAAGTTGAACTTAATAAGTACACATATTTAAGTTGATTCAATGGGAAGACAATGTCTTTAATAAGCCTCATCTCACTTGATAGATCTTTAATAAGCCTCATCTCACTTCAATTGCGCAGATGCCAGTTGGCCTGCAGTCAAATAACGACATAGGGTGTGTTTAGATCCCCAAATTCCTCCCAAATTCCACTATCTGAAAGAAGATTCCCCATCACATCCGGTCGGCCGGCAAACATGTATGGAGTCACGAAATATAGGTAAAAAATTAAAATAATTATACAGTTTTAGATGTATATTGCGAGGCGATTCTTTTGAGCCTAGTTACGCCATGGTAGGATAATATTTACCACTAACAAACGAAACGTCTTCTGGCGTGCGATGTGACATACATCCAAAATTTTTGCACCAACTTTGATGATCTAAACACACCCATACTCAGCAAATCAACGATAAAAAGGAGCCAAGGATCCATCTAAATACGTTTGTGCCCTATCTTTTCTTACAGACACCCAACCTCTGATATCATTTCAGATCACACAGATTAATTAAAGAAGTAGATTACCCGTCTGAACTGCCTCTTGAGGAAGAGCCAGTGTTCTCAGACATCCCAATTTCTCCGACGCAACAACCTGCCTTAATTTCTTTGAGAATCTGAAATTGAAGGAAAAAAAACAGTATCAAAGCACAGTATGACATCACCTTCAGTTCTTCAATCTTTTTCTTTTTATCAAAGTCCACTATTGTTATGAACAAACCCACAATACCTTCGGCCACTTTCTGTAAAAGAACCAAACCCAACCAAGCACTATTGCGGAGAGGCCTATGATTCCGATGATCCATAGAACCAAGTCGGAGGCATTTGCAAAAGCCCGTAGTAGGATACAAAATACTGCATAAAGGAATGCCAGCACTAAAAGCAGCAGCCATTTAAGAAATCCAGGCTCACAGCCATCAATGGACCCTCTTTCCTTCAAGTATGAAGCATGGATTAACAGAATGAAATTGCTTAACGATGCTATGAACATTCCTATGAATACGGCCATCCAAATTCCTTCGACGCTCCCTTGTGGCTTTTGGGTGAGCAAGTATGCATAAGAGAGAAAGATACCACCACTGACTACAAACAGCTTTTCCACCATAGTGTAGTAAGAACCCAGTACACCCTGTAGTGAGATAAAAAAAAAATTAACTAATTGGAGATAAAGTCAGCATAAATGAATTCCAAAAAGATCTGCATGAACATTACTGTTGCCAAGATATCTAAATAACCCAGATATGAGTAACTGGCTGTACTCCTTTTTTAGGATTTTTATTTTTATTTTTGCTATTCTGTGTCTTTTTTCTTTGCAAATAATTTTTTTCATTATTATTAGTATATGACGGTACAGGCTGTCACGTTTGGTCGTTGAATGTATCTAAAGTTCTAAAGAGATTTTGATGGATTGGCGCATTTGAATGATAGACAGAGCTGTAAAAGAGAATGGGTTAAATAACCTTCATCGTCTTCTCGTTTTCTGCAGTATTGGCTGTCAACTGTGTCAGGCATGAACAAGGTGAAATAACCATCAGAAAAGAAAATAAAAATAGCAAATACAAGGAGATGAAGTACAGAAGGAACCGATATAATAAATCTATCACCATATATACGATACCTGGGTACTGACCTTGCAGTTCTCCATCTGGGGAATGATATTCTCTAAGACATCAAACATCGAAGCAAGTGTTGTCAGGTGAAGTACCCAGAACTTCTCGATTTCATTAATATTATTATTGTTTTTTCACGGGAATGGCTTCCCTCAGTTCTCATCAAATTGGTAGGCTCCTGCTATGCACCAAAAGAGGCAAGAGGCCACATCATTATGTTATCCTATTTGTACTACCAAAATAGTGAAGTTTTTCTAGCGCACTAAGTAGTAACAAGAACACTAATACTAGTCTTAGTACATGGGAATCCTCCCTAGGAGGTATTTGGTCGGGAAAAGCTCATACTAAATTTTGAGTGATAAATATTTGGAGAACCAACATCATTAAGAGAAGCTGCACATTCTTGTTGTATATGCACAGTTCATGGGCATGCACCTAAAACAACTATACAAGCAAGAAACATTTCATGGCCAGTAATGAAGTAGCAGGCTTTAATTTGACATGGAAACCATAAAAACTTTATTTGTTAATAAGGTAACTAAATGTATACAAGAATGGGACAGATTACCTCATCATATTTTTCAGAAGCTTCATGCCCACCACAAGTGTCCATATAGGCTAGTCTACCGCACGTCTGCCCATTATTAGCAGGCACGTCAATGAGACATGATCATATGAAAATTGAGAAAATGGAGGGACTGAGTTTGGTAGCACAGATGAAAATGAGTATACCTAGGTGGACGATTCAAGCAAAGATAGACAGCAAATTGTCCTGAAAAATAGCAGATATTAGTAAACTGCAGCAGCTCACTGCCGCACCTGACAGCAATCATGATCATCAAGTGCTTGGAGAATATTTGATTGTTCAAAAGCCTTGATGTTACACCTGAAGCTGCTCCTATTCATCAACCAGCAACAAAGCAAAGAGAACATTGTACCTCGATCTTGTGCACAGGCCCAATATGCCAATGTAATAGGCCCGAGAATGGATTTAGTTCCTAGTACTTGAGCTAGCACACAAGTGTTTCTATGTGCAGGTATGAACCCTGTAAACAGAACTCTGAATCCTAGAACCCGATATCACCGATTCCCAATTCGCCTACTCTGCTGCGTTCTTCCTTTTTCTTCTTCCTCAAGTTACCACACTGCTAACACTTGGGAAGATATAAGTATTCTGATATAGGTTGTGCTCACTCACGGTAAACAAGAACTAGGCGAATTACAGCGGCACCGTGAATGGTTGTTTAAAAGTGAATTTGTTAGTCATTTTATTCACATGAGCCTGGTGCGGGCAATGTCTCGTGCCACTCAAACCGCCTTTGAAAGGTCCATCTGATTTTACCGAGATAATTGAAAGGCTGCCCAGTAATGGTTCATCTGGAATCAATTAAATTAATTTTATTTTCGTGAACTCAGTACTGTACTACTTTGTGCTTGTGATGTGAAAGTCATCTAAATTACTTTCTGTGAACTCGATCATTTTTTTTTTTTTTTTTTTGGAACTCGATCAATACTTATGTCCATTTATCTTGTGAATGAACAGGTTGCTGCTTCATCCAATTCTGAAACATATTGCTGTTGTCCAATTTTCAAACATTGCTGCGGGCGCAGTTTATTGAAATAGAGTATGCTGCAGTCGGAAGGACTGCATAGCCCATGGCAGTGGCATGGTCCAGCTTGGACTGGACTGTGGCTGCGGTGGTGCCATTCGAATGGTGGCAGCGGTACCAGGTTCGTGATTAAGGGAAGAAGGGGCATAAGTGTCATATTAGGTATCCATCATTAAGAAAAAGGATTAATAAATAATAATTTAACCATAATACCTTACTAATCAAGTTGCCAAAGATATAAGTACCAATTTTGCAATGTCAATGTTTGGAGTTGTAAATATGGGAAGTCCAAGGTTTATTGTCCTAACAAACTAACCACTAGCAAAGCTCATATACCGCTCACGTCAGGTCAAAATACCACTAGCACCGAACTAATACTGATATTAAATAAGACTAGCTCATAAAAGCATAGTTTTAGATGGTATCAAAATTCCATATTTAAATAATCCACAGCATAATTAATGAAAACATGAAAATGGTTAAAAAATATCAACGAAATGATGGTTTCATTCGCCTTCTCATCCAAACTATATATCATTCAATAACATCCTTTATAATTCTATTTTTTTTCTAGGCAGATTTGTCATGGATGTCCATCTTCGCATATCCTTTGTGTTAAATTAAAGGATGTTGTTCCAGCGTTTCAAGTACCCCATGAGATGATTCGAAAATTATGTCAATCCTCAAGTAAATGAAAATAGTTGCAGACAAGCACAAAGGAGCTGGTACAAACTACTCACCTCACAGGTCGGGCATTTCCTCAAACAGGTTATGGTCAAACTCAAACGCCACATGGCCTCCTGCCTCCGTGCTTGCTGCCTGCCTCTGCGGGGTGCGGACTGTGGCTCTAGGGTCTGGGGCTCTGGGCAGCTGGCGGCTGTCCGTGCCCACAGGGTCGCTCCGCTCACCTAGTGCAGGCGTGCAGCTGGCTAGCTACGGCTTTGCGCCCTGCTGCTAGACTCAGGTGGCCAAGCGGGCACCGAGAGGCGGTAGCCGGTAGCGCATCCGCGCGTGGGTTTGGGTACGGGTGACCATCAGGGGCCGGCGAGGCGGAGGACGGCGCTCGGTGCCCGGAGCTCCCGTCGCCCATCGGTGACGACGGTGAGCCTCTCTCTTTACTTTTGCTGGGCGGGAGTTTGACAAGATTTGGCCCAATATCTAAATATCTGGGCTAGAGAAGGGAATTTTGGGTCACGCCTAGGGCCAGCCCAAAGCCGCTCGTGCTGGGCGCTATGCAGCGCTTTCCTCTATGTCGCTTTCATGGTGGGCCCCCGAACACAGTGGAACACCCTGTCGGCCACATATCGGGGGCGGCGACGGGCCGGCACGGCATCAGAACGGCCACCCTCCACGAGAACATGGCTGAGCAGCGCGAAATTCGGTTCCATGGTGGCCTAAGGTGTCCACGCAGACGATGGTCGCTTAATTCCGTGGTGGCCCTCAACCTCAAGCACACTGGTGTCTGGGAAAAGCACAGTGAGTGGCCGGCCTGGGAAGAAGAAACAAGGCGTAGAAGCCCCCAACCACTGTGATAATACGATAGCTTCAAATGAACAAACTCAGTAGAATCTGATGCTACAGACGTTAGCAATCTGAAGAATCAAATACGTTGGAAATGAACCCCCAGCATCAAAAAGGAGCAAAAGTTCTCTCGTACCTTCTGAAACGAGATGGAGCTGATGAAATGGCTGGTCGACCGTTTCGAAGCGCCACCAGAAGGCCAGGGAGAGGCTATTTAAAAGCGGGCGTCGGGGAGTCCGGGTCTAATAACCACCATTTTGCTTCCCCGGGACGTCGTTTTCAACCGCAAAATAACCACCATTTTGCTTCCCCGGGACGTCGTTTTCAACCGCATTGAATTGAACTATAATAAGCCCAGAGCTTGGTCTTACTTCATCTTACACAAAAGAAGACTTTCAAGTTGACCTTAGACATAGTTGTCTTCTTTTTGAGCGTGAAATAGAAAAAGTGTCAAACCAAAATACTCAATAAGTATAAGCATTAGCCCTAAAAAGGAGGTGATCCAGTCACACCTTCCGGTGCAACTACCTTGTCACAACTTCACACTTCGGTCGCAAGCCTAGCCTTAGGCAACACCCCCCCTCATCATTATTTACTCTATAATGGATACGTAGAGCCAAAGAATGTGAACTATACAAGTTCACAATTCCTTTTGATGAAATGAAAGAAAGGGCTCCGGTGTATAGAGAGAGCCTCGTTGTTTAAAGGGAAACCATAAAAACAATGGAACCCACTGTTGTTTTAGTATCGTTAGAATTTGTTATTTCTATGAAAAATAACTGGATAGAATAAAAAATCAGGGTTGGGAAGGGTATAGGAGCAAAGCCATTGAAATTAATATTTTATATATCGAAATAATTCATTTAGTTATTAATGGGAAAAAAAGAGGGTTAAAAGAAGAGAAACCATTAGTTCTTCATTAAGGTTAATTTAATTCAATGACCAAAGGTCTGCAAGGATGTATAACTTAGAGACGACGAACAAAAATGCATTTATTTGCATCAAACTTTAGAGGGACTCATTTAAGACTTAATCGAATACTCAACAAGCAAGAAAAGCTTCCGCAGGGTTTATTTCTGAAGTTGGACTGGGCCGCTCATGTTTTCCTTTTTTTTTTAGCGAATCAGACTTGAGAGCGCAGGCCTTCCCACACCAAAGCTTCTAAGTCTAGCCCGCATAGATGATAGACGCAGGAATACAGAGAACTATTTAGGTGATATCCTGTTATATTCTAGGACTATCGGAGTAAATTGAACTATTTTAATAGTGTGTTCATCACACTATTAAAACAGTTCAATTACTGTTTTAATAGTTTGATGAACATAAACATCTAGTTTTATAGGACTACCACGGTAATTAAGGGGTGAAAGAGGACTTTTTCCTACCTCGCGGCATAATTTGATGAACATAAGCATCTGGTTTTATAGGACTACCAAGGTAATTAAGGGGTGAAAGAGGACTTTTTCCCTAACTCGCGGCATAGTTTGATGAACATAAACATCTGGTTTTATAGGACTACCACGGTAATTGAACTGTTTTATTAGTTTGACGAACATAAACATCTAGTTTGATGAACATAAACATCTAGTTTTATAGGACTACGTGTTGTGTTTTTTTTTTTCCCTCGGTCGATCTAGTGGAAGAAAACATACATAATAGAAACGAAGTTGTACGTTGGATTGGGGGGGGGTGTAACCAATGGCATTAGTCGATAATTACCACCTTACTCCAGTGAGGTGTTTGCTGATAGAAGAAGAAATAGCCCGGTTCCAAAGATCAAAAACTAAACACCTTTTATAGGGTGATAGCAACACTAAGTACTTCCATCTCATTGCTAATGGTAAGCATAGGAAGACTAGGATTTTCCAGTTGGAAGGAAACAATAAAATCATAAAAGATGAGACCGAGTTAAAAGAACACATAACCTCTTACTACCAAAATTTATTTGGTCCTCCCGAGGAAAAAAAAAAAACTTTACTATGTTGGAGAGTAGAGTTGATGACATTCCTCGAGGTTTACGAAGTTAGAGAACAATATCCTCATTGCTGAATTTTTTTTTGAAGTAGAGGTAAAAGAGGCCATTTTCATCATGGAACACAACAAGGCTCCGGGCCCGGATGGTTTCCCTACTGAATTTTATCAAGTTTTTTTTTTGGAAAGTCATAAAAGCTAATTTGATGGCTATGTTTTATGACTTCCACCAAGGTGATTTCTCTCTTTTTTTCTCTTAACTTCGAATTATAACACCATTACCAAAATGTCAAGAGGCTATCAAGATTCAGCAATTTAGACCTATTTGCCTACTAAATGTGAGCTTTAAGATCTTCACAAAAGTAGCAAGAAATAGAGTAAGTAGGTTTGGTTCACAAGGTAATACAACCATTCCAAACAGCTTTTTCTTCCCGGGCGTTACATTCTAGAAGGTGTGACCATCTTACATGAAACAATCCATAAATTGCATAGGAATAAACTTAATGGGGTAATTTTTAAAGTTGACTTCAAGAAGGCATATGATAAAGTCAAATGGTCATTCCTTCAACAAACACGAGATTGAAAGGATTCTCACCTTTATGGTGTCAATGGGTCCAACAATTTGTTTTAAAGGGGCAGTGTTGCGGTGAAAGTGAACAATGATGCGGGGCGTTACTTCAGGACCAAAAAGGTCTTTGTCAAGGGGATCCCCTTTCACCCATTCTTTTTAATCTAGTTGCCGATATGTTAGCTATATTCATAACTAGAGCAAAAGAATATGGTCAAATTCAAGGCTTGATCCCACATTTGGTAGAAGGAGGCCTATCGATTTTGCAATATCTTTGATGACACTTTACTATTTATGGAGCACGATTTGGAGCAAGCAAAGAATATGAAAATTATTTTATGTGCATTTGAGAAACTGTCGGGTTTAAAAACTAATTTTCACAAGAGTGAATTGTTTTGTTATGGGGAGGCAAAGGATCATATAGAACAATATTCACAAATCTTTGGGTGTGAAATTGGTCTCTTGCCTTTTTTGATACTTGGGCATTACGATGAATCACAAAAACTCAATAATAAAGATTGAAAAGTAGTTGAAGACCGTTTTCAAAAGAAATTAAGTAGTAAATTTGGAAGGAAAGCTTTTATCCTATGGTGGGCGACTAGTCTTTAACTCAATTCTAAGTAACCTTGCTATGTTTATGATGTCTTTCTTCGAGGTACGGAAGGCATTCTTAAGAAATTAGATTTCTATAGGTCGCTTTCTTTTTTGGCAAGGTGATTGCCATAAGAAAAATATAGGCTAACAAAATGGGAAATTCTTTGTTTACCAAAGGATCAAGGTGGTCTAGGAATCTTGAATCTCAAAATTCAGAATGTTTGCTTACTTAGTAAATGGTTGTATAAGTTAATTAATGAAGATGGGGTTCCAAGAACTTCTTAGGAAGAAGTAAAGATAAGACCATTGGTGAAGTTGAGTGGAAACCGGGGAGACTCACATTTTTGGTCTGGCCGGCCTGAAGGTCAAAGATCGTTTCCTTCATCTGTCTACTTTTTAACCTTCATAATGGCAAACAAATTAGATTACGGGAGGATAGATGGTTGGGGAAACTCTACTCTCAAAGAACAATACCCATCCCTATTCAATATTTGTAGAAAGAAACATATTTCAGTGGCTAGTGTTGTCAATTCTGTACCCTTAATAGCTCTTTTAGAAGAGCTTTAGTTGGGCAAAATCTACTTAAATGGAATGAGTTAGTTATGAGGATTGCATTTGTGCGATTGGATGACCAACGAGATTCTACTAAGTGGAGCCTTTCAAAACTGGGATCTTTCACTTTATGCATCAATGTATAAGCATCTTGTGAACCAACTTGTCTTGCCTCTAAACAAATCAATATGGAAGTTAAAAATACCCCTTAAAATCAAGATTTTGATCTGGTTCGTACTAAAAGGGGTAATTTTTAACAAAAGACAAACTTCTTAAGAAGACGTTGGAAAGGAGATGACCGGTGTGGTTTTGTGACAACAAGGAAAGCATCCAACACATCTTTTTTGATTGTCATGTGGTGAAATTTGCACGGAGAATTTTTACTATGGCTTTTGGTTTTCAACCTCCTACATATGTAGAAGATTTATATGGAGTGTGGTTTCAACAAACAGATCGGCATATGCGTTCTCGAATTTGTGTGGGAACAAGTGCAATTTTATGGTCTATTTGGCTTTGTAGAAATGATGTGACTTTTGACAAAAGAAGATTATACTCTTATTTGCGAGGTTATTTTTCGGGGCAACTTATTAGAGTCGGTTCTGGAACATTCTGCAAAAGGAGAGCAACAGATCACCTTTTGAAGTGGGCATGTCGAATATTGGAGACTTTAGCCATGGAGATCTTCGCCAAGCATGGGTGACTGTCTTTTAAAAGAATTAGTGCTTAGATAGGTGCTCGCTTGCTTGGTTTTAAAGCTTTTTTATGTGCTTTGAGTTTGAAACTGTAATAAGAATTGGTTGTGTGCAAACCTCTTTGCGAGAGGCCGGAATACAAATTCCTTTTTTAAAAAAAAAAAATCCAGATCCGAGGCAGATTTTTGATGGATCTAGAGCACTTGTGTCGTCTGAAATGAAACAAGGCCTCAAAAAGATTATGTTTTTCGGAAATCTAGAACTCGTGATTCTTTTTTTTTTTTTTTTTTTTTTTTTTTTTTGAGAAACAGAACTCCTGGTATCTTTTTTTTTTTTTTTTTTTTTTTTGGGGAACAGAACTCCTGGTATCTGATCCACCGGACTGGGAGCCCAACACCATAGTTCTTTATTGGGTGGGCTATTGACCGGCCCATGAATCTACGTGTTTTTCTTTCTTCTCTTATTATCTGTTTTTAATAATTTGGTGACCTGAGGAGGTTTCCCTCGTCAACGCGCGGCTCGCATAGAGGGTGGCTCTGGCGCGCGCGCATGCCGTGCGTCGGCCTTCGCCACGGCGGCTCGACCCTGGTCTTATGCTCTCTCTCTCTCGAGAGAGAGAGACATGAGCTCGACATGTGCATGGCCTTGCGGCGCACCGGGCAGCCGTGCAGGGACATGACCTATCACGGTGTGTAGGCGCGAGCAATCCACGCTGCTCACGAAGTTCTTCGCGTCCAACGTGTGACCGCGATCATGCCGCCGCCGGTTGGCAGCTCACGACACGGGTTGCTGAAAACCCCGGCCGGCATATCTACCGAACAGAATATTGAACACGGACTAGTAATAACACATCATCGAAATCCCCTCCCCACCATGAAAAGAATCTAAGAGACAAAGGTTTTTCTCTGGTACCTCCAGATGAACGGCGATGTTTCGCTTTGTAGAGCATCTCCAGCGGCGTATCCTCACGATTTGTAGAGAATCTAAGAGACAAAGGTTTTTCTCTAGCTGGTACAAACTACTCACCTCACAGGTCTGGCATATCCTCAAACAGGTTATGGTCAAACTCAAACACCACATGGCCTCCTGCCTCTGTGGAGTGCGGACTGTGGACCTAGGGTCTGGGGCTCTGGGCAGCTGGCGGCTGCCCCTGCCCACACGCACTACTACAATAAGCAACATTAGGGGCGGCTGGTGATGGACTTAGGGGCGGTTTTCCCAAAATACCCTAAACAAGCGCTCCTAATGTGGTTCCACATCGAGGGGAGCAGGCTGTACCGCCGCCCTAATGTGAATCCCGAGATTTCACATTTTCAAAATTTTAAAAAAAAATAACAAAAGATTTTTTTATCGGGTAGGACCCCACCGCCGACCACCCACTATATATGTGCATCGGGCCGTGCCCGCCCGCCCGGTGGCCCGACGTGCCGCGTGCGTCTTGCGTGCCGTCTGCCGCGTGCCGTCGCCCTCGCGCCGCCCGCCCGTGCCGTCGTGCCGCCGCCCGGCGTGCTAGTGCTGGCCGGGCGGCCCGCCGCACGGCCCGTGGCCGCCGGGCCGGCCAACCGACGCGCCCGACGCGCCATGGCCCGCCGCGACGCCAGATCCGGGCGCGGAGGGAGACCGCCGCCGCCGGAAAGCGAAGTCGCGAGAGCCGCTCCCGCGCGACGCGAGTCGGTGAGGAGATGCGGCCGCGTCGCGGGGCGTGGCCGCGGCGGGTGGCGCGCGGCCGGCGGGCTTGGTGCCGACCGCCGAAGCGTGAGAGGAGGAGGCTTGGTGCCGACCGAGCCGCCACGGCCGAGGGTTGATCGGCGCGCCGGCCGCTGGCGGAGGGGGAGGGAGGTTGGAGCGAGGGAGAGGTGCCGCTCGGGCGAGCGCCGAGTCGACCGGCCGCGAGGATTGAAGCGGCGCCGAGCGGCGACGTGGTTGGGATGGGATTCGGGAAGGAGCGACGGAGTTTTTTTAGATGAGGAGCGACGGGAGTTTTTTTTTTTCTTTAGATGAGGAGCGACGGGAGTTAGGGACCAGTGAAACACTGTAATACTTCATACTTGGGCTGGGCCAAATTCACTAGTTCTTTTATTTTTATCGGGCCACCGGGCCGTGCCTATGTCGTGCCACGGGCGGGTCTGCCGGCCCGTGCACGGCCCGGTCACCGGGCCGTGCCGTGCCACGGGCCGAGGATTGTCGTGCGTGCCCGTGCTCGGGCGGGCCAAATCTCCGTGCCACGGGCGTGCTACACGGCTCGCGTGCTACATGCACATATATACCACCCACATCCCCTACACATGGTGATTTTTTTTTTGGCTTTTTGCAAATGTTGCGGCCGCCAAGATTCGAACCCCGCGACCTCGAGCTCAAGCGCGACCCTCTCCCTCCAACTGCGCTACACACTTGTACGTGTTCATATCCCATTTTGCGTCCTCATATATTATATAAATCCGAAAAAAAAAGTGTAAATTGACTATTTGAGGCCCTAAACGGATTCGAACTAAAAAGTGGTCAACTATAAAGTTTCATAACTTTTCGAGATCTACATTTCATATTTAGAAAGTTTTTTACGTCCGAGGTCGTTTACGAAAATTTGAATTTCAAATTTGAGACATTTGAACACGACTTTTGCAAGACTAGATGATTTCGAACTAAAAAGTGGTCAACTACAAAGTTTCATAACTTTTCGAGATCCACATTTCATATTTAGGAAGTTTTTCCGTCCGAGGTCGTTTACAAAATTTGAATTTCAAATTTGAGACATTTGAAGACAGATTTTGCATGACTAGATGATTTCGAACTAAAAGTGGTCAACTACAAAATTTCATAACTTTTCGAGATCTACATTTCATATTTAGAAAGTTTTTCCGTCCGAGGTCGTTCACGAAATTTGAATTTCAAATTTGAGACATTTGAACACAGCTTTTGCATAACTAGATGATTTCGAACTAAAAAGTGGTCAACTACAAAGTTTCATAACTTTTCGAGATCTACATTTCATATTTAAGAAGTTTTTCCGTCCGAGGTCGTTTACGAAATTTTAATTTTTAGTGCCTCATTTTAAAAATTCGACATTTTGTTTGTAGGGGCGCCTCAATATAGAGCCGCCCCTATTGTGGACCACGATAAGAAGGGCGGTGATTGAACCGCCCTCGATACGCAGGGGCGGCCGGTACACGAGCCGGCCCCTGTGTCGTCGATAGGGGCGGTTTGTCAACAACCGGGATTTTCGCATACATTAGAGCAACTCAGTAGGGGGCCTACTTAAGCCCCAATAGCTAAATATTGGGGGCGAGGGCAAAAAAACTTACTCCAAAGGGGCCCCTACTAGGGCCCCAAAAATTGTTGGGCCAACAAAAATGGCTCGGACCCAACAAATTTGTTGGTTCATCTCCCGCCCCAAAACTTCCCGACCGCGGTCCCCACCGGTCTTCTCCCGACGCCGCCCCGCTCCACCCTCGGCGACGCCGCTCTTCTCCCCCGGGCGAGCATGTCCCTCGCGAGCTTCGTCCCTCCGCGAGCACGGGCGGCACCGCTTGCCCGCCCCCCGCCGCCGCTTCGTGGGCACGTCCCGCCGTCGTTGCGGCGCGGCGCGTCCACGCGCCACCGTGCGGCCAAGGCGGCATGGCGCCCCCCCCCGCCGCCCCCCGCCATTCGACCCGTGCGCAGCGCGGCGGCGCCGCCCCGCCCCCGCGTCTCGGCCTTAGCGCCTCTCCCACTCATCCTCCACCACCCGACTTGCCTGCCCCTTCCTCCGACGGCCACACGGACGCGCGACGGGACCAGCTAGCCATGGTCGCGCGAGTCGCGTGCTGGCGGCGCAGCAGGGATTTAGCGACGTGGTGAACTCCGCCGGGCAACGGCGACAACGGCACCGCGGGGGCATCCTTGCGCTCTTCCTCGCCGGGTGTGCCGCTAGCGTCGCCCTCGGTGCCGGCGTGTGAAGTGGGGGAAGAAAGAGTTGAACCAATGACGTGGGTCCCGCGTGTCATTGTCTGCTAGTTTAGATTTAGGGGCCTTCATTTGGGTGGTGTTGTTGAATTTGCGAGTAAAATTTTAGACACCCAAAAGTAGGGAAAGCCCCAAAATAAAAAAAGAGGGGCTTTGTTTTGGGCTATTCTTTGGAGTTGCTCTTAGGAGCGGCTCAAACTATGAGCCGCCCCTAATAAAAATGGCAGGTGCTCCCTTAGTTGCACGGTCGCTCCGCTCAGCTAGAGTGCAACTAGCTAGCTAGCTACGGCTTGCGCGCCCTGCTGCCAGACCCAGGTGGCCAAGCGGGCACGGGAGGAGGTAGCGCATGCGCATCCATGCGTGGGCTTGTGGTACTGGTGACTGGTGAGCATCAGGGACCGGTGAGGCGGAGAACGGCGCTCGGTGCCCGGAGCTCCCGCGGCTAGGGTTAGCACCGTCGCCCATCGGGGTGAACGCGGATTCGGGTCGGGACACCGACCTCTCCTCTCTCTTTGCTGGGCTGGGAGTTTGACAAGATTTGGTCCAGACATCTCCTGATTATCTGGGCCAGAGAACACCAATAAGGGGACTTTTGGGTCACGCACTCACGGCCCAAATCCGCTCGTGCGGCGCTATCCACGCTCGCGATGTGAACGCAGCACCGTGTGAACGGAGCAGCGTGAAGTTCACTTCCATGGTGGCCTCAAGCACGGTGTCTGATTTAAAAAAAAAAATAATGAAAAAGCACGGTGTCTGGGCACTATCGACCCTGATCACGACCACACACAAAGCATACCCTACATACAGATATATATTGGCATATGAAATTTGGACAACCTGTCATATATCAATCATCAGTAGTGGCCTGGGAAGAAGGAACAAAACACAGAAGCCCCCGACCACAGTGATAATATATAATACGATAGTTTGAAATGAACAAACTCGGTAGAATTGGATGCTACACAGACGTTAGCCAAATAGGATGGAGTAATTGTACGTGCAGCAATCTGAAGAATCAAATACGATGGAAATGAACCCCAGCAGCAAAAAGGAGCAAAAAAAATTCTCTCGTACCTTATTGTGGACACACCGAGCTGATCAAATGGATATGGTCAATCGTTCCGAGCTGAGGCGCCACCAATTCACCGCTGGCCGGTAAGAAGTCCCTGTCAGGGAATGAAGGCCAAGGAGATCGAGGAGCTATTTAAAAGCAGGCGTCGTCGGGAAGTCGTCAGTTTCGTAGAATGCCTAGATCCCGTTGAGACGCCCTAACCCCAGCATCCGACGGACAGGGTGTCTTCGGGAAAACTATAGAAAACGCACGGTTTGAACACCACAACTCGGAACTTCTCTTGTCTGCAAATGTGTCTTCATCGGGCACAGCGCAGGCGCGCAACATCATCGACGGACAAATTTGTCGTTGTCTACTGAAGTCACATCTATCAATCTCGACGTTGGTGCTTCAATTGCAGAGTATAGTACACATTTATATTTATTTATTTATTTATAATACCATTTGCGCGTCAAGCGGTCTCCCTCTAGATTTTGGCCTACATGTGCTACCCTTGGTTACGTTGTTTTCTTTGTGCTACCCTTGGTTACGTTGTTTTCTTTTAGCTTGGTTGACGTCGGGGCTATTTCCGAAGTTGGGCTGGGCCGCTCGCGTTCTCTTTCTTTTTAGCGAAGCAGAGCGCGCAGGCCTTCCCGCACCAAAAAGCTTCTGATCCCACACTCAGGCAAGCAGCAGGTCCGCTTCTGATTACTCCCATTGCGGCTTCACCACTAGTTAACTAGAGACTAATTTTTAGTCACACTTAGTCCCTAAATTACCAAACATAGCGACTAAAAGAGTGACTAGTGGTCCCAGTTAGTCCTTGGTCCAATAGTCTCTCAAAAAAAGCTAATTAGGGACTAGTGGTCCTATTTAGTCTCTAATCCTAACAATCCAAACACCCAATAAGCATAAGCATTATAGCTCTCTTTGGGCGTTTACAGTAAACGAAAAGAGACATAGATATGCCTCTTTTTGGGCATTTACAGAAAACCAAAGAGGCGTACTTGTGTCTTCTTCTTTTGGGCGTGAAGCAGTGTTACCCAATAATCATAAGCATTATAGCTCTCACTGGAAAGCTGGTGATCCAGCTGCACGTTCCAGTACAGTTACCTTGTTACGACTTTGCTTTAGTCTCAAGCCTAGCCTCAGGCATCTCCCACCTTATGATTATTTACTCTATAATGGATAGGTAGAGCCAAAGAATGTGTGAACTATACAAGTTCACAGTACCTTTTGATGAAATGAAAGAAAGGACTCCGTTGTATATAGAGGGCCTTGCTGTATAAAAATGATGGAACCTAGTGTCTTTTTTTAGTATTGTTAGAATACTAAATTCTATGAAAAAATAACTGAATAGAATAAAAATCAGGGATGGAAAGGTTACAGGAGCAAAAGCCATTGAAATTAATATTCTATATATCAAAATAATCAGTTTACTTATTAATGGGAAAAAAAGAGGATTAAAAGAAAAGAAACCATTGATGATTCATTAAGATTAATTTGATTCAATGACCAGAGTTTGGCGAGGATGCATAGCTCAGGGGACTCGTTTAAGAATTAATTGAAAAATTACTCAACAAGCAAGAAAAGCAACCGACGGCGGCAGCTCACGACACGGGTGCTGAAAACCCCGGCCGGCGGCATAACTAGCAAACAGAGTATTGGACACGGACTAGTAATAACATCATCGAAATCCCTCCCCACGAGGAAAAGAATCTAAGAGACAAAGGTTTTTCTCTCGTACCTCCAGATGAACGCCGATGTTTCGCTTTGTAGAGTAGAGCTTCTCCAGCGGCATGCACAGCTGCGGAAGCTCGCGCCAATGTTGTGTTGGCCTTGAAGCTCGCAGAGGACTACAGGAGGCCAGCTCGCAAACTACTTATAATATCCTTGTTTGCATTAGCCTGCAAACTACTTATAATATCCTTGTTTGCATTAGCCTGTGTCCCTTTTGCGCGCGGCGTCTCCAGTCACGGCCGCGTTTTGACGAAGCTCAGGCTAGTGTTGTGTCCAGAATAGAGAGCGATCCAAGTGCATTGGTAATTGGTTGGCAAGTGGGCAGAATACAAAATACTTAAAAAACGCGATGTTGGCAAGTGGGAAGAATAGAAAGTATTTCAAAAACGCGAACCACCTGTCTGCAGTTTCTTCGGTGTTCATGGCGGAGGCGGCTGCCCTTGCTCTTGCAGGTATCATACTTAGGAAGCTTGGCGTCAATGAAGGCTCTTTCCTCTCCGATAATCAACAGCTTGTCACCTACATGAATACGAGCTCAGGTGATAGCATTCCTAGATGGGAGGCCTGAATCTTTACTCAAATTTTCAGGAACATGGCGGCAGGACGAGAATATAGGGTCTACAAAATCTGCAGGCTTCTAAACACCTCGGCTCATACTCTTGCTTCCCAGGCTAGACATTCTCGGGATTTAGCTGCGGTGTCAATATAAACTGTCTCTGCGACGCACATATCTCGAGCTGTCCAATCGGGAATGCTCTTGATCTTGTACAAATGGGTAAACCTTTTGCCCACTTAACAGCTTCGTCTTTGTTAATTAATATATGTGTTTGTTATAAAAAAAAAAAACCCAAGGTGACATATAATATTGCAGCTTCGGGGTGGTGTCAGTTCAGAAACAGAAGCTACTTATAATATTACTTGTTTGCATTAGCAGCATGCTGTCCCTGTCGCGGCCGAGGCTGTCCCTTTTGCGGCCATTAGATAACACACGTTTTGCCATGCCATATCCTATTTTGACCTCCCCAAAGTTGTGGCTTGAATGCTTGACTAGTTGGTTTCTCGGCCAACAGAAACGTTGTGGTTGATCGGCAGGATGGAGTAGTACTAAACTGACAGAGATGATAAGAGCAACTCCAACCATTCATCCTAAAAATAGCTAAAAATAGATAGCTAATGAACTGTTTGGTTCCCATGAGACTAGGTACTGACTAATTTTTAGTCCTATTTAGTCCCTAAATAACCAAACATATGGGACTAGGGACTGATTTTTAGTCCAATTAGTCCCAATTTCACTAGACTCTTGGGGCGGCTAAACATATATAAGGGTAGGGACTAATTTTTAGTGCCAATTTCACTAGACTCTTGGGAGGAGCTAGGGACTAATTTTTAGTCTCTATTAGTCTCTAGTCTCTCCATCCAAACATGCCCTAACTTATAAAATTTGAGTGCCCAAATTTAAAATTAATTCTAGTGGAATGAAATAGACTCCTATTTTTATTTAAAAGGTGGATAGGAGGCTCCTATATCTGGGGCTTGTGAGAGAATTTTAGAAGGGTATGAAAAATTTAGGAGAACTACTAATATTATTCCAGTAGAGAATAGGAGGCTCCACTGGAGTTGCTCTAAGGTACATCCACAAACTGTCCAGCTAAAGGAAAAGGGAAAAACACAAAATATTTCAGAAACACGAACCGTGGCGACATACGAGGACCAGGTAGGTTATTTGTTACAATACCCTTTTTTCAAGAATATTCCGTCCATGAAGGAAAAATCGCGCAGTGGAGGCCCAGGTTTGCCATCCACCATGCTCCTCATCTGGGTCTCCTTTGGGCTCACGGCGGTTATACCGGTTATATACAGCTTGTAGCAAAACAGTTTTCCTAAGGAAAATAAAAGTAAAAATACCACGGTGTAATCTATGTTACATAGGAGTACGTACCATTGTACCAGTAGCATCATGGAGTAGCCAGATTGTATGAGAAACATCAGCAGACACTTTCAGTAAATAACTTGGTTGCCCTTCGTGGCTTGTGGCGTAATGCCATATCCTGGCGATATGCCGTACCCGACTTGCTCATCCTAATCCCACAGATCCTTGATCCTTGCCCCACTAATCGGTCCGATTTCCACCACCAGCTGATTCTCCCCGTTCCGCTCTTCAAATCGATCCCCACATCAATCCATCACAGCAGCAAGGCTGCATCGAGCTGCTCCCCCTCAAAGATTCAGCCTGTTCTTCTGGCCTCAGATCAAGCGATCCCGACCCCCCCGTTGTTCACCTACCTCCATGCTTTATCCTCTAGATGAGGCACCAGGTTCGAGCTTTTTCTCCTCTGCTGTCCGTTTCATCCTGCCGTTTCCAGCCATGGTCACCGATACGTCTGAAGCTCCGGTCCCCTCTCCCATGGAGGAGGTGCCTCCTGATCCCCCACCACCTATAACACCACCAGATCCTTGCATCGCTTTGCCTGATTCACCCATCGCCCTGACCGATCCACCACCATCCATCGCGCCGCTTGATCCACCTCATCCCACCGCTCCCTCTGATCTGCTCCGTACCGATCCCATCATGCCGGCTACTACATCTCCATCCAATGTACAGCCTGCTCAGTCTACTACAGATGATTTTTTCTCAACATCTTCCGCAAGCTACTACACAACCTACGGTGCCGGGCTGCCGAGGCTCGGGAAGCCTTCGTAGTGCGACCATGATGCATCTTGCTCGCCTCCTGGTGTCTACTAGAGCCCAGGTATGTTTTTTATCAGAAACAAGGAAAGCCTCCATCACTAAAAATACTATTAAGAATCATTTTAATCTCAACGACGCTTTTGTTGTTCCTTCTCATGGCCAATCAGGTGGTCTATGGCTTATGTGGAATGATGAAGTTGACATTACTATCTTTGATCACAGTCATCATCACATTTTTGCTATTTGTACCAATAGAGCCACCCAGCTCCAATATGGTTTAGTGTGCATTTATGGTGACCCTCACCACCGGTTTACTCATGTTATCTGGCAGAACGTCCTGAACTTTGTTATGGGTAACGCTAGTTTGCCTATGTTCTGTATGGGGGATCTGAATGATATCATGCACGCTAATGAAAAGTTAGGCCCCAGTAGTGTTGATGTTAATCGTATTGCGAATTTTTGTGCATATGTTAAGCAGTGTGGTTTTATTGATCTTGGTTATAATGGGCCAGCTTATACTTGGACTAACAAGCGCTTTTCCTCTGTGCCTACTTATGAAAGACTTGATCGTTGTTTAGCAAATGCAGAGTGGTGTGTGGCTTTCCCCAATACAGTGGTCTATCACCTCCCTATGATGTACAACGACCACACTCCCATTCTGGCGGTGCTTAACTCCCATCAAAGGCGTATTAACAAACCATTTCGTTTTGAAAACTGGTGGTTGATGGAAGATGATTATCATAACATAGCTAAACAGAGTTGGCAGCGTTCTTCTTATCGTGATTTCTCTCTTAAAACTAAGTTCCTTGTTGCAGATCTCAAGAAATGGAGAAGGAAAAAACCTAAAAACAGTGACCTCCTGGCTCAGGTTGAGACTCAAATCCTACACCAACAAACCACTCACCCCTCTCTCCAAGACCACAACCTACAGCAGCAATTACAAGATAAACACCAAAATCTCCTAGCCAAAGAAGAGACCTACCACATTCAGAGAGCTAAGAAAAACTGGGCCATCAATGGTGATAGGAATACAACTTTCTTCTACCAGGCCATCATTAAAAGGAATAGAAAAAAAAAAATTACCCATCTTCTCAATCCGGATGGGTCCAGCTCCACTACTCCAGAACAACTATCTGATACTTTAGTCAACTATTTCACTACTATTTTCTCATCTAGCAACACTGCCACTCACGACACTCAAAATAACCCGACTAGGACCATTACTGATACCTCCCATGCACCCAACAATGCCTCGCGGGAAGATCAACCTGAGCAAGAAGGCCTTTTCAGGTACACTTATTCCACCCCCTCTATAGATGAGATTCATAACCTTCTTAAGCATATGCGCAGCAATGCAGCTCCGGGCCCTGATGGACTAAATGCAGTCTTCTACAAGTCTTCTTGGGAATGGACAAAGGAGGATATATATGAGGTAGTAAAAATTTCTACAACACTGCCACTATGCTGACTGATATCAATAATACTTTCTTCACTCTCATTCCCAAAAAACCTGGCCGTCAACCCCCAAGATTATAGACCCATTAGCCTTTGCAATGTTATTTATAAAATTATCACTAAATCCCTGACTAATAGACTTAAGAATCACCTGCCTTCTTATATCAACACTGCTCAGTCTGCTTTTGTGGCGCACAGGCATATTTCTTCTAACATTATTATTACGCAGGAGATTATCCATTCATTCAATCTCAAGTCATGGAAGGATCGTGCTTTCATGCTGAAAATAGACCTAGCAAAGGACTTTGATAGGGCTAGAATGGGGTTTTATTACCGCTGCTATGAACAGACTAGGTTTGAATGATCACTTTATTAACTTGGTTCATGCTTGCATTTCCACTCCTAATTTTGCAGTCCTGGTAAATAATGAACCTTCACCAAAATTCACATCACAGAGAGGTTTAAGACAGGGCCGCCCCCTTTCTCCTTATTTGTTCATTATTGCCATTAATGAATTGTCCATAAGATTGCAGGAGGCACTACAAGCCAATAACCTCTCTGGGATATCACTCGGCCAAGGGTGCCCCCGCATTCACTCCCTCATGTTTGCAGATGACCTAATCTTGTGTGCCACAGCGGAGATGGGTGAGGCACAACTTCTCAAGAACATCCTCTTTGATTTCTGCAACCAGTCAGGTCAGACTCCCAATCTACAAAAATCCTCCATATACTTCAGTAAAAATGTGCCTGCTAACCTAAGACATCAGATCAAACATATCTTCCCTGTTCAAGATTTGCAACCTAACACTATGCATTTAGGTCATCCTATGATTTTCAGTCATAGGGATAAGAATACAGCTTACCATTTCATTTATGCTAAGTTCATGGCTAAATTTGGTACTATCAAGGCTAACAAGCTGAATCATGCAGGGCGTCTCCAATATATAAAATCTGTTCTCTCTTCCATCCCCATTTACTATGTCTACTGTGCTTTTCTCAAAAACTTTTATTCAAAAGATCAACACTATTATCAAAAGATTTTGGTGGGCGGGTGTACAAGAGGAACATACCACTTCACCCATTCATTTCAGGTCTTGGAATGATATCAGCAAACCACCTGATCAGGGAGGCCTTGGTATTCGTGATCTTGCAACAGTCAACAAAAGTCTCATAGTCCAGAGTGCTTGGAATGTGGCCTCAAATAAAAATCCTTTCCTAACTAATGTGCTCAAATCAAAATATTTTCCTAATGATTCCTTTTGGACAGCCACAGATAAATTCCCAAAATCTATTTACTGGTCTTCTATCTTGCAGGTCAAACACCACCTCACTAACAATGTCATATTGCAGATTCATGCAGGAAACTCATCTATTTGGTCCTCTCCATGGAATGAAGTCTGGTCTAATATTCATGATCATCTGATTTTACCTGTGCTTAACCCCCCCTTGCCCGCCATTGTCTCTGATCTGTGGATGCAGGGATCAAAACAATGGGACCACCAACTGCTGGCCTCAACTTTTTCTGAACATGCTGTGCAGGTCATTGAGTCCACCCCTGTGGTTAATTCGACCAATGAAGATATGTTGAGATGGACCCCAGCCACCAATGGTCAGTGCACCTCCAAAGCTGTCTACAATCACCTAGCTAGCATTGAAAATTTCAGTCTTCCCACCACTGGATCCAGGAGCATTAGCCAAGAAGCAAATTCCATTTTACAGAAGGTATGGAAAACCAAATCTCTCCCCCCTCTCCTAAAAACTTTTGCATGGCGGCTCATAAGAAGAGCACTTGCCTCTGGAGATAGAGCGGGCAGGTATTCTGATCATATAGATAAGCACTGTACCCACTGTGGAGCCATTGAAACTGATGTCCATTTGTTTTTTCTTTGTCACCTACCCATGCAAGTGTGGACTTCCTCCAACCCTCCTTTGCCTATTCATTTACTGGATCCTAATGAGGATGGTATTCAGTTTGCTCTCCCTGCTCTTATAACGGCTAACCCCTCTGAAAACTTGCTTACTAAAATACTTTTCATATTGTGGTATATTTGGAAAGCAAGAAATGATCACAGGTTTCAAAGGAGAACTTGGACTCCATTGCAGGTACACAAAGCAGCCGCTGCGACATGCAGTTACACCTCGACTCTCTGAATGATCAGGGTCGGGGTTCACCCCCCCACCACACACTACAGCCAACAGTCCATGATCGGATGAATCAAGGTATGCTTCTGGCTGTTCCAGGTACCTCCGATGGCGGCGGTCCAAATGCCAACTTCGGCAACAACAACCATGGCGAACAGAGCCATACAAGGTGATCATCCCCAGCAGCAACAAAGGACAGGCCCAACCCATGTACACTCAACCACAAATACGATGGGTACCGGCAACCATCCCCATTCAGGTATGCACTCTTTCCATGCAGGTAATACGTCGAAATCAACTCGTCATCAAAGACATATGCCACCTACACACGGCAATGACACCTCCCAAGGTATGCTAAGTTCTAATACAGCACCAAGAGTACAGGCGAACAGATACCTCATCCGGATGCCCATGCTCATCCAAGGAATCAGATGTTATACTGATGCTTCGTTAACACTTGATTCAGCTTCTCAAATGCCCAGATCGGCTGGGCTTGGTATTTTCTTTGTTAATGCGCAGGCCACTCCGCTGAGAACTATCTTCATCACAGCTAAGGTCTTGAATTCAGTCCGTCCTCATGGCCGAAGCAGTAGCATTAGCTCTTGCAGCAAACATCAACGACAAGTTTGGCTTCGATGGCACTACCTTCCTATCTGATTCCCAACTGTTGGTGCACTTTCTCAATGAGCCTGATCAGACTCATCCACCTGACTGGAGGGCCAAACCTTTTACTCAGATGTTCAGGACTGCAGCACAGCTTCGTCAAGCCAAGATCTTCAAAATAGATAGATCAATGAACACTACAGCTCATGTTCTGGCTAGACAAGCTTTCCTTACCTCTGTTCCTACTGATGCTACCTGTCAATCTATATGCACCAATGCGATGCATGGCATTCAGTGCTCTCATTTAGAGGCACTAACTGATGTACGTATTCAGTCAGTTAGACTGATTGCAGCGCGTTGCTGCTGAAATAAAATTGTTTGTTGTCAAAAAAAAAAAGTAAATAACTCAGGTTGCCCGGACAGACAGTAGGTACCGTTGCCAGCAATAGGGTTTTATTATTTATTTATTTATATATAGAAAGAGCAGGCTGCGTGAAGGTCAGGCCGCGCATAAGTGCGTCTTCAATGGTGATCAAATAGCTAGCGAGGAGGAATTCTATTGGCTATGAGCAGCAATTTTTTTAACAATAGCTAGCTAGATGAGGTATAAAAATAATAAAAAGTAACACGTTCATTTTATATCGAGGAGAGAGACCAAATAGCTAGCGACTACCAAATAGCTAGCGACTAATAAATATCTAATCTAGCTTAATCTTCAAGAAATATCTCTCTCACATAACTCTCAACTATAGTGTTTATTTTTTCTTATTGATATGTCTCATCTAGCAAATTTATTTGTAAATTGTCATTGATACCCAATAGGATTCCTCCTAGCTAGCGATTTGGTAACTATTAGAAACGCCCTAAGCCACTGACAGGTCAACGCACGCACTCATCCTGAAGTTTTCTCTTTACTACACTGAAGTTCCCTGTTCGATCATCAGCTCATAATGACGTTTTCTCTTTACACTGAAGTTCCATGTTCGATCATCAGCTCCCTCTGAGCAAGCCACAAGTGACAAACGCATCAGAGTCTGCACGGGCTTCGCTGCTGCCAAGTGCCAATTGCCAAGTGATGAAGGACAAGCACTCCGTTGCTGTGTAGGCACTAGGCAGCAGGATCGAATTGCAAAAACATCAAATTTCAGTGGGATAATATTGTTAGAATTAGGTTTTCCTCAATTCCCATACCCTAACAGGGTAGTAATATGGTTCAGACATGGGCCTTATGGGCCAAGCCACATGGGCCTAGAATACATACTCCAACACCCACCCGCTAGATCGGAACTACCGTCGCAAATGAGTTTGCGACTGGATCTGAAAAGAAGTACAACACAAGAGGCCCCTCACGCACGCAGTGATGTTGAGGCCGGAGCGAAACTTCGGTGAAGGTCGAGGACGGAGACCCTTGGTGAAAATGTCGGCGAACCGAGGTGGTCGGGACGGAGGACCCGAATCCGCCGATGGCGACCCGATCACGGACAAAGTGAAGATCAATCTCCACATGCTTGGTCCTCTCGGTGCCGCACGGGGTTGGTGGAGAGGTAGACGGCGCCGACGCTGTCGCAAAGAGACCAGCCGTGGTCCCGAGAGAGGGCCGTAGCTCGGGCGAGGAGCTGCCGGAGCCAGAAGCCTCAGCCACGCCGCCAGCCACGCCGGCATCCGCCCTCCAAGACGAGTGGAGACGACCGGCCGACGCTATCGACCAGACACCAAGTTGCCACCAAGGAAGACGACGCGCTGGGAGGTGGAGCGCCGAGTGTCGTGACACCCGCCCGGGGCCGCCGCTGTACACCACCAGCCTCGCCAGGGAGACCGGTGAAGTAGCAACCCAGAAGTCAACAAAGGCCGAGGTAGCGGAGGAGGCGCTTGAGAGCAAACCGATGGGGCTCGAGGATCATGCATGTAGAGGCAAATCTGCCGCACGGCGTAGGTGATATCCGGTCCGGTGAAGGTGAGGTACCGGCGCACCAGCGAGACTCCGGTACTCGTGGGTCCCCGCCACGGACTGCCCTCGCCTCCGACAGCCTGCCCCCGTGGTGTCAACCGGAGTGGAGCAAGGCTTGCAGCCCGTCATCCCCGCCGCCGAGGATATCAAGAGCGCATCGCCGCCGGTGAAGAAGGAGTCCAAAGGGGACGAGGCTCAACAAAGGACCCCGAGAAAGTGGTGGAGTGTGCCCGTGATCCTTCAAAGGAAACTCCCCAAGAGCGCGATGACGCGATGTAGTAGTGAGGGGTCGAGGTCGTGAGGACAATGTCATCAACATAGAGCAAAGAGTACGCAGCCTCAGCTCTATGGTGGTAGATAAACAGGACGATCTCGACTTGGCCTCCACAAAACCCAAGTGACACCAAGAAGGATGCAATCCGAGAGTGCCACGCCCGAGGGGCCCGCTTGAGGCCTTAGAGAGACTTGTTGAGCCGGCACCATGTCGACGAGAAGAGTCGACAAACCCCGCCTACCGACCGCAGGATGGCTGTCTCGGTAAGGCTCCCATGCAGAAGGCATTCTGACATCCAACCGATGTACCGGCCAGAGCGAGCAAGAGCCGCTGAGAGCACCGTGCGGACGGTGGCCGGCCACCACCGGCCAAGGTCTCATCGTAGTCAACTCCCGGCGCCGAGTAAACCCGCCAAGAACCCAACAGAGCCTTGTACCGCCTCAGGGGTACCATCCGCCCGCCGCTTGTGTGTCCAGATCCACTTGCCGGGTGACGACGTTGGAGCCGGCAAGGGGGCACAAGATCCCAAGTCCTGGGTGGCGAGGAGAGCTGCGTACTCCTCTTCCATTGCACGGCGCCCCGGAGGGCCTGGACAGGGGCCGCGAATCGGAAGAGGGTACCGGGACACCGGCGAGTCGCCGGCATCGCCAAGAAGAGCCCGGGACCGCAGAGTACCCGCCGCTGCGGCCGCGCCACCATCGGTGAACATGACGCTGGTCGCGGTGAAGCAACGGCGGGTGGTACACCGGCGACACAAAGACGCAGCCGGGACGCGGCGGTGGGAGTAGGTGTAGCCGGTGGTGAGGGAGGCCACCGTGGTGTCGGGTGTGGGTGAAGAAGACACCACCGGTGGTGTCCGTGGAGCCGCAGACGGCGAGAGTCCACCCCCCGGTGGGGCGGGTGGCGGGACCGGCCGAACCCGGCGCCGTAGGTGCGCACGCGCCGCTGAAACGCCCGGGTGCAACGTGCACCCGCTGGGCGCCGCGGTCCGAGGAGCGCATACCGTGTCCCTTGGCCCGCGGGGGCGCCGCCGAGGGGCGACCACCGGGACCCGCAAAGGTGCCGAGTCAAAAGGGCGAACCGGGGCGACGAGCCGGGACACGGTGAAGGAGGACCCCGCAGAAAAGCGAAGAAAGGTGGTCGGGCCACCGGGTCACGGGACACATCTCAAAGAGGTGGAGGGTCGAGGAGAAGCCGTGGTGGTGGTGGTGGTGGAGAAGGGGAAGATCGACTCATCAAACACCACGTGGCGAGAGATGAGGACCCGACGAGAGGTGAGATCATAGCACCGGTAACCCTTGTGGTCCGGAGAGTACCCGAGGAAGACACACAGGTCGAGCGGGAGCCGCTTTGTGTGGAGCAAGGGGCAGCGGTGTTGGGGGTAGCACGCACACCCAAAGACACGGAGGTGCTCGTAGCGAGGAGAGGTGCCGAAAAAGGGCATGGTGTGGCGTGGGAGCCGGGCGCGGCAAATGGAAGGAAGGCGGTTGAGAAGGTAGGTGGTGGTGTGAAGACTCTCGGCCCGTGCAGCGAGCCGGAAGGGACGCCCGAGAAGAAGGGGGTGCGCAGACGCCGCTTGTGGTACGGATCATGCGCCCCGCCTTGCCGCTCGGGAGGAGGAGGTATACGGATAAGACATGCGGAGCTGTACCCCGTGCTCAAGGAAGAAGGCACGAGAGGGGTTGTTATTGAACTCACGACCATTGTCACACTGGACGGCCTTGATGGTGCAGCCGAATTGAGTCAACACCCATGCGAAAAAATGGTGAAGAGAGGGAAAAGCCTCCGACTTGGCACGCAAAGGGAAAGTCCACGAATAATGCGAAAAATCATCAACCACCACCAAATAGTATTTATAGCCGAGTTACCGATGGCGAGGGAGAGGTCCGAGGTCGCAATGTATAAGATCAAAAACATGAGCCGCATGTGAAGTGGAAGAAGAAAAAGGAAGATCGAACATGGCGGCCCGCTTGGCACGCATGACACAAATGCTCATCGTGAGCTCGAGTACATCGAATGTCCGAGCTACGGCTAAGCCGCATCAAGGCGTCCCATCCAGATGGCCGAGACGGCGGTGCCAAGTAGTAGACGAGGTAGTGGTGGCGAAAGCAACCGACAAAAAGGCCGGCGACGAAGAGGAAGAAGACGCCGAAAACCGAAGAGTGTAAAGGGGCCCCGTCTTGTCACACCGAGAGCGAGAGGGACGCCGGAAGCCAAATCCTTCACAAGAAGACCAGAGGAGTCAAACTCAACGTAACAAGAATTGTCACTGTAAAATGACGAATAGAAAGGAGGTTGTGAACCATGGAAGGAGCAACAAGAACATCAAGAAGACGAAAAGACCCGTGAGCCCCCAAGCGCACCACGGAAGTGACAGAAGACACGACCCATTTGCGACCATGATGGACCGAAGGAAGGGAGGAAGAAGGAGGGCGAACCGACGAGAGTATACTAGGTCGGGAGTGGTGTGGTACGTGGCCCCGAGTCGGCGACCACTCAGCCCCAGCAGAGAGGTCGTGGGGGCCGCCCGTCGTGGTAGGCGCCCAAAGGCCGCCCGGGTCCCACCAACCGGCCGGCGACGTACCGGCAGAGCCCGTGTGGGCGCCGAGGGGAGGCGCCCTGAGGGGGCCGCCCACGAGTAGTGTAGGAGTACCCCTGAGGAGCACCGCCGAGCATGGCCGCCTGGACGAGGCGTGCCCACGGAGTCGGCGCCCGGGTAGGGCCACATCGAGATGCGTCCCGCCACGGCGTCGAGAGTAGGCCGGGGTGCACCCCGAGGGGGTGCGTGCCGGTGGGTGGCCACCGCCACGCCGCCGCCACCGCGACCATCGCCTTTGCCGCCACGCGACGGGCGGCCACCACCACCACCACGCCCCCCACCACCACCGCCGCCCGAGGGGGTGCCAAGGAGAGACGACGGAGTGGACGGGCGCAGAGGTGGAGTTGCGGCGAGTGCGTCCAGAGGACGAGGGTGCCGGGCGGAGACTCACCAATAGAACACCTGGCCGGAGCTCCTCCATGACAAGGTCGCCACGGACTGCGCAGGAAGGCGGGAAGGAGCGACTCGAAGGGAGGATGCTCCGGAGGTGAGCGTAGCGGTCGCGAGGCAGCGGAGGACGTTGAGGACCGGATACGGCCCTCCACGCTGCAGCCAAGGTCGGCCGAGAGTCCGCCATGGCCTTCATGTTGGGCGGGCAGAACTCACCGACAGAGGTCGCCCCGGACGGAGGTCCCTAAGGTCGCCTCAAGCCACAAAGCCCGTGTCTCGGGCGCGTTCTCAAACCGCCCTCGAAGCCAACCAGGGCGCGTGGGGGGGAATGTTGCGAGGAGGCCGGAGGTCGATGGAGATCGCCCCCACGATCCAAAGAACGATATGACGCCGGGCGCAGCCCACGCGTGCGGGTGGCACGCCGACGGTCGCGACAAGACGTGGTCGCCGAGGGCGTAGGGGCGCGGCGCAGAGAGGAGGAGGACCAAACGCGCCCGGCCGGTGATCGGCGACTCGCTCGAGGACGACCGGTGCCGGGGCGGATGTTCCGGGACCCCGCCCGGCCCGGTAGTGGAGCTGCGCCACCACGTCACCGGTCGCGTGCCGGGAGCACCGTGGTGGGGACATACCGTGGACCGCCCCGGCCGCTGTCTACCAGACAAATGGAGGTAGCCCCGCCGTCGGGAGTGGCGGTGGAGAGGCGAAAGGTGCTCCACGAGGCAACCGGGCAGCCAGGGCACGCTACCACACGCTCGGCCCAAAGCGGCGGCAGCCTCCCCGCGAGACGAGCCTCGCCCCCGGCGCATACTCGCCCGGGCAGCAGCGAGGGCGTTGGTGAGTGCGGACGCAGGCGACGCCAGGCTGGACGACGGGGGAGGTGGTGGTGCGGGGAAAGGAGCGGTGCCCACCCCCCGCGTGCGCCGACGGCGGCGGCCACCAAGGTTGGAGTCCACAGCGGCATGCCATAGGGCCATGTGGCGGTGAGAGCACCCAAGGAGCGCCTTGGAAAAACCCCGACGGGTGGTGGCGGCCGCGGTGGAGCAAAGACTACTTGCGGCGGGGATGGTGGGGCGCCACTTGCGAGGGGTGGGGCGCCACTTGCGGTGGGCGGGAGGTGACCGGCAGCGAGGGGGAGGCAGAAGGTCCTCATCCGCGCCCATCCCGTCGTCCGTCCGGACCCGGCCGGCAGACGGCGATCGCGACCATGGCGGCACCGGGCGGACGGATGGCGGCCGCCGCCAGCCGCCTGGGCGGAAGCGTAGCGAGCCTCTAGCGCCCGCGGACATGGCCCCGCGCGACAGAGAAAGGAGCGCCGCGCGCAGCCCACCCCAGGGCGGCGAGGAAGAGAGAGGCGCTCGATTGAAGCTGCGCCGGCGGCCCGAGCCCACATGTGCCGGGTAGGGAGGGGCGGAAATTGGAAGAAGTAGTGGGGGAGGGGAGGAGGACGCTCGCCGCCCATGGCGGCGCCGTAGCGGGCGGTGATGGCACGCCGACCGGCCCCTCGTGGCGGCGGCGGCGGGCTACGAGAGAGGAAGGGGATCGATTCCCAGCCTGATACCATGTTAGAATTAGGTTTTCCTCAATTCCTTAGCATACCCTAACGGGGTAGTAATATGGTTCAGACATGGGCCTTATGGGCCAAGCCACATGGGCCTAGAATACATACTCCAACAAATATACTTACCAGGCAGGGGACAAAAACACAAAGGTCATCCAGGTCCGTCTACATCATGGTAATCTGTTACATCCTCTGTAGGAGGCTTAGGACTAGGAGTTTCTTTTACATTCCTATACACCTTTTTCTCTTCGGTTTGTACAGCAAGCACTGCAAAATACATACACGCATAATCGTACGTTCATCGTGAGTTGTTCAACTGAAGCAATTATGCCGACCCAGGTGGAAAATGGTCTAAATTCTTCTACGCTCCTATATACGTTTCCTCATCTGTGCACAGATATGCTTCATCGAGGAAACATTCCCACATAATAGAAAAGGTGAGTCCTCCTGCAGCAACAGAGGACAGATCAACCACACACGCTCTAATCACATTCACTAAAACACAGGTGGCATTCCACAATGCAAAAACAGAAGTAAAGCCAAAATGTTTGCTTACCTTTCCTAAATTGGTGCCCGAGGCAGTCCCGGAGTGGCCAAGGAAGGCACACTGTCAGACCCCTCAGACGGAGCCCTAGTTTCCATCTCTAAATGTTTCTTCATTTCTTCCCGAATCTAAAAGAAAAAAGAGGGAGACAGAGCACAGAGTGTCACCAATGCATTTGTTTCTTATGTAAATTCATTCATCTATTCTGGACAAAAGTAACCGTACCTGCAGCACCTCTTTGTAGAACACCCAAAACCAAATGGACAGAATTATGATGTATCCCACAGTTCCAAGGGACCACAGGACTGCTTTAGGGGTGTGTGCACAGTAACGTAGTATCACACATAATCCTGCGCTAAGGAATAGAAACACCAGAAGCACGAGCCATTTGAAGACGTGGAATCCAATACCATCAATGGACTCACTGTCTTTCAAGTATGACGCAAGAGCTGTCAGATAACAACTGATGAAGAAAGATATGACGCTTCCAATGATAATGCCTTGCATCCCATGGTCCTCAAATGTTTCTTTTGCATTTGCAGCAAGAGGGTATGATAAGGACAAAATGACGAGACTGCCACAGAACACAAGCAGCTTCTCCGCAATAGTGTAGAAGGAACTAAGTAAACCCTGAGTCAAAAAAGATAGAAAGTTGAATAACAAATTTTGATGACTCTAGTCCATTTGAGTGGCAGCCAAAGGGGTAAAGGAAAATAGGATAAATCACCTTCTTCCTGTTTGCAACAAAATTATTTACTGGAATGCTGGACGACTGCTGTCAGGCATCAACAACACAAAACATCATCAGAAAGGGAAATGGAAAAAAAAAAAGGGAGAGGGAAAAGAGAAGATGACTACATAAGTTTCTCACCTCAAGTCCAACCCGAGGAAGCCTATTCCGTAAATCCCTAGTTTCATAGTTGTCGCCAAAATGGCTGCCCTCATTTCTCATACCACTGATAAGCCCCTGTACAACACCAAAAAGGCAAGAAGCCATGATGTCAATGTGTTCATGTTTATTAGGAAAAGAAAAATGATAGCATACCATACTGCTAGCAGAGTTAAATGATGATGGGCACTGCAGATCATCGTCCTGATGAAACAAAAAATGGCACATATTAGCATACTGCAGCTCATCATAATAAGATTGATCCATCTGCATTTTCTGAACATGCTAAGAGAATTGATTTTTCATAAGCCTTGGGAGATGAATGGCATGCTTATGTAGTACCATATGGGTCTAGTCAGACAATTAATTATGAAATGGATTGAATTACAAAGAGGATCTCATACAAACTACTGTGGCCCTTGATCCATTTTTGTATCCACAGCTTTTCATGCATAAAACAACTATACAAGCAGTAAAAATCAATGGCCAATGACTAAGTTAACAATCAGTAAGCAATCACAAAACTTAAAAATATATCAAGCCTGTCAAAGGCTTAAGAAAAAACATACCACTAAAAAAAAATATGCATTCACAAAGCCACCACGAGATATAAAACTGTGAGATAAATATCCCCAGACAAAGTAGCAGACTGAGCTAAAATCAACGCAACATTCATTGTGAATTGTCAGACTGAAGCTGAAGTGGATATTGCATCAACTATTCAGACTCTCATCCTCTTCAATTATTAAATCTGGTGGGTAAAGAACATTCCCTTATTACTACTCATTGCTTCATTAGTTTACCTGTGGGTGTTATGCTACTCCTGCTTTTGTCAATAATCAATATTGTTCAGTTACAAGGCACTCACGCCACTCTCATTGGTGTAAACAATCATGAGAAATTGGAATCACAGTTCATATACCTACTTTCACTATATGTTAGTACAGATTCTTATCCAAAGGGCCTGAAACTTCTGTACTGAGCATATGTTGCTCAGTGATTTCACCAGTTTTTGGATTTTTCCTTGAGTACTGAGGCCTAACCAGGTAAGGTATAAGTTTTATTATAAAATCCAGGAACTAGCTTGAGAAGCCCAGATTTGGAGAGCAAGTTTAGATTTACATAGTAAGAAAAGAATTGGAAAATGTTTTTCGATCTACCATTCTTCCACCGATTTGACTAGCACAGGTTTTTGGTCATTGAGTCAATCCCAAAACTTGCTAAACTCAATGAGAGTAGCATGCCACAAAATTAATTAGGTGGAGAAATTAACTAAGCTTGCTGACCCACCAAATATCATTGGGTACCCACTTGCATCTTTGGAGCAGGATTGGGTGGCAAGGGGAGAGATCAAGAGTCATGTTGGGAGCATGCAGATGAAGATGGGGGTTGGCTGAATCAGTTGCAAGATCTGATTTTAAGAGAATGCTACACAAAGGAAACAGCAAATGGAAACTAAGATGGCCCACCAAGTCCTAGTTTTTTATAATGATACTGTAAACACAACAATTTGAGGATTTTCTATAAATCCAACCGAAGTATCCTGGCACACCTTTCATTGGTCAGAAGGACCCTACTGTTCCAACCAGAGGCATAATTACCAATCTTACTGGTGGTTGTTCAGCATGCATAAGCATTCCTGGGTCTGGGATTCTGGTTTCAGTACCACCTTTGCAACCAATCTATACAGTTGGGGCTTCTGATTTTGGTCCTTGGCATGTTGCTGCACCACAAACTAGAGCCAATTTCACTGGACATTGTAGTAGAGACGGATATGGGATTCGTTAAGTGAGGGAGAGGATCCATTTGCTGTCATGTGGAGCCAGCAGCCACCATAGGCGTGCATGGTCAGCAGCAGCAGCCCGAGGAGGCATAGGAGTTAATGATCAGCTTTAGGCAAGCCCGAGGAGGCCTAGAGGTTAATGGCCAGCAACTATTAATAGTAGTCAAGAGGGAGTTAAGGAGTTAGAGTAATGGCTGGGAGGGAATCAAGGAGCCAAGGGCGCCACCCGAGGCTGGGCTCTTCTATTTATACCCTGTAATCAGCTTATGAGAAATCAAGCATGAATCAAGTATGAAGTTATCAGTCCACTATCTCATCCCCTGCTATCTCTAATCTCATCCCTCATCTCTCAAGCTCTTGGCAAAGCATAAGGCCTAGTTATCCCTCTTATGAACTAAGGTTCATATCATCCGGTATCGGTTAGCCATCAATCCTCTTCATCCTCCGGACACGCCTACGGCTTCCTCTCCACCTTCACCCACCCACTCATCAGCTTCATCCGCTGCTCCCATGGCTGCAGCACCTACCACCGCTGATCGGCCTTGATGATCCAGCGGCTCGACGGCGGCGTGAACCACATGCTGCGGCAGTACGCCTCCTTCAACGTCGTCGTGCGGCGGCCGATAGGCGCATCGCCCGCGATTGCAGCCGGCGTCGTCGTTCTCCTCTTGGTTGCGCGGCATGGGTTTGGGTTACCAATACGGTGACCGTCCCCGCGTTTCCGGCGGCGGATTTCCCCAAGTTCGACGGAACTCCGATCCGTGGCCTTTATCAACCGCTGCGAGGCATACTTCGCCCGGCGGATCGCGGCCGAAGAGCGGTGTGGATGGCCTCCCACCACCTAGAAGACACCGCTCGGATGTGGTACCTCTTGGTGCAACAATCGAGGGCACCCCCCAAATGGCGGCGCTTCACCGAGCTCCTCCACCTCGGGTTCGGTCCTCCGCCGCTCAGCCATGATGAGAAGCATAACCCGCAATCCCCATTGTGGCCATGAGTCCGGCTGGAGCTCCGGGGAGCAGCCGGCCGCCGTCGTCACCGCCGCCTTGCCGGTGGCACCGCGTCTTCTCGGCCAGGCTTGTTGGCGAGCCCCGCCCGGCCTATGGATTTGCCGGCTCGGCATCGCCTTCAAGCCGCGTGGACTTCACTTCACCGGAGCTCGGGGAGCAGCCGCCTACCGTGGTCACCACGGCCTTGCCGGCGGCTCCGCATCTTCGGCGACGGCTTGCTGGCGAGCCCCGCCCGGCCTATGGCTTTGCCGGGTTCCGCCACCGCCTTCAATCAGCGTGGTCTTCTCCTCACCGCCTTGAGGCCGTCAAGATCGCCGCCGCCCCACAACCGAGATGGGCGACCGCCGCCCGGCGAAAAGAGTTGAACCGGACAAGGCCGCGTTCGTGGTCCACACCGATGACCCGCTAATATCCCCACATGCCATCCCCGGTGTCCAGCTTGGGGAAACGATGCCGGGGCTCATCGTGGGCGGCGTGTCCCTCCTGGCTCTGCTAGACTCCGGCCCGGCACACAACTGTGTCGCCAAAGCAGCAGCCGCAGGGACTCCTCTCCGCCTTCAGCCGTGGCACTATGAAGATCACGATCGCCAATGGGGAACGTGTGCCGTGCCTCGGCGTGTACCGCACACCCTCCTTCTCCAACGAGGGCCGCTGCACCTGCTCGAAGGATGTCGCCGGGTCTACCTCTCCAAGCCTGCAGGATCACCAGGACTGTTGGCTCTTGAAGAAGTTCGTTGGCACCCCTCCGGCACCACCACCGCGCGCTGTCACCAACCCGGGCGGATATAAACGAAGTCCTCAACCGATGCGCATCATTCCGATCAAGCATCATTCCAGCTCGAGGACGAGCTGATTCTCAAGGAGGGGGGAGATGTCATGTGGAGCCAGCAGCCACCATAGGCGTGCATGGTCAGCAGCAGCAGCCCGAGGAGGCATAGGAGTTAATGATCAGCTTTAGGCAAGCCCGAGGAGGCCTAGAGGTTAATGGCCAGCATTAGGCTGAGAGTGTTAGCTATTAATAGTAGTCAAGAGGGAGTTAAGGAGTTAGAGTAATGGCTGGGAGGGACTCAAGGAGCCAAGGGCGCCACCCAGAGGCTGGGCTCTTCTATTTATACCCTGTAATCAGCTTATGAGAAATCAAGCATGAATCAAGTATGAAGTTATCAGTCCACTATCTCATCCCCTGCTATCTCTAATCTCATCCCTCATCTCTCAAGCTCTTGGCAAAGCATAAGGCCTGGTTATCCCTCTTATGAACTAAGGTTCATATCATTTGCTCAATCTCCGCAAGCTTGAATTTATTGGTGAAGATCCGGTAGGTTGGATAAGCAAACTGAAAAATGTTTTGAACTGGGTGAAGTTTGCTGAAAAATTTCTCTCAAGAAGAGAAGCACTCGGGCACTCGCCAAGGGATCAGCATGCTTGGACGCACACTCAAAATCTCCAATGGCACTGATTCTGTAGGATGTGAGGAATGAATGCTTCTGAGAGAAATTATGTCACTATTGAGTCCTTCAAATAAATGCAACAGAATAATAAGCTGCGAGCTTACACTGATAGGTTTGAAGAGCTTATGGCATAGATAAAAGGAAAATAACCCAATACAGCTTCAAGATTACTTTTTTTGTGTATTTTATACATGATCTCAATGTGTACACCAAGAGCCCTCTGAAATATGAAATCTCATGAACCCAGGACAGTAGTAAAAGCATATTGCTCATGCAAGGAATTATGAGAAAGTTATTACAGAACAAACAAGTATACGACAAAGGGTACAAATTCAAACGAAATTATCAGGGCAGTTGTTCTAAGAATCAGTCTCATGATTGATTGGGGGTAAAAATTAGTCTTATGCTTTAAATAAGGAATTAGTATGAAATCAGCCCATGGAAATACTGTTACCATTGCTGCTTGGGAGGAATTGGGAAAATGCTTCAATGACATGAACCCTGGACAACTGGGTACAATAGAATTGTGTAAGTTCACTAGGCAAATACATTTTACTACTGAACATTACAAATAAACTGGTTCAGCAACATATAGCACACCAACATAAGCTAGGAGCTATACTACTGAGCATCAACATATAGCATCAGCACATAAGCCAAGAGCTACAGACCCTGAGAAGATTAAAGCAGTTAAAAATGGATAGCTCTACATAATGCAACTGAACTGAAGGGGATTTCTTTGTTTAGTAGGCTATTACAGTCAAGTTCACCAGACATTTTGGTGTGATCTGCATGCACTTAAAGAAGAATGCCTTATGACAGGGAGCAGAACAGCAAAGATATTTTCAAGTATCGAGCAATTATTGTCAAATGCCCCAGTCCTGGCAGCAAACAATTTTTCAGCCTCTCACTCTACAAAATTGAAACAGATGCAAGTGACAACTCTGAGGGCTATATTGATGGCTTTGTTCCAATTGGCAGGCCCGGGGGCCAATATATTTCCCAAGAAAGTCCACTGATCCCAGGGCAACTCCATTGTCAACTTACGATAAAGAAGCTATGAAGAAATGGAGGTACATATATCACAACAAAGGCTGACATGTATCAATGTGTACATAGATCAATGACCGCTGACATGTATTAATGGGTACATAGATCAATGACATTCAGTACAAGGTACCGACCAAGATGCCGGGGTTCAACTGTTAAGATTCAGTACAAGAAGGGTTTGGAAACTAAGGCAGCATCAAAATCTAGGTTAATTTAAGAAATATGTTAACAGAAGCAGAAGATGTAAGGTGTTGCCAGAACCACAAGCTGTAGTAGAGAGATCCAAAGGTAGTAATCGCATTGAAAAATTCCAGGATGGGACAAGTGTCAGAATCTGATGCAAAACTGAATCGAATTCTGCTCTGAAACTGACGTGGAGCCTATTCTAACAGTTCAGATTCCCCAACAGCTTCACTCCTCTTTATCTAAAAATCGTGTGGGTTTAACTGAAAAAAGACTAGCTGCACAAAAATTCCCCACATGTTCCCAGGAGGGAAAAACAAATTCAGATTCTTACTTCCATTTCCAGACAATAACCTCACTCTTAATAACAATATATACAGACAAGATGGAGATTCAGTGACAGACCTTCACATCCAGGACGTGTTCATTCCCCGACGCATCCTCCCCGTGCGCGCCTTGTCCTGCTCCTGCTCCTCCCGCCCCACCGAGCTTGCTTCCATTTCCATCCGGAAAGACAGAGACGGCCATAGGGGGATCGCCGGGATGACGGGGGAGGCCGGCGGCGGCGCGGGTCTGGAATTGGGAGGCGGAGGCGGAGGCGGCGGGGATGCGGGGATGGAGGAAGATGATAGCTTCAGCAGCACGCAAACCAACGTTTTCCCCAAATTTTGACACTATTGAATTTCTTATTTCATCAGAAAAATGAATTTTTGGAGGGAAGAAGGTTCTGCCGGGGTTCTACAGCCGCTGCACCTGCACCTGGGTCCCACTGCAGTCCCGCGGGCTCCTCGGCCAATCTTAGCAACAGTGGACGATGACTAGTCGGCTCACGGCTGCCTTGCCTGAAATCAAAGGTCCGGCAACTTAGCCATGTAGATGACTACAGTAGAAGTATCTTTTTTATTCCTTTTTGAATTTTGATAATTTCTATCTTTGTAGTGGTAATGATTTGTATAGGTGAATAGTTACAATACAGAATTTTCATTGAGATACATTTGTCACCGATTTGTCCATTGTAATTCGGTAACCAAGCACACATCACTGAAAAGATATAGAGATTGTACTCTCTCTGTTCTTAAAAAACATGCAATTCTAGCCCTTTGTCATGGTTTAGTATCTCATTGATTAATTATAGATAGAAAACTATCAATATTTATGTTATTAAATAAATATTATTAGATTCATTCTGAAATGCAATCTTTTTAATAAATTAATTTTAAGTCATAAATGTTAATATTATTCAGTAGAAATTTGGTTAGACATACACAACCTTTGACACACATAACCTATAATAGTTGCATGTTATATGAAACAGAGGGAGTTTATATTACCACTGTTTTTTACGCACAACTGATGCTATGCATGCCTCAAGATAACTAGAATTTGCGGCTATCATAGACTAAATTTTAGCTACTAGGTGTTTAGTCTTTGGTGTTTTAGTCCCCTTTTAATCAGGATCTTTGGGTTAGTTCTCTATTAGTCACTTTTTTTCTAAAAGTTCCCTATTAGTCACTAATAGCACCTCTTAGGTGACTAGTGGGACTAAAATGTTTTAGTTAATTTTTGGTCAATTTGTTTGGAACTTTAGTTCTTAAAGTGACTAACTAAATGGTGGGATCTAACCATACCCGTAGGACATGGGCTCTCGCACTTACGTTTGGAATTAGTAAGTACTAATCCGTTTTAAATTCGTTCGACTTTTTAACCTCAAATTTGACCACTTTCGTTTTATTTAAAATTTTATATAAAATATCACTTCTTTTGTTGTAGCATGCTTTATTATATTAGTAAAAGTTACTTAATAATGACTTAAATTTTACTATGTTTGCACAATTTTTTTTTTAAATAAGGTGAGTGGTTTAACATTGTGGTAAAAAAAAAAAAAGGTCAAACGAAATTTAATTTGAAATGGAGAGAGTACACAAATACATAATTCATGAACGAAATTATGATTGTTCGAATACAATTCTGTTAGCTAATTTATATTCTGTTAGCTTAATCGAAATTCCATTATAGGACACATTATTTCATTTAAAAAAATATGATGTAAATAATTGTGGCATGTTACCGTGCAAGGAAAAACATACATACATGAATATCAAAAGTCACATGTTCTTTTTGAACCTCAAATAATGAAAAGATAAAAAATGTTGTTATGCATGTGAATTTTTTTATGTAAGGGATAACTATCAGAGCCCGATACACCCAGCAGCAGCAGTACCACAATGGCCCAACGGTCTAAATTATGTCTCTTTTATAATGAGATGAAATCTGCACGAGTGTTCCACTTTTCATTGCATATAAAAAAAAAGATAGTTTAGGTACACCCTTGTCGGGTGTTGAAACCGGGGGTCTTGAAGACAGACCAGTAATCAGATCGCGTGGCGTCAAGATCGCTTCCAGCTATGATAGTGTACAAGAAGACATGAGATTTATACTAGTTCGGGCAGAATGTCCCTACGTCTAGTGTCGAGTCGACGAGGGTGCTTGTAGTAGGGTTACAAGCTAGTCGAGAGAGGGACGAGTCCCAAGTCTCTTAGATTGATCGAGGCCTAGTGCCAATATCGGCTGGACGAGCTACGGTGCTCACGAGAGAGAGGTCAGTGCGGTTGAACCTTGATCGAGAGGATGCCTAAGTCTAGGGCTGGACCGTCCCTTTATAGGAGAAGGGAGGGTTACGGTCAACTTACGCGGTCCTGCTAGCCCACCGGGTAAAAGAAAGATAAAAACAAAAATTAGAAGAAGGAGAAGAAGGTCGCGTAGGATCGCCGTGATTGCACCTGAAAAATCCTGATGAGGAACAATCATCGTCATGCTAGGTAGATCACTAGGTGAGAGTCTTTGCAGCGGAAGCTGAGGTGTAGCCACACTCACCCTTGTGCTTCTTGTACTTCCCGGGTGATCATTGATCGCCCAGTTAGGTAGCACAGGGTCCTGTACTTCAGGTGTTGTGGAGTATGGCAGACGATCCTGTTGGTCCGGGAATTGGGATGGGCAGCCTCGTATTCTCCCTTCATTCATCCCGTCATGGGGTAGAAATCAAGGGGAGGACGAGTTAGGAAGAATAGTGATCAATACTCAAGGTGTTGTGGATCACTATCGCTGTTGTACCTCACCCTGTTCCAGGAATGGTTAGTGCTACGGCGGTGTGAACAAAGGAAGCCCGGGTATGCAATCGTATGCTGAGTGTGGTCCAATTCTCCGCATTCACCGCGGGGAGGACCGGAATGGGCGGCATAGTGACAGCCATCCCCGTTCCTTGCTCCAGAAGAGTTGGATCGAGGGCGAGCCGACCAGTGCTATAACGCCTTGCGTTGGGGCTACGCCATGTTTGGGCTCTGTGTGCATGGAAAGCAGAGCTTTGTAGCTAGCGTTCTCTCCACGTAGAACCCTGGAGCTTGTGTTCTTGTCACGCAGAGCATAGGAGTCCGCCATCTCGATGTGTGGGGTCTAGATGGTCGCGTTCTCTCTATGCGGGACTGGGTGGACCCATTATCCTTAAGTGAGGAGTATCATGGTGGGTTCCTAGACTTAGCGGATTTGGCCAGCGACGCGGGGAGAGATATGGTTCCCTCGAGTGGGTCAGGAATGCGCCTGAGGGTCCGTATGTTTATAGGTACAATGGTTACCCGAGGCCCCTTAGGGGCTCAGGCGAACCGTTCCTTCGTACCCGAGGCCTTTGTAGGCCTAAGCGTTTAGATGGGCTGAGCCTGAGGTCCTGTACTCGGGTCGTGTTTGGACCTTGGTGGCCGTACGCCCTCTAGTCGACCTTGTCAGGGTATCCTAGTTTTACATATCCGACAACCCTTGGAAAATATATGGTGGAAACCACATCATAGGTGAAAACATGAAAACCAATTCAAAAAGTCATATCTTAATTGTTTCAAAAGTTCTGAAATTTAGCACACCCATTCTGCATACAAATATTTAGTCACATGCAAAAGTTGAGATGTAAACTGTAACTAGAAAAATTCATATGAAAATGAAAATTTTAAGATACATGTGCACTAAAGGACACTGTCAAATTAAGATGCATATGTGCACTAAAGGACATTGTCATTTTCATATGATTTTTTCAGAAGTGAGTTTGCATCTCAACTTTCCATATGATATGAGTACTATGGGTGTGCCACATTTAGAATTTTTGAAAGCGACGTAGATTTGACTTTTTGAAATAGTTTTCATGTTTGCATCTTCATAGCATCTTAGTTTGCTCGTCTAGCACCATAAAACAATTTGATGCCATCACCACAAAAATGCAAAGTAGATGAACGGAGTGGTCGAGAGACAAAACCACAATATGGTGGTTCAGTGTTAGTTTTTCAAATTTCAAGCTCTTGTCGATGGAAGCAAGGGAACGCTGTATTATTAAATCGACAAGAGCTGTATTATGATCCTATATGGATGGATTAGAACACTAGTGATTTTTTTATGGAAGCCATGTGGTGCACTTTATTGATTCTCAAACATAGTTACATCATTTACTAGAGTTTCGATAATAAATTCAAGTGTTCATCGACCCACATACAAGGTTGCATTTTTATTGATTCTCAAACATAGTTACATCATTTACTAGAGTTTCAATAATAAATTCAAGCGTTCATCGACCCACATACAAAGGGATATATAACTTTTTAGCATCATACCAGTTGTCCACTCTCCAAATAGCGACCCTCTACCGGATGACACTAATTTTTAGCACCACTGCGGTTATAATTCTATACATGTTTAGCACATTTGATGATGTGGCACGCCACGTCACACTTTGCCACACTTGGCCTGGGGAACCAAAAGACGGGGGATGCCCCTGGCCCGTTCGTACCGTTCCACCGCGGTCCTATCCGCTTCCCCGTCCCGGCCCGTCCGCCTAGCAACGCGCTTTTGTTTAGCGGTGAGGAATCGGCGCCGCCCGACGTCGCCCGCCGCCCCCAAGCCCGACGCCGCCCGCCGTCCCAAGGCCCCAAAACGCAAAGAGCGGCGCCGCCCGACGCCTCCCTTGAAGCCCCATGGTGAACCCGCGGCCGGCGCCCTCCTCGATTTCCCCATGACCGCCGCCATCTATCCTCCGCTCTGGGACCTCGGCCGGCAGCGGCCCGGGCACATCCGCGGCGATGAGCGCGGGTGCGGCCGCTTCACCCTTCCACGCCCGCTACGACGTCCTGCGCCGCGCCAAGCTTTGGCGTTGTCTCGTCGTTCGCGGCGATCGCGCCTGCGTGGCCCTCCGGCCCGCCACCGCCTCACTCCTCAAGGCGACGATGGATCGCGCGAGTCCGTCCTCCCGCCGACCGGCGATGGTGGAGGTCGCGCTCACGTTCGCGGCCCGCGACGATGAGGTCCCACTCGTCCGAGGAGGCGAACGCCGAGGCACGCGACGGTCCGAGTCCCCGCTCTCTCCGGCCGGCCTCCAACTCCCTCGACGGCGGCACCTGCGCTCCGGCGGCCCATGACGGGCGGCGCTAAGCGTCTTGCGCGTGGAGGCGGCCGCGCGCGCACGGGGGACGAGGAAGGAGGGCGTCGCGACAAGTCGGCAGCCGGGGCGGCCATGGCTAGTACATGCTTGCGACATGTTGGGCGGCTGGGGGAAGGGGATCTGAGGGGCGGCGTGGCATGGGAGTAGGGTGGAGACCATGAGGATGGCTAGGAGCAGCGGGAACGTTTGCGCCCGCCTTGCTGCGTGGTGATGGCTGGAGGTTGAAGAAGAAGCTTACAAATGGGGCCCATGCATCAGCCGGTGGAGGGGCAAAAAAAAAAAAAAAAAAAGAATCGGGGGCGGCGGGAACGAGAGGGGCAGGGGCATTGCCCGTCTTCAACCGGAAACCAGCGTGACAGTGTGATGTGACGTGCCACATCATTAAATGTGCTAAATATGTATGAGATTGAACCGTAGGGTGCTAAAAAATTAGTGTTATTCGGTAGGCTGCTATTTAAAGAGTGCGCAACCGGTAGGATGCTGAAAAGTTATATATCCCACCTACAAGGCTGCATTTTTATTGATTCTCAAACATAGTTGCTTTTTGATTGATTCTCAAACATTGTTACATTCATTTATTTAAGTACTCTACTCCAGTGATTAGTCTAACCCTGGTTACTCAAACAAAAACGTCTAACCCTGGTTGGATCCATGGACTATCAACGATCACTAGTACACGCCTTTTTTTTTTTTTTTTTTTTTTTTTTGATTATTATATTAAAAAAATGCAAACCCTGGCCTATGAGGCCGTGAGTCACTGAGTGAGCCCATCCCGGCTCCCCATCCGCCGCCGCCGTTCTCGCTGGTAGGAGCAGCCGCCGCCGCTGCCACCGGCCCACCGCTCACGCTCCAGGCCGCGAACCCACTGCCGCCCGCAAGCTCCTCATCCCAGGTCCCCATTTCATGGCAGAAGTGGCCGCCGCCGGCGGCCCTCTGCTCCCCGAGGATCTCGTTATCTGGGAGATCCTGACGCGTCTGCCGGCGAAGCCCCTCCTCCGGTGCCGCGCCGTCTGCCGCTCCTGGCGCCGCCGCCTCACCTCCGACGCCAAATTCCTCCTCGCCCACCACCGCCGCCAGCCCTCGCTCCCGCTCCTCACCGCCTGGGACCCGGACACGCACGAGAGAAGGATCGACGCCCTGGACCACCGCACGGGCGTTCGGCACCCCGTCGCGCGGCGGACGCCGGTCCCGGCCGACGACGCCTCCGAGGAGGAAGACATCTACGTGCTCGCTTCCTGCGACGGCCTCATCATCCTACATGCCTACGGCGGCCTCGAGGTCTGCAACCCGACAACCCGCCAGCGCGCGCCCTCCCACTGCTCCACGGCGCCGCCTGCATCTCCGCGCTCTACCCTCACGGCCCATCCCCGTCGTACCGAGTGCTCTTCTGCTTCAGTAGAGCCGACGACGGCCACGCCGTGTACCACGTGCACACACTCGGGTCCGGCGAGCTCAGGTGCGTCGGAGAGCCTCCAAAGCCGTGGGCGTCGGGGATCTGGCGATGGCGGTGTCGATGATGGGGTTCCATGACCCGCCGATCCTGGCAGATGGTAGGATCTACTGGAAACCAATACAGCTGCCCGACGGCAATGGCAAGGTCAACAACATGCTCGTGTTCGACACCATGGTCGAGTCTTTCCAGCATTTGCTGTCACCCGTCGCCGAGGCCCCCCTTTATTGAACTGTTTCAGATGAACAGTGGCGCCCTTGGATTGTACCAGTACCGCGGCGGCATGGTTGATCTTTGGGTGCTACAGGATCACAAGAGTTGGTCCTGGTCGATGAACCACCAGATCAAATTGGACTTGCAGTTTTTCTCTCTGCTACCGGTACTGGACCCAGAAGGGGATGTGCTTATCCGTTCTAAAAGATGGGGATCCCCAGGCATCCTGTGGCAACATCTGCAGCACATTTCTGGTGTCAATGGCAGTTTGCTGGCCCGGTATGAATGGAGCGCCTATCTGCAGCTTAGCAGTCATAGGTTCAAAGAAAGTCTTGTCCACCATGACTTCTTCTCGATGGAAGGTAATGATGGTGGTGTTGATGAAAAACCATTGTTCGATGGCTTGTCAACTGTGGCGTTGGTTCGTGATGATAATTCCGAGCCACATTGAGAAACAAAGGTATTGATCTTTGCTGGCAAGCTGTTAAATCTAGTAATAACCTGAAACTTTACCTCGAGTCTAGTATTTATTTTCCCCTTTGACATGAGCCATGAACACACTGTTTATTTTGATTATATAATGCCTTTTTAATCTTCTGTCTTTTTTTTGTATTAACTCGCAAGTATCTCTGGTAATAGTGATGCTGCATAGAGATTTCAATAAGCTGATATGTCTGCCTCTCTGTGTAAGCACACAATTTCAATTTGGATTTTGTATTCCTTTGCAGTCCAAAGTCTGGGTAGGGCACAAAGTATCTAATAAGCAGCAAAAATACAATGAGTAACCGGCAACCATCGTGTCAAGTTTCTGGTGCTTTTTCCTATCTTCACTAAGGCATGAACACATGATCAACATGCATAATAAAGTACTCCAGCAATCAATTGATGCTGCAGAGATATTTGGATAAGCAACTCCAAGTGTAAGCTTCTCTACTTTGATTTGTTTGCTAGGCCTTTTCCCTATTTGTACTTGTGTGTAGCACACATGTATTTTTTTTTTTTTCCATTTCTGTTACTCCTGGCATATCCCATTTGCTGTTCTTGTTTTAGCAAGCCTTTTAAAGGAAAAAAACCATACATTGTACTTTAAAAGCTTTGAACTACCTAATTGCGTTGTGAATCAAATTATTGCTTGCTTGTGAATTTTAGCCCATTAAAAAAATGACCTGCCAGACTAATAGGACCATGAGGTCTAACACCATCTGACTGTAAGTCTAGTAGCCTGGGTGCATTTCACTCAATGTCTCAGTGTCAATTGTAGTAGTGAGATTTAGTAGCGTGTTTGCTTCCTGGGACTGGGAATCAATATTTCTGTTTCATTTTATTTGTTGCCTTTGTATAAACCATGCTATGTTTTGTTTCTATGCTCGGCATATTGCCTTCATTGAAACAAAAATACACTATATGGAGTTAGATGCATTCTATAAACATATGCAGAAATCTGTAGCCACACTGCTATTATCATATCCGATATACACCAAATACCATTCTGTGAATTTAGAAATGTGCCTCTTAGAAGCCGTGTTCCAGTCTTTTCGGTTGTACAAAAAAGATGTGATTCTGACTTTCTGAGTTATTGATGATAATTTTTGGCGGTGAGGATGAAAAACCTTGTTCTAATGGTTGCAATGTGTGTTGGTGCATGCTGATCAGACAGACAGTTTCCACTCTACTCAGATGTCAGATCACACCCACAACATCACTAACCTGTCACTAGCTGAGCTGCATTGCATTCACGACCATTCAGAACAGCAGATGACTGCATTTTCACACTACACCCTGATGCCAAGTTTTAGCTGCAAGCAATAGCCTCGGCTCCCAGTTATTCATGCTCCAATCATAGGGTCGCGTTTGTCTCCTAGAGCTGAACCTGGGCTCTCCGTCGTCCAATACCATTAGCAATGTAATCGTTCGATGGTGGCTTCCTGTCCTCTGCAGCAATATATCCACATCTGATGCAGGCAGCCACTGTGAGAATTTACAAGCTCACCAAGTCAGAAGTTCCATCAGTCAAGCTGCAGCCTAACTTCGGTCATATCTGCGCGTTCCTTAACCAATAGAAAATCAGACAAGCCCAACTGCAGTGGTTTGACATTCCTGGCATTGTGTCCATAGGCTCCCAAAGAGCATCTCCAGGTCAGAAACTACGGGTGTCAAATTTGAGCTGTCAGTGCTGAGCTGAGGGGCATAGTGCTTCCAAACATAGATGCATTTCAGAGCGCATAGCTACCATTTACTACTGTTTTGCAGTATAACTTCAAACATAGTGCTTCCAAACATAGATCCATTTCAGGGTGTCAAAATGTGAGCAAAGTGTCTAACCGGCACGACTGCAGGATGAAAATAGGCGTTTATAGACACTGGTTGCATAGGTTTTTGCATCTGCAGTGTGTAGTGCATGCCTCACCTGATGACAGCTTTGCACCCAAGGCAATTTAACTGTTTCTTTGCAAATTTCATTATGCCGCTATTTGAAGGAGTTGAGATTGAAACAGATCTGGTGTGTCGCTTCCATGAAGCAACTCTTTGCTGGCACTCTTCAGAATTGGCTCAAAGATCCTCAAGTGGCTGCCGGTTGACAAGTGGTCAGTTACAAATTTTTTTTGGAAAGCAGAACGGGAGAGGCTCTTAATATTAGGTGAAGCATCGGACACAAACCGATATTAGTTGTGGGTAGTGTTTCAAATCTCCTATATTTGGCCAGATACAGATTAGAACAGATAGCTGACCAGATAAGAATTGGACTTAACAAAGCTAGAAACTACTACGAGAGGCAGTAAACTTGCAGTTAGATGTTTAAGGGTTCCTTTTTTTTATTAAAAGGAGCATTCTCATAACAGGTTTCACTGTTCCAAATAAGATTCAGTGAGGTCATGGTTGGAGCTTGATCACAAAAGGTCAGTGTTCACCTTGGTAAAGGTTCCACTAATATAATCTGCAGCTTCTCTTCCTAATCCTAACTTCATTGCATCTTCAACCGTAGAAACACCAAACTGTATCATCACAAAATCAGTGTCCCGGTAAATTACCTGCAAATCACCAAATTTGCTGTATCAGTATCAGAAAATGAGTGAAAGTCATCTTTGAACCCCAAAATAAGCAAGCAAGAAAGCTTGCTGATAAAAACTGGCTACAGTGCTAATACCTAGACCACCAAGAAATTGAGCATGGGAGGGTAAGATATCACGTGAATAAGGTCTTGATGAGCAATTCTCGTGGTCCTTGAGTGAATGGTGAGTTGGAGAAGCTCTAATTCAGTGTTAGTATGCTGATGTCTAGCATTTGGAATCAAATTTATGTGTGCTCAATGTATAGTGTGAATTCTTAGATAATGGTTTGCATGGGTTGAACCTTTTTATATATATTGGGTTGCTTTTCAGTTGATGCCCCTAGAACATCAGATATCATAGGGCTGCAGTAATAGATCAATCATGAAGATAGAAGGTATCACATAGTACAAGGGCAAAAGCTGAAGCCTTGAACTTTGTGAGATCAAACAGACAAAAAAAACAGAGAATCTGACAGATTTGTATAAGAACAATGCTGTACTTGACCTCTGCATTATGCTCATAACCTTTTATATATATTGGATTGCTTTACCTCTGAATTTATCTACAGATTTGAAATGCTTGAGAGAAATGGTACTTGGTGCAACTTTTTTTGCACAGATCGGATTTATCCAGTGCCCCTGGGAAGCCGTTGGAAGATAGGGTGTACTGAACAGAGTGTATCAAAGGGGTCACCTTTTTTTTTTTTTTTTTTTTTTTTGTGGATCAGAGGGTCACCTAAATCCTGGGTGATTGTTTACTACCTATCATCGGAACTGTTCGGCTTAGAAAAACAGATAAATGTATCTCCAAATCAGCTTTTTAGGCCTATATCATTGTATAGATATAACTTTTTAGAGCTCTTTTCTTTAGAATATAGTAACTTTTTTAGAGCTCTTTTCTTTAGACCTATATCATTGCATCTGGAAGGTCAATTTGTTTCTTTTTCCTGTTGCACAGAATGAACCAACATTCTTTTATCTAGTACTAATTCCATTGATGTTACTTTTTTTTTTTCCTGCAGAATTAGACCTCAAATGTCGTCTTGATGATAGGAAGTGTCGCTACAAGGGATTTAACCTCACCGCGTTGCTTCTATTCGAAAGCCACAGATTAGCTTTGTTGGATTAGATGGTAAAGTTAACTTATGCATGAATTTAATCAACTTGGTAGTTTGTCGGTTGCTCTATTTGAGTTGGCTTCAGAAGTAATAATACTTATTTAGACAAAAACTGAAGAACGCCATGAAGTAGAGTTCTGCATGTTAAGAGCCAAGTTTTGTATGTTCCTTGCCAAATTCTATATGGAGTACTTATGTATGTTGAGAGCCTAATTTTTCATTTAGGCATATTTTTTGTGTATTTTTTAGAACATATTTTGGCGTATTTCTCCCTTGTGAGATTTCCCCCTGCCTGTGTTGGCATATATCACACGAGAGATATCTCACGGCATCATATAGAAAAATATTTTGGCATATTTTTGTATTCAGGCATAGGTTATCTCCTCTGCCTGCCGTGCTTCCAAACAGCACCAGGGCAGAGGGCTTTCCTTCCTCCCATGGAGTGGAGGGGGATGCAGCCCGGGCTCCCAAAGGAGCCCTCAGAGATTAATCCCTGGGTTAGTGTCGTGACAGTGCGATTAATCCCTGGCTGATTCCTTAATCATCGGGGCTCCATATGATTTTATCCTCACTTCTACATTTATATTTATACCTACTAAAAATCCAAATCGATAAAAATGTCTTGTTACTTGTGATACACTATTCATTATAAAAAATACTAATCTTTATTCCATTCAAACAGTCGCAGAAAATAGCTTATCATTAAACATGAGTAATCCAGTCCCTAGCCAAGGGTGGCAAAATGCAAAATATAAAACCTGGCGAGGATTTCAACGTAGTTACGTCTATAATTGATTCGGATCGTCTGGTACTTGTTCGAGCAGTTGTGGATAGTGAAACACGCTCATATCATGTCGGCACAATAGCTTACGGATTGACCAAACTTTTTGAAAGAATGGATTGACCAAACTGAAGAGCACTATTCTTGTACCAAATTGTCACACTAGTAGTGCTTGAGATGGTGACGCCTTCAACCAAACAGGGAGGAGATTGAAGGACTAACAGTAGCTAAGATGCCAAAGTATATATAGTCGTGGTAAATTTCTCCGACACTGAGATTATAATAAAACTACCAAAATAAATGGACTGTTAGATTAGATCTATGAATGATACTCCCCGCAATGTACAGAGCTTAGTAATATCAGATGATGGATCTGAGCCTGATATGCCTAAGTGCAGCAATGCCACACAAGAGCGCTCACAAGTTCACCATATCGTCATGCTCAAATATTGCTCGTGCCTCTGGGTCTGGGGGAGAGAACCATGCATGATGCGAGCACACTGGCCAACTGGGTAGCTCAATTTCACCACAAGGCTACAAATAGGTACCACATGACTATCAATGCACACAGGACATGGAACACAAGGTTAACTCACAAGGAACTAAGAAATTTACCGGTGGAATATATCAGGCAGCAAACAAACAAGTCAAACATGACTCAAACCAGGTCCTGGTCATGATCAGATCATATTAATTCTAAAATGTACGGCAACTTTGCATCCCACCTGTCCTATCAGCTCCACCTCTCTCTCTCTCTCTCTCTCTCTCTCTCTCTCTGTGTGCACGCGTGCGTGTAAGATCTACCATTCACGTGGCATATGAATGCGTAACCATAATAGAGTATAAGGTACAGTACTAAGCAAATTAGTTGCTTTCATTGGGGCAAAATTGTATTAACGATTAGTTCCCCAGTTCCCTCAAGCGACGACTCCTCGGTAGGGTGAGCCTCCACATTTCACTTGGACAGTGCATATGGCGGTATGATCGATGGGTCAGAGATTTGCACAGTATATGCATTATCCTGCAGTCACGAAACAAAAATGTCATCAGACCACCATGAAGTCCCTTCCCTTGCATCCAGCATTTTAAACTTCTTTTTTTTATAAAATTCCTGTAGGGGTTCCCTAAAAAACATTGTAAACACTAAAACAGTAGACAAGCAAAGTTTTATGCACCCACAGAATCTCTACAAGAATGATAAATAGGTAGAAACTAACAACCATGACAACTCAAGAAATCAACCTAAACTGTCATTTGTCTGTCCGCATCTGCAAACACCGTACCACTGCTTTCTAATATAATTTCAAATAACCCAAAATATAAAAATGAAAGTGTGATGCTTACCCGGTGTAAACTTTGGGCTGAGGCAGCCACAAATCCAGGATTCTCAGGTAACACAACATTTTCAGGCACACGACCTCCCTTCAGTTCTTCCAGAATCTGAAAGGAAACAAACAAAACACATGCATTACATCTCTCATCGCTACTTAAACGTGAATTCAACTGTTACTATAAACAAAGCCATTTTACCTTTTTCTGCTCTTTGTAAAAGTTAAAATACCAAAAGGACACTGATAGGATCGAGAACAAAGCTCCAATAGGCCATAGAATAAATTTGGATGTATGTGCAAAAAGATGCAGAATCATACATAATCCTGGCCAAAGGGCCAAGAATACTGGAAGCAGAAGCCATACAGAGATTTTAAATAGAACTCCATCAATTGACTCACTGTCCTTAAACTTTGAAGTGAAAGCTAATAGAATAAAGGTGATGAAGCACATCATGAGAGCTCCTGGGATAATGACCTGCATCCAAGGGTTCTGTCCTGACTGTCCTGAGTTCGACAGTAACCATAAGAGGACAGGACCACAGAACATAGGCAGCTTATCCGCAATAGAGCACATGGAACCTAGCAAACCCTGATTTGAAACAATGAAGTGAGATGAACAAGCATTGACATATTCATGATTGAAGCGGCTGTGTGTTTACTGTATGTATGAACTACGAACAAACTGAAGAACAAATCAACAAGAGGGTTTAGTGAATTCAAGAAAGATTTGCATGACATCAATTACTAGGATATCTAACACTCTGACAGCGTTTTAATTGTTTAGGTGTGTTTTCCAAAAGAGTGTGCCTCTTTTTCATTGCATAGAAAAGAAATGTTTCAGGTACCATTGAATGGTAGGCGGGGAAAGATATTCAGGGTAAATTACCTTCATCCTTTTCAGAGCTTCTTCGTTTGCTGGAGTGCCGGTCACCTGATTGGAGGCAGGAACATGTTGATGTCATCACCGTAAAATGAAAAGTAGAAAAACGGGAGAGGTTGAGAGACAAAAACCACATAAGCTTCTCACCACAGCTGTCATAATAGGTCCTATCTACTTGCTAGTGGCGATGCGAATCCGGGAATCCTCATCATTGCAGTCAGGCGATTATCGATGAGAAGCGATTATCGATGAGAACATGGAAGTCCATTATTGTTTTCAGGTAATCCTGTATTGTTGTCAAAGCAAGCTTAATTTGCTCAATGTCATCATTCTTGTTGTCATTGGGATGGATTCTCTCAGCTCCCACTTGACTATTATCCCCCTGTGCAGGAACAAAAAGGGCAACAAGCAAGCAAAAGAGACGTTGTAATAAGAATGCTAAAAGGGGCAAAAGGGTCTCAGACAGAACAGCAACAGGGTTTGAGATGACAAATCCCCCTATGCAAAATCGAAGTCTAAATCAAACGATACAAGCAGGAATCATAAATGAATTTCACAGGAATTGTTTTTTTTTTTTTTTTTCTTCCTGGGATCCAAAGCAGGCCTAACTCTGTAGACACACAAGGAACGAAGCAAAGCTATCCATCAAAATGGATGACCGGGATGGATGATTGGTTGCAGTCGCTTTCAAAATTCCAACCAGCAAAAGCAAGCCGGGAACCAGTAGATCCCAAAGCAATAACTCGTTCTCGGTCTGTTACCTCGGTGGGCACGGGATAAGCTTCCCCGTCGTCGCTGCCCGCACTGCCGCCGCTTCCTCCTCCTCCAACACCGCCGTCGGAGGGTAGGAAGAAGAGGAAAGCGAGAGCGAGGATTCCGAGCAAGGAGACGGGGCGGGAGCTGCTGCAGGGGAGGACGGAGCGGCAGCACCCGAGGTCCCCCGAAGCCATGGCGCGGCCGCGGAGGGTGGATCGGAAGGGCGGCGGTGTTGTGGATCGGCGGGGTTGAGGATTCCGAAGGCAGGCAGTCGCCTTCGCCTCTCGCCGTCTGTTGCTTTGCTTGCTCTCTGTCGGAGAGGAGTGGACTGGACTGATGAGCTGAGCTGGACAGACGAATCTATCACAAGATTCTATCTGGTCTGTCCGGTCCAAATCCTCTAGAAGGTCAGAGATGAGATTGGCGCGGGACCCTGTGTGGGGCTGCAGAGCCGGGAGGACTTTTATTGTTTGAATATAATTATACAGTTGGAGATTTGAGCACAAACCACGTTCAACACGTGCACAATAGGCAACAGCCCCAGTTAACTATTCCTACAGCACAAATTAACCTCCGCAACACATAACTAATCAGACATTCAGTTTCCACTCTACTCAGTTCTCACCCACAGGATCACCAATCTGTCACCTACAATAGGAGATTTTCAGCGTTGTAAAACTCGCTGACACGATCGCGAAAAAAGTTAATTCATTATGAGTCCGAAAATTGCACAATCAGCGCAAGAATTGAGACAGAGAATCCATACGGCCCTCAAATTATCTCATCTCACCCAGATACAACTTACAAGATAAACTCGTCCAGAATTCTTCTGCCTCATACGTCCAACAGCGGCTCACCTCGGGGAGCAAGCATTCTTTCTTGGCACTAACTACAGAGAGGAGACACGAACCTCCTATCACCTAAACTATAACTCATCAAAAACGTACGCGAGCCAGCCTACCTACGTGGCGCGGGCTCAGGTGTGTCTGGATGCTTTCAGAAGGCCTTAATATGCATCCGTCATGCGATCGGCGGTAGCCTCCTGTCCCCCATAGCAATATATATATATATCCAAAGCAGATGCAGGTACAAGCTCAGAAAATCAGAAGTCCCACCGGTCAAGCTGCAGCCTAGCTTCAGCCATATCCTCCTGCTGAACGTTGCTCTATGCACAATTCTAACAAGCAAGCATTATTAACATCATTCCATTGTGCTCGATTGGATTGGCTCACCCGGGGATCGACCTTCGGAGCTCGCTAACTCCTCCACATCATCCTCCAATTCTTCGTCCCCATTGTTGAAGGGAGCACTGGAGCCGGATGCATGCATATGGACGACACTCCTCGATGCCCGGGGACACGGTGGGCGTTGGGCCGGCTTGCTGCGCTACCACGTAACATCGTGTTGATGCACTGATTCTCGGTGGCGGGTCTGCGTGGTGGCCCGTCCCAACGCCGCCGCCTACCCCAACGACGACCCACCGAGGAACACACTACTGTTTCCTCCTCCGCGACCGGCTGTTGCCGATGAGGAGCCGTTGAAGTTCAGTTGCCGAGCGTATGGTTGCGCCGCAGCCGCCCATCCATCTCTACCGCTCCGGCACGCGGTGGGCGATAAGGTGGGAGCCCAGAGCCCTGCTTTCGCCCAAGGAGGAGCTCGTCATCGTCGCCCTAGAGCAAGGCTCTATAGAGCCCAAGCCCCGGGAGCCCCTCTGACGATGGCGCTTGTGAGTTCAGGGTGAAGGGGTTGTCGTCTCCGTCCATCGCGTCACCGGCGACGCAGCTAGATCGGAGGAGCGCTAGGGGCGAGGGGATGGATGTGGGGAGGCAGCATACGGTGTGCGGCGCGGCGATGGATGTGGGGAGGCGACAGGAGGTTGGGGCACCGGCGACTTGATCGGTGGTATCGTGACGGCGACCGCACCGGCAGCGCATATGGGTGTGGGCGGCGGCTGGGGTCGGCGGCTGCATCGGTGGAGGGCGGCGCATCTGGGAGGGCAAGGGCGGCGGCTCCATCGCGACGATGGGGAAAAAAACGCCTCCCTTGTGGATGTGTTGCGCTGATGGGGAAAGCGGCTCCAGTGCGGTGGACAGGAGAGAGAAATGTAGTTTTTCTATGGGCCCCACGTCAACTAGCTCCAATAATCAGGGTGGGCTAGTTGCCATCTAAACCCAATCTAGCCCGTCTATTTGGATCCTTTAGAGCTAGTTAAGCCAAAACTCTCAAACTAGCTCTAGCCCATGGATCAATCTGAGGGCCAATGATTTGATTGCATAGGAGGTTATAAGCTTGTGACGGTGTTGTATTGAAGGGGAAAACAACAAACCTTGTGCATAGAGCTGGTGCAGAGATCCTTGGCACTCCTGCCTTCATATTGACGATTCAAGGATTTGTGTGTTCACTTAACGTATGTATAAATTGAGACCAAACCAACAAGAGGTTTAGTGAATTCTAGAAAGATTTGCATGAACATCAGTTGCTAGGATATCTAACATCTGACAATGTTTAATGATTTAGGTATGTTTTTTTTGTTCTTTATAATGAAATTTGCACGAGAGTTCCACTTTTCATTGCATATAAAAAAGAAATAGTTTGGTACCCTTGAATTCCTTGAATGGTAGGCAAAGGGGAAAGAGATTTTGGGTAAATTAAAATTACCTTATCGGCCAACTGATTGGAGGTATGATTAAGTTGGTGTCATCACCATATTAAAATGAAAATTAGAAGAATGGAGAGGTTGAAAGACAAAACCACAATGTGATGGCTCACCATTGTTTTCAACTTTCAAGCTCTTGTTGATTAAAGCAGGGGAATGCTGTATTATTAAATAAATTGGCAAAAGCTATACTACGATCTTGTTTTGGATGGACTCTGACTAGTGATTAGTTGACTAGTGATTAGCTGACTAGTGATTAGTCTAAGCCTGTTTGAATCTATGGACTATCTAAAATGGTTAGGGTTTACATGTGGATCCCACACATTTTTCAATTAAAAAATGCAAACCGTGGCCTATGACTCTCTCTGAAAAGTGTGAACCCGTGAGCCCCCGACTCCACCACTCCACCCGCCGCCGCCGGTCACCCTCCACCTCCAGGCTGCGAGCCCACTGCCGCCCGCTCCTCATCCCAGGTCCCATCTCATGGCAGAAGTGTCCGGCGGCGGCGGCCCCTGCTCCCCGAGGATCTCGTTATCTGGGAGATCCTGACGCGTCTGCCGGCGAATCCCTCCTCCGGTGCCGCGCCGTCTGCCGCTCCTGGCGCCATCGCCTCACCTCCGACGCCAAATTCCTCCTCGCCCACCACCGCCGCCAGCCCTCTCTCCCGCTCCTCACCGCCTGGGACACGGACACCCACGAGAGAAGGATCGACGCTCTGGACCACCGCGCCGGCGAGCGGCACCCCGTCGCGCGGCGGACGCCTGGCCCGGCCGACGCCGCCTCCGAGCACGACGACCTGGAATACCTCTGCGTGCTCGCTTCCTGCGACGGCCTCGTCATACTCCATGCCTACGGCGGCCTGGAGATCTGCAACCCGGCGACCCGCCAGCGCGTGCCCCTCACGCTGCTCCACGGCGCCGCCTGCATCTCCGCGCTCTACCCTCACTACCCATCCGGGTCGTACCGGGTGCTATGCTGCTTCAACAGAGACGATGACGGCCACGCTGTGTACCAGGTGCACACCCTTGGGTCTGGCGAGCTCAGGTGCGTCGGAGAGCCTCCCGCGCCCTGGGCGTCCGGAGATCTGGCAATGGGGGTGTCAATGTCGGGGTTCCTTGACCCACCCGTCTTGGCAGACGGCAGGATCTGTCGCCGGTCGACGTCGAGAGCTCTTTTCTTGAGCTGTTTCAGATGAACAGTGGCGCCCTTGGATTGTACCACTTCTTCGGCGGCATGGTTGATCTTTGGGTGCTACATGATCACGGGAGCTGGTCCTGGTCGATGAACCACCGGATCAAATTGGATGTGCGCCTTTTCTCTCTGCTACCGTTGCTGGACCCAGAAGGAGATGTGCTTGTCCGTTCTAAGAGAGAGGGATCCCCAAGCATCTTGTGGCAACATCTGCAGCACATTTCTGGTGCTAATGGCAGTTTGCTGGCCCGGTATGAATGGAGCGTTTATCTGCAGCTTAGCAGCCATAGGTTCAAAGAAAGTCTTGTCCACCATGACTTCTTCTCGATGGAAGGTAATGATTGTGGTGTGGACGAAAAACCATTGTTTGATGGCTTGTCAACTGTGGTGTTGGTTCGTGATGGTAATTCTGAGCCACATTGAGAAACAAAGGTATTGATCTTTGCTGGCAAACTGTTAAATCTCAGCAGGATGGAGTCACTTCTAATGATCGTGATTCCTGAACTGTCTAGTCATAACAGTACAATAGCATTGCAGATTAGTAATAACCTGATACTTTACCTCGGGTCTAGTATTTATTTTCCCCTTTGAAATGAGTCATGAACACACTATTTATTTTGATTATGTAATGACTTTTTAATCTTCTGTCTTTTATTTGTATTAAGTCCAAGTATCTCTGGTAATAGTGATGCTGCATAGGAATTTCAATAAGCTGATATATCTGTCTCTGTGTAAGCACACAATTTCAATTTGGATTTTGTATTTCTTTGCAGTCCAAAGTCTGGATAGGGCACAAAGTATCCAATGAGCAACAAACCTGCAACCATCGTGTCAAGTTTCTGGTGCTTTTTCCCTATCTTCACTCAGTCATGAACACATGATCATCATTCATAATAAAGTACTCCAGTAATCAATTGATGCTGCAGAGGGATTTGGATAAGCAACTCCAAGTGTAAGCTTCTCTACTTTGATTTCTTTGCTAGGCTTTTCCCTATTTGTACTTGTGTATAGCACACATGTATATTTTTTCATTTCTGTTACTCCTGGCATATACCCCATTTGCTGTTCTTGTTTTAGCAAGCCTTTTAAAGGAAAAACCATACATTGTACTTTAAAAAGCTTTGAACTACCTAATTGTGTTGTGAATCAAATTATTGCTTGCTTGTGAATTTTATAGCCCATTAAAAAAATGACTTGCCAGACTAATAGGGCCATGAGGTCTAACACCATCTGACTATAAGCCTAGTAGCCTGGGTGCATTTCATTCAATGTCTCAGTGTCAATGGTAGTAGTGAGATTTAGTAGCGTGTTTGCTTCCTGGGACTGGGAATCAATATTTCTGTTTCATTTTATTTGTTGCCTTTGTATAAACCATGCTATGTTTTTGTTTCTATGCTCGGCATATTGCCTTCATTGAAACAAAAATACACTATATGGAGTTAGATGCATTCTATAAACATATGCAGAAATGTGTAGCCACACTGCCATTATCATATCCGATAGACACCAAATAGTATTCTATGAATTTAGAAATGTGCCTCTTAGAAGCCGTGTTCCAGTCTTTTTGGGTTGTAAAAAAGATGTGATTCTGACTTTCTGAGTTACTGATAATTTTTGGCAGTGAGGATGAAAAACCTTGTTCTAATGGTTTGCAATGTGTGTTGGTGCATGCTGATCAGACAGACAGTTTCCACTCTACTCAGAAGTCAGATCACACCCATAAGATCACTAACCTGTCACTAGCTGAGCTGCATTGCATTCATGACCATTCAGAACATCAGATGACTGCATTTTCACACTACACACTGGTACCAAGTTTTAGCTGCAAGCAACAGCCTCGGCTCCCTGTTATTCATGCTCCAATCGTAGGGTCGCGTTCGTCTCCTAGAGCTGAACCTGGGCTCTCCGTCGTCCAATACCATTAGCAATGTAATCGTTCGATGGTGTCTTCCTGTCCTCTGTCGCAATATATCCACATCAGATGCAGGCAGCCACTGTGAGAATTTACAAGCTCACAAAGTCAGAAGTTCCATCAGTCAAGCTGCAGCATAGATTCGGTCATATCTGCGCATTCCTTCACCAATAAAAAATCAGACAATCCCAACTGCAATGGTTTGACATTGGCATTGTGTCCATAGGCTCCCAAAGAGCATCTCCAGGTCAGAAACTACGGGTGTCAAAATTTGAGCTCAGTGCTGAGCTGAGGGGCATAGTACTTCCAAAAACATAGATGCATTTTAGGGCACATAGCCCATACCATTTGCTACTGTTTTGCAGTATAACTTCAAACATAAGCATTTCTGGGTCTGGGACTCTGGCTTCAGTACCACCTTTGCAACCAAGTTGGGGCTTCTGATTTTGGTCCTTGTCATGTTGCTGCACCACAAACTAGAGCCGATTTCACTGGACATTGTAGTAGAGACGGATATGGGATTCGTTAGTGAGGAGATGATCCATTTGCTCAATCTCCCCATGCTCAATCTCACAACAAAAGCTGACATGTATCAATGTGTACATAGATCAATGACATTCAGTACAAGATACCGACCAAGATGCCGGGGTTCAACTGTTAAGATTCAGTACAAGAAGGGTTTGGAAACTAAGGCAGTGTCAAAATCTAGCTCAATTTAAGAAACATGTTAACAGAAGCAAAAGATGTAAGGTGTTAACAGAACCACAAGCTGCAAGGTAGCGGCAAGACAAATTCCAGGATGGGACAAAGGTCTGATGCAAAGGGAATCCGAATTCTGCTCTGAAACTGACATGGAACCTACACCAACAGTTCAGATTCCCCAATACCTTCACTCCTCTTTATCTAAAAATCGTGCTGCTTTAACTTAAAAAAAAAGACTAGCTGCACAAAAATTCCCCACATGTTCCTAGGGGGAGAAAACAAAACCAGATTCTTACTTCCATTTCCAGACAATAACCTCACTGTTAAATAACAATATGCAGACAAGATGAAGATTCAGTGACAGACCTTCACATCCAGGACGAGCTCACTCCCGGACGCAACCTCCCTGTCCGCGCCTTGTCCTCCTCTTGCTCCTCCCCCGCTGCCGAGCTTACTTCCATTTCCATCCAAAAAGATGGGCACCACCATAGGGGATCGCCGGGTGTACGGGGACGGGGAGGCCGCCGCCGGCGCGGGTTTGGAGTTGGGTGACGGAGGCGGAGGCGCGGCGGCTGAGAGGATGCGGGAACAGAGGAAGATGATGGCTTCAGCAGCACGCAACCCAACGTTTTCCCCAAATTTTGACAGTATGAGTTCTTTATTTCGTCAGAAAATGAATTTTTGGAGGGAAGAAGGTTCTGCGGAGGTTCTACGGCCGCTGCACCAGGGTCCCACCTGCAGTCACGCGGGCTCCTCGGCCAAGCTTACCAACAGTGAACGATGACTAGTCAGCTGCCATGCCTGAAATCAAATGTCCGGAAAGTTAGCCCGTGTAGATGATTATAGAGAAGTATCTTTTTATTCCTTTTTGAATTTATAATTTCTATTTGTGTACTGGTAATGGTTTGCATAGGGGAATAGTTACAATACAGAATCTTCATAGAGATACGTTTGTCAAAAATTTGTCCATTCTAATACAGTAACCAAGCACACTACCTCACTGAAAAGATAAAGAGATTGTACTCGCTCCGTTTTTTTTTTTTTAAAAAAAACATGCAATTCTAACACATGGTTTAGTATCTCAAGTTTGACTAATATAGATAAAAAACAAACAATCTTTATGTTATTAAATAAATATTATTAGATTTATTATGAAATGCATTTTTAAATAAATAAGTCATAAATATTAATAATATTTAGTAAAAATTTGGTCATACATACACTACTCTTGACGGCACGCAAACCCGTTGCGTGTTTTTCTGGGAGTATACATTACCCCTATTTTTTATGCACAATTCATGCTATGCATGCCTCTAGATAACTAGAATTTGCAGTCGGGTTCCCCCTCCTAAACTTCAGTCATCTGAATCATAGACTAAATTTTGGCTACTAGGTGTTTGGTCTTGGTGTTCTAGTCTCTTTTAGTCAGGATCTTTAGGTTAGTCTTCTGTTGGTCATTTATTTTTTTTTTAAAAGTTCTCTGCTAGTCACTTATAGCACCTCTTGGGTGACTAGTCGGACTAAACTGTTTTAGTTACTTTTTAGTCAATTTGATTGGAACTTCTAACTAAACTTTAGGGGATGGGATCGAAACATACCCATAGGACATTGGGCTCTCACACTCACGTCTCGAATTAGCAAGTACTCGTCCGTTCCATATTATATTTTTCTTAACTTTTTCAAACCCAAGTTTGACCACTTTCGTATTGTTTAAAATTTTGTGCCACTTCTTTTTGTGGTATCATGCTTTATTAGTAAAAGTTATTTAAAAGTGACTTAAATTTGACTATGTTTGCACAAATTTTTTGAATAAGATGAGTGGTCAAATTTTGGGTAAAAAAAAAATGAAACGAACTATAATTTGGAAGAAAGGGAGTACACAAATCCATAATTCATGGAATGAAATTATGATTGTTCGAATACAATTCCGTTAGTTAATCTATATTTTTTTGGATAATATCAAAATCCCATTATAGGATACATTTATTTTTTTAAAAAAAAAGTGATTTAAATAATTGTGGCATGTTACCGTGCAAGGAAAAACATATAGAAATGAATATCAAAAAGTCCACATGTTATTTTTGAACCTCAAAATAATGAAAAGATTTTAAAAAAATGTTTTTATACATGTAAATAAGATTTTGTTATAGCAATTGATAACATTCGTTTTATAGGACTGAGAGCCCAATACACCAAGCGCAGCAGTGCCACAATGGCACAACATGACAAATTATGCCTCTTTTATAATGATGAAATCTGCACGAGAGTGTTCCACTTTTCATGTATAAAAAAAGATAGTTTATATACCCTTGAACGGTAGGCAAAGGGGTTTTAGGGCAAATCTAAAATTACCTTCATCCTCTTCATAGCATAGTTTGCTGGAGTATCGCTGTACCGGTCGCCATAAAACAACAGTGAGCCATCATATTAGTCTAACCCTGGTTAGATTACTATCTAACCCTGGTTAGATCCATGACCTATCAACGTTCAGGGCCTGTTTGGATTGGAGGTTTTTCATGGAAATTTTGGAGGTTTACAATCCTATAGGAAAAAAGCCTTTTGTGAGTGCGTTTGGAACACGGGATTCGTAGTTTCCTTTCCTGAGGAACGCGACAACGAGCTACGTATGTTTCACGAGGGAAAAAAACCATCCACTTTCGGAGCTCTTGTTTCTTTTTTCCTTAGACTTGCCCGAGGAAAAACACACGAGAAAGAGAAACGCGTCAGGCGCGCGTCATGTGGATGGGACGACGCTTTGCCCGAATCCGCCCTAGCCTCCCATGCCCCGGCCACCATGCCCGCGGCTTCGCGCACCCGAGCGTCTTTGCCAGCGTCCGCCCACTACTATTTCTTTGCTCGAGTCCTAAGCGGGCCGCCGCCCCCGCTCATGGCCTCCCATCTGGCTGCCCATTTCTTTGTGCTCCAAGTCGCCTGCTGCTCATGGCCTCCCAAGCAGCGCCGCCAAGCCCCCGCTCATGGTCACCCACAATGGCCTCACCCGAAAGGCCTTTGAGGAAGAATGAGTGGATGAGAACGACGGCGTGTTTGGCGGGGAGGAACGAGTGGATGAAAACGAGTGTGTTTGGTCCCACCGAAAACATACGTGTGCAAATGCAATACGCATAGATAGGTCCAAATCATGGACCAATGGCCTCACATGCAAATTATGCAACTAATCTACCCTTATTAACCACTCATAGTGACTTTTTATCCTTTACCTTTTTGTGATTCTCGGTTATCAATTCCCCCCAATTCAAACACCTCAAAGTATTTATTCACGCATTTTAAAATCTTTGTAGTTTTTTCTTTTTTCTTTCTACTTATTTCGCTTTTTTTTTTTCCTTTCCTCTGTTTTTTGCATTCGTATGTTCCAAGCCCTCACTATTTTGTCCACGGCACCTTCTTTCTCGATTGAAAAAAAAATGCAAGCCCATCCCGACTCCCCACCCGCCGCCGCCATTCACAGCAGCCCACTGCCACCGCGCCGCGCCGCTCACGCTCCAGGCTGCGAGCCCACTGCCGCCGCGCTCCTCATCCCAGGTCCCATCTCATGGCAGAAGTGTCCTCCGCCGCCGCCGGCGGGCCCCTGCCCCCGAGGATCTCGTTATCTGGGAGATCCTGACGCGTCTGCCGGCGAAGCCCCTCCTCCGGTGCCGCGCCGTCTGCCGCTCCTGGCGCCGCCGCCTCACCTCCGACGCCAAATTCCTCCTCGCCCACCACCGCCGCCAGCCCTCGCTCCCGCTCCTCACCGCCTGGGACCCGGACACGCACGAGAGAAGAATCGACGCCCTGGACCACCGCGCCGGCGAGCGGCACCCGTCGCGCGGCGGACGCCGGTCCCGGCCGACGCCACCTCGGAGGAGGAGGAAATCTACGTGCTCGCTTCCTGCGACGGCCTCGTCATCCTCCGTGCCTACGGCGGCTTCGAGATCTGCAACCCGGCGACTCGCCAGCGCGCGCCCCTCACGCTGCTCCACGACGTCGCCTGCATCTCTGCTCTCTACCCTCACCGCCCGTCCGGGTCGTACCGGGTGCTGTGCTGCTTCAACAGAGCCGAGGACGGCCACGCCGTGTACCATGCGCACACACTTGGGTCCGGCGAGCTCAGGTGCCTCGGAGAGCCTCCTGAGCCGTGGGCGTCTGGGGATCTGGCGATGACGGTGTCGATGATGATGTTCCATGACACGCCCGTCCTGGCAGACGGCAGGATCTACTGGAAATCAATACGGCTGCCCGGCGGCAACGGCAAGGTCAACAACATGCTCGTGTTCGACACCATGGTCGAGTCCTTCCAGCATCTGCTGTTGCCCGTCGCCGAGGGCCCCTGTGTGGAGCTGTTTCAGATGAACAGTGGCGCCCTTGGATTGTACCAGTACCACGGCGGCACGGTTGATCTTTGGGTGCTACAGGATCACAGGAGTTGGTCCTGGTCGATGAACAACCACATCAAATTGGACTTACAGTTTTCCTCTCTGCTACGGTGCTAGACCCAGAAGAGGATGTGCTCGTCCGTTCTATAAAATGGGGATCCTCAGGCCTCCTGTGGCATCAGCTGCAGCACATTTCTGGTGCTAATGGCAGTTTGCTGGCCCGGTATGAATGGAGCGCTCATCTGAAGCTTAGCAGCCATCGGTTCAAAGAAAGTCTTGTCCACCATGACTTCTTCTCGATGGAAGGTAATGATGGTGGTGTGGATGAAAAACCATTGTTCGATGGCTTATCAACTGTGGCATTGGTTCGTGTTCGTGATGATAATTCTGAGCCACATTGAGAAACAAAGGTATTGATCTTTGCTGGCAAGCTGTTAAATCTCAGCAAGATGGAGTCACTCCTGATTCCTGAACTGTCTAGTCATAACTGTACAATAGCATTGCAGATTAGTAATAACCTGAAACTTTACCTCGAGGCTGGTATTTATTTTCCCCTTTGACATGAGTCATGAACACACTGTATTATTTTGATTATGTCATGCCTTTTTAACATTGTGTCTTTTATTTGTAACTAGGTGGTATCCCCGTGCTTCGCACGGGGCAGCAATTAGCCCAAATTATAGTACATGATATGTATGATCTTACTTGGAATACGGTAAGCTTAGTATAATTAGTTAGAAAATGCATTAGAAGATGAAGCGGCAACAATTGGTTGGAACATTCAGAAGCAGCTGTAAAGAACACATGGGAAAAATATTCGGAGTTTAAAAACAGCCTTGTACTGACGAAATAGGTATGAGAAAAATAATCTGAGGTTTAAAGCAGCCTTGTACTTAACAAATAGGTATGCAATTGTTAAAAAGAAGAGACCAATGAACATAGGCAATATGGAACAATAAGCGATATAGATTAGCAAATAGCAAACATGAAAGGCCTGCTGGTGAGGGATTGGACATTTCATGGCCTAAATCCAATAGGGGAAATCATATACGAATTGAAAAGTAGGGATACTGTATATATGTAGAAAGATAGAGTCCACCCTGAGCTCCGTTGATTTGATTGGTTATCAGCCTTCGCTACTCATGCATTGTTCAAAGATGTGATTTTGGAGTAGAATTTTTGGTCAGGTTTCAGATGAAACTAAAAATCCCCAAGAAAGCAGAACTTGTACCATATGTTACCTTCAGGTTATTTGAACGAAAACATGACGGGCGTCGTCGCTATGGACCTCTGAGCGGCTTCAATGGCTGGTGCAGCGACGCATCTGTGCGGCGTGTTGGCCTGCGCGACGTTTAGCTGAAGGAAGCCACAGCGGGGGAGCAGCATTGGCAAGAGAACTTCGGCAGCTATGGAGGTTGGGCGGATCCAGTCTCACCCATGGTGGGAGCCGACGCCGCTGCCGGGAAGGGGAGGCCACAGAGTGTTTATGCTGAGGGGCGATGGGGGCGGCGGGGGCGACGGCTGCACGGCTACTGCTGCGGCGGCGGCGGCGGCGGGCGGCGAAGGGAGGCAGCGCGGGCCATGCGGTCTCTGCGTCGCGATTGGAGTGGCTTGGCAGCGAGGGTGCCGGGCGTCGTCGGAGGTGGCGACAGCGGCAGAATTGTAGGAGACAGGGCGGAGGTGGAAGGCAACGATTTTGTGAGCGTTGACGCCATTGAGTGAAGGAGGCGGGTAACTTCTAGAACAGGGATGCACATGGGACGGTAGGACTTAGCTCGAACCAATCAGATGGCTGCAAAATCGGAACTGTTGATGTACAGTATATTTGTGAGGGGTAAGCACTGTTAATGTACAGTGAAATGGATCACCAGGATTAAAGTATTTATATAGATAACTTGCAAGTATCTCTGGTAATAGTGGTGCTTCATAGAGATTTCAATAAGCTGATATGTCTGCCTCTCTGTGTAAGCACACAATTTCAATTTAGATTTTGTATTTCTTTGCAGGTCTGGGTGGGGCACAAAGTATCCAATAAGCTACAAAAATACAACGAGTAACCTGCAACCATTGTGTCAAGTTTCTGGTGCTTTTTTCCCATCTTCACTGTGTCATGAACACATGATCAGCATGCATAATAAAGTACTCCAGTAATCAATTGATGCTGCAGAGAGATTTGGATAAGCAACTCCAAGTGTAAGCTTCTCTGTTTTCTTTCTTTAGGCCTTTTCCCTATTTGTTGTACTTGTGTGTAGCACACATGTATATTTTTTCATTTCTGCTACTCCTGGCATACCCCATTTGCTGTTCTTGTTTTAGTAAGCCTTTTAAAGGAAAAACCATTTATTGTACTTTAAAAAGCTTGGAACTACCTAATTGTGTTGTGAGTAAAATTAGAGCTTGCTTGTGAATTTTAGCCCATTAAAAGAATGACCTGTCAGACTAATAGGAGCATGAGGTCTAACACCATCTTACTGTAAGTCTAGTAGCCTGGGTGCATTTCACTCAACTTTCTCTGTGTCGATGGTAGTAGTGAGATTTAGTAGCGCGTTTGCTTCCTGGAACTGGGAATCAATATTTCTGTTTCACTTTATTTGTTTCCTCTGTATAAACCATGCTATGTTTTGTTTCTATGCTCGGCATATTGCCTTCATTGAAACGAAAATACACTACATGTGGAGTTTAGATGCATCCTATAAACATATGCAGAATTGTGTACTTGTGTAGCCATACTGCCATAGTATCCTATCTGATATACATTGAATACCATTCTGTCAGTTTAGAAATTTGCCTCTTAGAAGCTGTGTTCCAGTCTTTTCGGTTATACAAAAAAGATGTGATTTCTGAGTTACTGATGATAATTTTGGTATATCAATGATGGCGGTGAGCCCTGTTTTAAAGGCGGCTAGGCGCCCAGGCGAGTGCTGGGTAATGCTGGATGCCTAGGCTTACGCCTAGGTGACAAGGCACCACTATTTTCCAAAGGTACGCCTGGATGCCTAGGCGACGCCTTTTAAAACAGGGGCGGGAGGATGAAAAACCATTGTTCTAACGGTTGCAACGTGTGTTGGTGTTCGCTGATCAGACAGACAGTTTTCACTCTACTCAGATCTCACCCACAAGATCACTAACCTGTCACTAGCTGAGCTGCATTGCATTCATGACCATTCAGAAAAGCAGATGACTGCATTTTCACACTACACACTGGTACCAAGTTTTAGCTGCAAGCAACAGCCTCGGCTCCCAGTTATTCATGCTCCAATCGTAGACTAAGGGAACAGCTGGGTTGCGTTCGTCTCCTAGGGCTGAACATGGGCTCTCGGTAGTCCAATACCAATATCAATGTAATTGTTCGACGGTGGCTTCCTGTTGTCTGAGAATTTACAAGCTCACAAAGTCATAAGTTCCATCAGTCAAGCTGCAGCCTATAGCTTTCATATCTTTCTGCACATTGCTTCGCCGATAAAAAATCAGAAAATCCCAACTGCAATGGTTTGATTGCACAGGATAAGGTTTTAAAATTGTGACCAGAACCAAGTAATGATTTTGAATTGAGAGGGAAACAGCAAACCTTGTGTAGAGAACATCCTGGTGCAGAGATCCTTGACACTCCTAGCATTGTGTCCATAGCCTCCCAAAGAGCATCTCCAGGTTAGAGACTACGGGTGTCAAAATTTGATCTGTCAGTGCTGAGCTCAGGGGCATAGTTCTTCCAAACATAGATGCATTTCAGAGTGCATAGTGTCTTACCATTTGCTGCTGTTTTGTAGTATAACTTTGCTTCTCTTCCCTTGGCAATGTGAGCAAAGTGTCTGACCGTAATGACTGCATGATGAAAATAGGCGTAAATAGATACTGGTTGCATAGGTTTTTACATCTGCAGTGTAGTGCATGCCTCACCTGATGATAGCTTTGCACCCAAGGTAAGTTAATTGTTTCTTTGCAAATTTCATTATCCCGCTATTTGAAGGAGTTGAGATTGAAACAGATCTGGTGTAGCTTCCATGAAGCAACTCTTTGCTGGCACTCTTCAGAATTGGCTCAAAGATCTTCAAAAGTGTCTGCCGGTTGACATATTAGGTGAAGCATCGGACACAAACTGATATTAGTTGTGGGTAATGTTTCAAATCTCCTATATTTGGCCAGATACAGATTAGAACAGATAGCTGACCAGATAAGAATTGGAGTTAACAAAGCTAGAAACTACTACGAGAGGCAGTAAACTTGCAGTTAGATGTTTAAGGGTTCAACCTTTTTTTTCCCCTTAAAAGGAGCATTCTCATAACAGGTTTCACTGTTCCAAATAAGATTCAGTGGGGTCATGGTTGGAGCTTGATCGCAAAAAGGTCAGTGTTCACCTTGGTAAAGGTTCCACTAATATAATCTGCAGCTTCTCTTCCACCTAACTTCATTGCAACTTCAACCGCAGAAACACCAAACTGTACCATCACAGAATCAGTGTCCCGGTATATTACCAGCGAAGTCACCAAATTTGCTGTATCAGTATCAGAAAATGAGTGAAAGTCATCTTTGAACCCAAAATAAGCAAGCAAGACAGCTTGCTGATAAAAAAAAAAACTGGCTACAGTGCTAATACCTAGACTACCAAGAAATTGAGCATGGGAGGGTAAGGTGTCATGTGAATAAGGTCTTGATGAGCAGTGCTCGTGGTCCGCTCTAATTCAGTGTCAGTATGCTGATGTCTATCATTTGGAATCAAATTTACGTTTGCCCAATGTATAGTGTGAATTTTTAGATAATAATGGTTTGCATGGGTTGAACCTTTTATTTATATATATTGGGTTGCTTTCCAGTTGATGTCCCTTAGAACATCCGATATCAGAGGCCTGCAGTACTCATAGATCAATCATGAAGATATACAAGGTATCACATAGTAATAATAACAGGGTATCTAATATATTTGTACAATATACAAGAACAATGCTATACTTTGCCTCTGCATTATGCTCATAACCTTTTATATATATTGGGTTGCTTTTACGTCTGAATGTATCTACAGATTTGAAATGCTTGAGAGAAATTGTACTTGTTGCAACTCTTTTGCACACATCGGATTTATCCAGTGCCCCTGGGGGAAGCCGCCTGAAGATAGGGTGCACTGAACAGAGTGTATCAGAGGGGTCACCTAAACCCCTGGGTGATTGTTGAGTACCTATCAGAGGGGTCACCTAAACCCCTGGGTTAGTGCCGTTACAGTGTGATTAACCCCTGCCTGATTCCTTAATCAGCGGGGCTCCGTATGATTTTATCCTCACTTCTACATTTATATTTATAATACTTAGTAAAAAATCCAAATAGATAAAAATATCTTGTTACTAGTGATATCTTGTTACCTTTATTCCATTCAAACAGTCGCAAAAAAATAGCTTATCTTTAAACATGAGTAATCTAGTGCCAAGACAAGGCTGGCAAAATGCAAAATATAAAACCTGGAGAGGATTTGAACGTAGTTACGTCTACAATTGATTCGATCGACTGGTACTTGTTCATGCAGTTTTGATAGTGAAACACGCCGATGTCATCCGGCAATCAGCTCGCGCCGACCAGGTTAATAGGCGCGCCCACGGCCTGCCACAGGCCCTCCCTGGACGACGACACGCTGAGGAGGAGGACACCGCCGCCATTAACGACAACGCCGCCGCGCGAAGCGTTCTCGGCGGTTATCGCCCGGCGTTCCCTTCCCCTCCCCTCTATTCCGACCCCCGGCTGTAAATCCGTCGGGTCGGCTCGCCGCGCCGCCAACACGGGCGGTGGCCGGGCGGTTCGGCCGGGCGGTGAGCTTCCGGCGCGGGGGGCGGCGCCGCCGAGGGCCGGCCGGCCTCATCCGGCCGGGTACCGGGCAGTAGGCGGGGGGAGCTGGAGGTCGTTCATGGTCGCTTCGGCTCGAGCTCTGGAGGGGCGCGGTGGTGGCTAGGGTTAGGCCGACGGGCGGGGGAGGCGGGCGCCGCCCGCCTCTAGAGCTTCGCCCGAGCTCCAGCGAAGCCCTAGTGCGCCGGGCGGGGGGGGCGGAGCGGTGGCGAGCATCGAGCTGATCGAGGTGGAAGATGATAGGAGAGGGGGAGGCGCCGGGCGTGCCTTTTAGGTGGGTCGGCCCAGTCCCACCCTGGTCGGGCGCTTAGCACCCATCTTGGCACAATAGCTTCAGATTGACCAAACTTTTGAAAGAACAGATTGACCAAACTGAAGAGCGCTATTCTTGTACTCCAAGTTTAGAGATTTGGGATGTAGGAAGTACCAAATTGGCACACTAGTAGTGCTTGGGATGGTGACGCCTTCAACCAAACAGGAGATTGAAGGACTAACAGTTCGCTGCTGTAGCTAAGATGCCAAAGTATATATAGCCGTGGTGAATTTCTCCGACACAGATTATAATAAAACTACCAAAAATAAATGGACTGTTAGATTATATCTATGAATGATACTCCCCGCAATGTACAGAGCTTAGTAATATCAGATGATGGATCTGAGCCTGATATGCCTAGTGCAGCAATGCCACACAAGAGCGCTCATAAGTTCACTATATCGTTTATGAGCGAGATACTACAACCGCATCTGAGATGAGAGGCACTCAAAAAAAAAAAAAGTTCACCATATCGTCGTGCTCAAATATTGCTAGTGCCGTCTGTCAAAAAAAAAAAAAAAAAGTCTTCGCAAAAAACAAAAAAAAAAATGCTCGTGCCATGATGCGAGCACACTGGCCCACTGGGTAGCTCAATTTCACCTCACCACAAGGCTACAAATAGGTACCACATGACAATCAATGCACACAGGACATGAACACAAGGTTAACTCACAAGGAACTAAGAAATTTACCGGTGGAATATATCAGGCAGCAAACAAACAAGTCAAACATGACTAAAACCAGGTCCTGATCATGATCAGATCATATTATCTCTAAAATATACGGCAACTTTGCATCCCACCTCTCCTATCAACTCCACCTCTCTCTCTCTCTCACTCTGTGCACGCGTGCGTGTAAGATCTACCATTCACGTGGCATATGAATGCGTAACCATAATAGAGTATAAGGTACAGTACTAAGGAAATTAGTTGCTTTCATTGGGGCAAAATTGTATTAACGATTAGTTCCCCAGTTCCCTCAAGCGACGACTCCTCAGTAGGGTGAGCCTCCACATTTCACTTGACAGTGCATATGGCGGCATGATCGATGGGTCAGAGATTTGCACAGTATATGCATTATCCTGCAGTCACAAAACAAAAAATGTCAACAGACCACCATGAAGTCCCTTCCCTTGCATCCAGCATTTTAAACTTCCTTTTTTTTTTTTTATAAAATTCCTGAGGGGTTCCCTAAAAAAACATTGTAAACACTAAAACAGTAGACAGGCAAAGTTTTATGCACCCACAGAATCTCTACAAGAATGATAAATAGGTAGAAACTAACAACCATGACAACTCAAGAAATCAACCTAAACTGTCATTTGTCTATCCACATCTGCAAATACCGTACCCTGCTTTCTAGTATAATTTCAAATGACCCAGAATATAAAAATGAAAGTGTGATGCTTACCGGTGTAAACTTTGGGCTGAGGCAGCCACAAATCCAGGATTCTCAGGTAACGCAACATTTTCAGGCACCACGACCTCCCTTCAGTTCTTCCAGAATCTGAAAGGAAACAAACAAACAAAACACATGTATTACATCTCTCATCGCTACTTAAACGTGAATTCAACCGTTACTATAAACAAAGCCATTTTACCTTTTGCTGCTCTTTGTAAAAGTTATAATACCAAAAGGACACTGATAGGATCGAGAATAAAGCTCCAATAGGCCATAGAATAAATTTGGATGTATGTGCAAAAAGATGCAGAATCATACATAATCCTGGCCAAAGGGCCAAGAATACTGGAAGCAGCAGCCATACAGAGATTTTAAATAGAACTCCATCAATTGACTCACTGTCCTTAAACTTTGAAGTGAAAGCCAACAGAATAAAGCTGATGAAGCACATCATGAGAGCTCCGAGGATAATGACTTGCATCCAAGTGTTGTCAGAGTTGTGTCCTGAGTTCGACAGTAACCATAAGAGGACAGTACCACAGAACATAGGCAGCTTATCCACAATAGAGCACATGGAACCTAGCAAACCCTGATTTGAAATAATGAAGTGAGATGAACAAGCATTGACATATTCATGATTGAAGCGTCTGTGTGTATACTGTACGTATGAACTATGAACCAACTGAAGAACAAACCAAAAAAAGAGGGTTTAGTGAATTGAAGAAAGATTTGCATGACATCAATTACTAGGATATCTAACATTCTAACAGGTGTGTTTTCTCATTTTTTTTATTAAAAAAAAATAGAATTGGCAAAAAGAATGTGCCTCTTTTCATTGCATAGAAAAAAATGTTTCAGGTACCTTCATCTTTTCTCAGCTTCTGCGTTTGCTGGAGTACCGTCACCTGATTGGAGGCAGGAACAAGTTGATGTAAAATCAAAAGTAGAAAAACAGGAGAGGTTGAGAGGTCACAAAACCACATAAGTTTCTCACCACAGCTGCCATAATAGGGTCCTGTCTAGTGGCTAGTGGCGACGTGAATCCGGAAATCCCCATCATTGCAGTCAGGTGATTATCCATGAGAACATGGAAGTCCACTAATGTTTTCATGTGCTTGTCAATGGAAGCAAGGTAATGCTGTATCGTTGTCAAACCAAGCTTAATTTGCTGAACGTCATCATTCTTGTTGTCATTGGGATGGATTCGCTCAGCTCCCACTTCACTATTAGCCCCCTGTGCAGCAACAAAAGGGCAACAATTCTGTTGGATCAGAAAAAAAGAGGCAACAAGCCAAAAAGACATCCTAAGAAAGCTCCGTAATAAGAATGGTAAAAGGGGAGGGTCTGAGAGCAGGTTTTTTTTTTCCACTATGCTAAATCCAAGTCGAAATCAGACGACAAGCATATCTGTAAGGCCCGATTTCGCAGGAATCATAAATGAATTTCACGGGAATTTTGTTTTCCTAAGATCCAAAAAAAGCAGGCCTAACTATAAAGCCAAACGGAAAGCAAGAAAGGTATCCACATCCAGCATCAAAATGGATCACCGGCCGGGATGATTGCAGTAGCTTCAAAATTCTAATCAGCAAAAAGCAGAGGCCGGGAGAACAGAGGAACGATGCGCTTCCTCGTTCTCGATCTCTTCTTACCTTACTTTTTTTTTTTACGAAAGATCTCTTTTTTACCTTGGTGGGACCGGGATGAGCTTCAGCATCTTCCCCGTCGTCGCTGCTGCCGCCTCCTCCTCCGGCACCGCCGTCAGAGGGCTGCAAGACGAAGGAAGGACAGCCGCAGCAGCTGAGGAACGCGGTGATTCCGAGCAAGGAGAGGTGGCGGGAGCGGGCTGAGCGGGAGCTGCAGCGGAGGATGGAGGAGCAGCACCCGAGGGCCCCCAAAGCCATGGCGCGGCCGCGGAGGGTGGATCGGAAGGTTAAGGCCGGCGGGGCTCTGGATCGGCGGCGCAGCGCGTCGGCTGGAGCAGGCTGGAGGAGTGGTTGGTCTGTGTGCAGGGAACGGGAGGGGAGGCGGTCGCTCTCGCCGCGGCAAACAGACCAAGCTCTCACATGTAGATTCTCTCATCATTCGGACGGAAGGTCAAAGATTGGCGGGACCCACCAACGACTTTTATTATTTGAATATATAGATAATATATATATATATATATATATATATATATATATATATATATATATATATATATATATAAAGAGAGAAAAAAATTTGACCAAATTTTCGGTCTACCCTCCCACCTCTCCTCTTTTTCAAATCGGACCACTCCTGTATCTGTCCCGGACTCCCGGTCTCTTTTTGCCTCTCCTTTCTTTCCGACTCTTCCTCCCGTAGCGAAACCAGCCACGTTTCCAGGGCGCATACGGCTCGCGTACGGCTCGATCTTCGAGTACGCTCTCGCATCAGAGATCGGACGCCGCGTGTCCTCGCTTCTACATATCAACCCGCCGCACGCCGCAATCCCCAATCGAGATTTCCCCAATTCCGAAGGCCTGATCCGCCTACGCCGCTGGGATGGCGCTCGCGCGGCCGCTACAACTGCTGTAGACGGAGCTCGTGAAGCCACAATTGCCGGCCCAGATGGAGTTCACGAGGCTCGCACTGCCGCTACTGCCGCCGTCACCGCGGACGGAGCTCGTACGACCTTCGTGGATCTTCCTCTCGGCCAGCTTCTTGACAGGGCGTGACCATGCTCCAGAGTCCAGAATAGCAGCGAGCATGGCGCCGATCTCGCATCTAGCCGCGCCGGAGGTCGACAAGACGAGCCTCCTCGATCCCAGGATTCCCAGCCCGACGACGGCGCTGTCCGCGTTCGCGGCACATACGAGATACGGCGTCGTTACCGCCACGGCGCCACGCCCGCAGAGGGCCGGGGGATACGAGACCAGAGGAGTGGAGGGCGGCTGTCTCGTCCTGTGTCGCATCAGCGGGTGGCCTCTCTACTCCAACTCCGCGTGGCGGCCATGGCCTTCCCAGGACCCTATGTCTTGGAGAGGCAGCCACAGCTCGTGCAGGAGGTACGTAGATGGCATCAACTTGGACGGCATGGTCGCTGACGCTGATACTGCCTCTTCCGGTTCAGAGCAACTTACGGATTCATAACTTTCATACGATTCAGTACATATACATACTATAGCTGGTAATCTCATGAACAGACTTATCGACACCGAATCCACTCTAACGATCTCTGTGAACATGCAGTATATATAGTGATATAGCTGCATCGATGAGATGATATACTATGTAGGATGTACCTGACATTTCAGAAGCAGACTGCATCAAATTTAGATTATTATAGAACCTAATATAATAGGTCTTAATAGGATAACCATGATGTATATATCGATCATTAATGGATGATTGGATGGTTAACATAGCACGCACATGTGTTTGGTTGTTAGATATTGATTTTAGACAATTGAAAAATTATATTTTAAATATCACTTAGCAGGCAAAACTATGATTTGATGGCTCAAACAAAAAGATAAAGTTCTAAGACTTGTTTTATTATTTACTACATAATCTTTCATAGAATGAACCAACAGAATTCATATCAAGGCACTGTGCTATCTATATTTAAAATGAAAGTTAAAATGGTATTTTTTTACAGTTTTTTTACTTCCATCAATGCCCTTATGCCTCTTCTTGTCCCAGTTATAACTTGGACTTACGGATCATTGCGACCAGTCTTTTAACGACCTAGAACAACATTTGTCCATGACATATCGGATGTGATCATTAGAGAAATCTTCGAAGACATAAATTGTCTAGGTAACAACACAAGTATTACACTTTTAATCGTTATATAAAGTTGTTGCACAAAAATGTAGATATTGAATCGAGTAACTTAGTATTCACCCGTAGCAACGGCACGGCATATTTCCTAGTATATAATAATATATAGGCATACTCCTTTCGTCCCCAATCGATTTTGTCACCTCGATTCCGTGACGCGCCATCTTATTCGATGCTACGTCTTATTCAAATTTTTTACACAAATATAATTTATTTTGTTACGACTTATTTTATCAATGAAGATACTTGAATATTGATTAATTTATTTTATGATTTGCATAAATATTATGAATAAGACGGACGGTCAAACACGAAGCTTCAAAAGTCAAAAAAACTACTTAACCCACGTTTACGTATGGAAAGAGTTTGAGATGGGACAGAGGGAGTAGTTTGAGACTTGGTTGGAGCACAAAGCACATTCAACACATGCACAACGTGAGCTCTAGGTCGTCCAATACCAATAGCAGTGTAATCGCGGTTTCTTGCCAAGGAAAGGGCTGTCTGTAGTTTTTTTTTTTTTTTTTTTTTTTGGCATCTGCGGTTTCTGATATCCGGTTCAGAAGCTTAGAGTTGTAACTTGTAAGACTTGCGGGAATGATCACAAAAAAGTTAATTCATTCTAAATTGCAGAATCAGCACAAAAAATTGAGGCAGAGAGAATCCATGTGGCCATCAAATTGTGTCTTCTCACCCAGCTACAAAACCTACAAGATGAATTGCTCCAGAATTCTTTCAGCGTTTTACATCAACAGGAACAAACCTCGGGAGCAAGCATTCTTTCTTCTTGGCACCAACTACAGAGGAGACAAGAACCTCCTATCATCTGACAACTCACCTAACACAGCAAACATGCCGGTGAATCGTACTGGCGAGCCAGCCTACCTATCCTACGTGACGCGGGCTTGAGTGTGCTTGGATGGTCGCAACAGGCTAGTCTTGTCGCTGGTGCAGAGAACATCCTGGTGCAGAGATCCTTGGCGCTCCTGGCACTGTGTCCATAGCCTTTGGGGCAGAGGTGTTCAAGGAAGAGGAGTTCGGTGGCAGAGTCGTACTCGTACCATGAGTCCATGACACAGATAGAAGTACAGAACACAAGCATCTTATCCGCAATACAGTGCATGGAAGCTAGTAAACCCTGATTGAAACAATGAAGTGAGATGAACAAGCATTGCCATATTGACGAGTCAAGGATTTGTGCGTTCACTTAACGTATGTACAGACTGAAGACCAAACCAACAAGAGGTTTAGTGAATTCTAGAAAGATTTGCATGAACATCAATTGTTAGGATATATCTAACATCTGACAATGTTTCAATGATTTAGGTATGTTTTTTATTCTTTTATATTGAAATTTGCACGAGAGTGTTCCACTTTTATATCTAACATCAATTGCTAGAAGTGATTAGTTGACTAGTGATCAGTCTAACCCTGTTCGAATCATAGAACTATCCAAAATGGTCAAAATGGTTTGGGTTTACAAGTGGACCCCATGCCTTTTTTCATTAAAAAATGCAAAACCCTGTGACTCTCTCTGCGAGCCCGTGAGCCCATCACTCCCGACTCCCGCACGGGCCGCACTCTCCAGGCTCCCACCCGCCGCCGCCGTCGCCGTCGCCGCCGCTCACGCTCCAGGCTGCGAGTCTACTGCCGCCCCGCTCCTCATCCAGGTCCCATCTCATGGCAGAAGTATCCACCGGCGGCGGCGGCCCCTGCTCCCCGAGGATCTCGTTATCTGGGAGATCCTGACGCGTCTGCCGGCGAAACCCCCCCTCCTCGCCCACCACCGCCGCCAGCCTTCGCTCCCGCTCCTCACCTCCTGGGACAGCGACACGCACGAGAGAAGGATCGACGCCCTGGACCACCGCACCGGCGAGCGGCTCCCCGTCGCGCGGCGGACGCCGGGCCCAACCGCCGCCGCCTTCTCCGAGCACGAGGAAGACCTCCACGTGCTCGCTTCCTGCGACGGCCTCGTCATCCCTCCATGCCTACGGCGGCCTCGAGATCTGCAACCCGGCGACCCGCCAGCGCGCGCCCCTCACACTGCTCCACGGCGCCGCCTGCATCTCTGCGCTCTACCCTCACCGCCCGTCCGGGTCGTACCGGGTGTTGTGCTGCTTCAAGAGAGCCGAGGACGGCCACGCCGTGTACCACGTGCACACCCTCGGGTCGGGCGAGCTCAGGTGCGTCGGAGAGCCTCCCGAGCCATGGGCGTCCGGGGATCTGGCGATGGCGGCGGGGTTCCTTGACCCGCCCGTCCTGGCAGACGGCAGGATCTACTGGCTACCTATAATGCTAGAGGGTGGCAACGACAAGGTCAACAACATGCTCGCGTTCGACACCATGGCTGAGTCCTTCCAGCATCTGCTGTCGCCCGTCGACGAGGGCCCCTGTCTTGAGCTGTTTCAGATGAACAGTGGCGCCCTTGAATGTACCACTACCGCGGCGGCCAGGTTGATCTTTGGGTGCTACAGGATCATGGGAGCTGGTCCTGGTCGATGAACCACCGGATCAAATTGGACTTGAAGTTTTTCTCTCTGCTACCGGTGCTGGACCCAGAAGGGGATGTGCTCGTCCGTTCTGAAAGAGGGGGATCCTCAGGCATCCTGTGGCAACATCTGCAGCACATTTCTGGTGTTAATGGCAGTTTGCTGGCCCGGTATGAATGGAGCGCCTATCTGCAGCTTAGCAGTCATAGGTTCAAAGAAAGTCTTGTCCACCATGACTTCTTCTCGATGGAAGGTAATGATGGTGGTGTTGATGAAAAACCATTGTTCGATGGCTTGTCTACTGTGGCGTTGGTTCGTGATGATAATTCTGAGCCACATTGAGAAACAAAGGTATTGATCTTTGCTGGCAAGCTGTTAAATCTAGTAATAACCTGAAACTTTACCTCGTGTCTAGTATTTATTTTCCCCTTTGACATGAGTCATGAACACACTGTTTATTTTGATTATATAATGCCTTTTTAATCTTCTATCTTTTATTTGTATTAACTCGCAAGTATCTCTGGTAATAGTGATGCTGCTTAGAGATTTCAACAAGCTGATATGTCTGCCTCTGTGTAAGCACACAATTTCAATTTGGATTTTGTATTCCTTTGCAGTCCAAAGTCTGGGTAGGGCACAAAGTATCCAATAAGCAGCAAAAAATACAATGAGTAACCGGCAACCATCGTGTCAAGTTTCTGGTGCTTTTTCCCCTATCTTCACTAATGCATGAACACATGATCAACATGCATAATAAAGTACTCCAGTAATCAATTGATGCTGCAGAGATATTTGGATAAGCAACTCCAAGTGTAAGCTTCTCTACTTTGATTTCTTTGCTAGGCCTTTTCCCTATTTGTACTTGTGTGTAGCACACATGTATTTTTTTTTTCATTTCTGTTACTCCTGGCATATCCCATTTGCTGTTCTTGTTTTAGCAAGCCTTTTAAAGGAAAAACCATACATTGTACTTTAAAAGCTTTGAACTACCTAATTGTGTTGTGAATCAAATTATTGCTTGCTTGTGAATTTTAGCCCATTAAAAAAAAATGACCTGCCAGACTGATAGGACCATGAGGTCTAACACCATCTGACTGTAAGTCTGTAAGTCTAGTAGCCTGGGTGCATTTCACTCAATGTCTCAGTGTCAATTGTAGTAGTGAGATTTAGTAGCGTGTTTGCTTCCTGGGACTGGGAATCAATATTTCTGTTTCATTTTATTTGTTGCGTTTGTATAAACCATGCTATGTTTGGTTTCTATGCTCGCATATTGCCTTCATTGAAACAAAAATACACTATATGGAGTTAGATGCATTCTATAAACATATGCAGAAATCTGTAGCCACACTGCTATTATCATATCCGATATACACCAAATACCATTCTGTGAATTTAGAAATGTGCCTCTTAGAAGGCGTGTTCCAGACTTTTTCGGTTGTACAAAAAAATGTGTGATTCTGACTTTCTGAGTTATTGATGATAATTTTTGGCGGTGAGGATGAAAAACCTTGTTCTAATGGTTGCAATGTGCGTTGGTGCATGCTGATCGGACAGACAGTTTCCACTCTACTCAGAAGTCAGATCACACCCACAAGGTCACTAACCTGTCACTAGCTGAGCTGCATTGCATTCACGACCATTCAGAACAGCAGATGACTGCATTTTCGCACTACACGCTGGTACCAAGTTTTAGCTGCAAGCAACAGCCTCGGTTCCCAGCTATTCATGCTCCGATCGTAGGGTCGCGTTCGTCTCCTAGAGCTGATCCTGGGCTCTCCGTCGTCCAATACCATTAGCAATGTAATCGTTCGATGGTGGCTTCCTGTCCTCTGCAGCAATATATTCACATCAGATGCAGGCAGCCACTGTGAGAATTTACAAGCTCTCAAAGTCAGAAGTTCCATCAGTCAAGCTGCAGCCTAGCTTCGGTCATATCTGCGCGTTCCTTCACCAATAGAAAATCAGACAATCCCAACTGCAATTCCTGGCATTGTGTCCATAGGCTCCCAAAGAGCATCTCCAGGTCAGAAACTACGGGTGTCAAAATTTGATATGTCAGTGCTGAGCTGAGGAGCATAGTGCTTCCAAACGTAGATGCATTTCAGAGCGCATAGCCCATACCATCTGCTACTGTTTTGCAGTATAACTTCAAACATAGTGCTTCCAAACATAGATGCATTTCAGGGTGTCAAAATGTGAGCAAAGTGTCTAACCGGCACGACTGCAGGATGAAAATAGGCGTTTGTAGACACTGGTTGCATAGGTTTTTCGCATCTGCAGTGAGTAGTGCATGCCTCACCTGATGACAGCTTTGCACCCAAGGCAAGTTAATTGTTTCTTTTTGCAAATTTCATTATCCCACTATTTGAAGGAGTTGAGATTGAAACAGATCTGGTGTGGCTTCCATGAAGCAACTCTTTGCTGGCACTCTTCTGGCTCAAAGATCCTCAAGTGGCTGCCGTTGACAAGTGGTCAGTTACAAATTTTTTTTGGAAAGCAGAACGGGAGAGGCTCTTAATATTAGGTGAAGCATCGGACACAAACCGATATTAGTTGTGGTTAGTGTTTCAAATCCCCTATATTTGGCCAGATACAGATTAGAACAGATAGCTGACCAGATAAGAATTGGAGTTAACAAAGCTAGAAACTACTATGAGAGGCAGTAAACTTGCAGTTAGATGTTTAAGGGTTCCTTTTTTTTTTTCCTTAAAAGGAGCATTCTCAGAACAGGTTTCACTGTTTCAAATAAGATTCAGTGAGGTCATGGTTGGAGCTTGATCACAAAAAGGTCAGTGTTCACCTTGGTAAAGGTTCCACTAATATAATCTGCAGCTTCTCTTCCTAATCCTAATTTCATTGCATCTTCAACCGTAGAAACACCAAACTGTACCATCACAAAATCAGTGTCCCGTTAAATTACCTGCAAAGTCACCAAATTTGCTGTATCAGTATCCGAAAATGAGTGAAAGTCATCTTTGAAACCCAAAATAAAACATTGGCTACAGTGCTAATACCTAGACCACCAAGAAATTTAGCATGGGAGGGCAAGATATCATGTGAATAAGGTCTTGATGAGGAATGCTCGTGGTCCTTGAGTGAATGGTGAGTTGGAGAAGCTCTAATTCAGTGTTAGTATGCTGATGTCTAGCATTTGGAATCAAATTTACGTGTGCCCAATGTATAGTGTGAATTCTTAGATAATGGTTTGCATGGGTTGAACCTTTTATATATATATATTGGGTTGCTTTTCAGTTGATGTCCCTAGAACATCAGATATCATAGGGCGAGTACTCATAGATCAATCATGAAGATAGAAGGTACCACATAGTACAAGGGCAAAAGCTGAAGCCTTGAACTTTGTGAGATCAAACAGAAAAAAAAAAACAGAGAATCTGACAGATTTGTATAAGAACAATGCTGTACTTGACCTCTGCATTATGCTCATAACCTTTTTATATATTGGGTTGCTTTACCTCTGAATTTATCTACGGATTTGAAATGCTTGAGAGAAATGGTACTTGGTGCAACTTTTTTGCACACATCGGATTTATCCAGTGCCCCTGGGGGGAAGCCGTCGGAAGATAGGGTGCACTGAACAGAGTGTATCAGAGGGGTCACCTTTTTTTTTTTTTTTTGAGTGGATCAGAGGGGTCACCTAAACCCTGGGTGATTGTTTACTACCTATCATCGGAACTGGTCGGCTTAGAAAAATGTTGTCATGTAAAGCTTTTCGGCCTTAAAAGCAGATAAACGTATCTCCAAATCAGCTTTTCGCCTATATCATTGTATAGATATTACTTTTTTTAGAGCTCTTTTCTTTAGAATATAACTTTTTAGAGCTCTTTTCTTTAGACCTATATCATTGCATCTGGAAGGTCATTTTGTTTCTTTTTCCTGTTGCCCAGAATGGACCAACATTCTTTTATCTAGTACTAATTCCATTGATGTTATTTTTTTTTTGCTGCAGAATTAGACCTCAAATGTCTTCTTGATGATAGAAAGTGTTGCTACAAGGGATTTAACCTCACCGCGTTTCTGCTATTTGAAAGCCATAGATTAGTTTTGTTGGATTAGATGGTAAAGTTAACTTATGCATGAATTTAATCAACTTGTTTGAGTTGGCTTCAGAAGTAATAATACTTATTTAGACAAAAACTGAAGAACGCCATGAAGTACTGAGTGCTGCATGTTGGGAGCCAAGTTTTGTATGTTCCTTGCCAAGTTCTATATGGAGTACTTCTGTATGTTGAGAGCCTACGTTCGCATTTTTTTTTAGAACATATTTTGGCGTATTTCTCCCTTGTGAGATTTCCCCAGCCTGTGTTGGCATATACTATCTCACGAGAGATATCTCACGGCATAATGATTTCTCATCTCCAAGACATGTGAGATTGTGTGGCATATAGAAAAATATTTTGGCATATTTTGTATTCAGGCATAGGTTATCTCTGCCTGCCGTGCTCCCATGGAGTGGAGGATGCAGCCCGGGCTCCCAAAGGGAGCCCTCATCAGAGATTAATCCCTGGGTTAGTGTCGTGACATGCGATTAATCCCTGGCTGATTCCATAATCATCGGGGCTCCGTATGATTTTATCCTCACTTCTACATTTATATTTATACTTACTAAAAAATCCAAATCGATAAAAATGTCTTGTTACTTGTGATACACTGTTCATTATAAAAATACTATAGATCTTTATTCCATTCAAACAGTCGCAGAAAATAGATTATCATTAGACATGAGTAATTCAGTCCCAATACAAGGCTGGCAAAATGCAAAATATAAAACCTGGAGAGGATTTGAACGTAGTTACGTCTACAATTGATTCGGATCGTCTGGTACTTGTTCATGCAGTTTTGAATAGTGAAACACGCCGATATCATCTCGGCACAATAGCTTACGGATTGACCAAACTTTTTGAAAGAATGGATTGACCAAACTGAAGAGCTCTATTCTTGTACCAAATTGTCACACTAGTAGTGCTTGGGATGGTGACGCCTTCAACCAAACAGGGAGGAGATTGAAGGACTCACAAGTAGCTAAGATGCCAAAGTATATATAGTCGTGGTAAATTTCTCCGACACTGAGATTATAATAAAACTACCAAAATAAATGGACTGTTAGATTAGATCTATGAATGATACTCTCCGCAATGTACAGAGCTTAGTAATATCAGATGATGGATCTGAGCCTGATATGCATAAGTGCAGCAATGCCACACAAGAGCGCTCACAAGTTCACCATATCGTCATGCTCAAATATTGGGTCTGGGGAGAGAACCATGCATGATGCGAGCACACTGGCTCACTGGGTAGCTCAATTTCACCACAAGGCTACAAATAGGTTACCACATGACTATCAATGCACACAGGACATGAACACAAGGTTAACTCACAAGGAACTAAGAAATTTACCGGTGGAATATATCAGGCAACAAACAAACAAGTCAAACATGACTAAAACCAGGTCCTGATCTTGATCAGATCATATTATCTCTAAAATGTACGGCAACTTTGCATCCCACCTCTCCTATCAACTCCACCTGTCTCTCTCCCTCTCTCTGCGTGTGCGGGCACGTAAGATCTACCATTCACGTGGCATATGAATGCGTAACCATAATAGAGTATAAGGTACAGTACTAAGCAAATTAGTTGGGGCAAAATTGTATTAACGATTAGTTCCCCAGTTCCCTCAAGCGACGACTCCTCGGTAGGGTGACTCCACATTTCACTTGGACAGTGCATATGGCGGCATGATCGATGGGTCAGAGATTTGCACAGTATATGCATTATCCTGCAGTCACAAAACAAAAATGTCAACAGACCACCATGAAGTCCCTTCCCTTGCATCCAGCATTTTAAACTTCTTTTTTTATAAAATTCCTGAGGGGTTCCCTAAAAAAAACATTGTAAACACAAACAGTAGACAGGCAAAGTTTTATGCACCCACAGAATCTCTACAAGAATGATAAATAGGTAGAAACTAACAACCATGACAACTCAAGAAATCAACCTAAACTGTCATTTGTCTATCCACATCTGCAAATACCGTACCCTGCTTTCTAGTATAATTTCAAATAGCCCAGAATATAAAAATGAAAGTGTGATGCTTACCCGGTGTAAACTTTGGGCTGAGGCAGCCACAAATCCAGGATTCTCAGGTAACGCAACATTTTCAGGCACACGACCTCCCGTCAGTTCTTCCAGAATCTGAAAGGAAACAAACAAACAAAACACATGTATGACATCTCTCATCGCTACTTAAACGTGAATTCAACTGTTACTATAAACAAAGCCATTTTACCTTTTGCTGCTCTTTTTGTAAAAGTTCAAATACCAAAAAGGACACTGATAGGATCGAGAACAAAGCTCCAATAGGCCATAGAATAAATTTGGATGTATGTGCAAAAAGATGCAGAATCATACATAATCCTGGCCAAAGGGCCAAGAATACTGGAAGCAGCAGCCATACAGAGATTTGAAATAGATCTCCATCAATTAACTCCCTGTCCTTCAACTTTGAAGTGAAAGCCAACAGAATAAAGCTGATGAAGCACATCATGAGAGCTCCTACGATAATGACTTGCATCCAAGGGTTGTCAGAGTTGTGTCCTGAGTTCGACAGTAACCATAAGAGGACAGTACCACAGAACACAGGCAGCTTATCCACAATAGAGCACATGGAACCTAGCAAACCCTGATTTGAAATAATGAAGTGAGATGAACAAGCATTGACATATTCATGATTGAAGCGTCTGTGTATATACTGTACGTATGAACTATGAACCAACTGAAGAACAAACCAAAAAGAGGGTTTAGTGAATTCAAGAAGGAACATCAATTACTAGGATATCTAACATTCTAACAGGTGTGTTTTCTCATTTTTTTTATTAAAAAAAATAGAATTGGCAAAAGAATGTGCCTCTTTTCATTGCATAGAAAAGAAATGTTTCAGGTACCTTCATCTTTTTCTCAGCTTCTGCGTTTGCTGGAGTACCGGTCACCTGATTGGAGGCAGGAACAAGTTGATGTAAAATCAAAAGTAGAAAAACAGGAGAGGTTGAGAGGTCACAAAACCACATAAGTTTCTCACCACAGCTGCCATAATAGGGTCCTGTCTAGTGGCTAGTGGCGACGTGAATCCGGAAATCCCCATCATTGCAGTCAGGCGATTATCCATGAGAACATGGAAGTCCACTAATGTTTTCAGGTGCTTGTCAATGGAAGCAAGGTAATGCTGTATCCTTGTCAAACCAAGCTTAATTTGCTCAATGTCATCATTCTTGTTGTCATTGGGATGGATTCTCTCAGCTCCCACTTCACTATTATCCCCCTGTGCAGCAACAAAAAGGGCAACAATTCTGTTGGAACAGAAAAAAAGAGGCAACAAGCCAAAAAGACATCCTAAGAAAGCTCCGTAATAAGAATGCTAAAAGGGGAGAGCAGTTTTTTTTTTTCCCACTATGCTAAATCCAAGTCGAAATCAGACGACAAGCATAACTGTAAGGCCCCATTTTTCAGGAATCATAAATGAATTTCACGGGAATTTTGTTTTCCTAAGATCCAAAAAAGCAGGCCTAACTATAAAGCCAAACGGAAAGCAAGAAAGGTATCCACATCCAGCATCAAAATGGATCACCGGCCGGGATGATTGCAGTAGCTTCAAAATTCTAATCAGCAAAAGCAGAGGCCGGGAACAGAATGCGCTTCCTCGTTCTCGATCTCTTCTTACCCCCCTTTTTTTTTACGAAAGATCTCCTTACCTTAGTGGGCATCACGGGATGAGCTTCAGCATCTTCCCCGTCGTCGCCGCTGCCCGCACTGCCGCCGCCTCCTCCGGCACTGCCCAAGACGAAGGAAGGACAGCCGCAGCAGCTGAGGAAAGCGATGATTCCGATGAAGGAGAGGGGGCGGCAGCGGGAGCTGCTGCAGCGGAGGAGGGAGGAGCAGCACCCGAACCCCAGGGCCCCCAAAGCCATGGCGCGGCCGCGGAGGGTGGATCGGAAGGGCGGCGGGGTAGCCTGTGAGGCGTGCGGGGACGGCCGGAACGGAGGGGACAAGGGGCGGAAGGCAAGGCAGTCGTCGCCTCTCGCCGCCTGTTGCTGTCGGAGAGTCCAGTGGACTGGATGGACTGCTGAGCTGGACAGAGGAAGCTATCACAAATTCTCTCTGGTCGGTCCGGTCCAAATTCTCTAGAAGGTCGGTCTCTGAGATTGGCGCAGGACCCTGTGTGGGGCCGCAGAGGCGGGAGGAGTTTAATTATTTGAATATGCAGTTGGAGATTTGAGCACAGACCACGTTCAACACGTGCACAATAGGCAACAGCCCAGTTAGCTATACGGCACAGGCACAGATTAACCTCCGCAACACATAACTAACCAGACATTCAGATAGAAAGTTTCCACTCTACTCAGTTCTCACCCACAGGATCACTAATCTGTCACCTACAGTAGGAGATTTTCAGGGTTGTATTTGTATCTGACACGATCGCGGAAAAGCTAATTCATTATGAGTCGGAAAATTGCACAATCAGCGCAAGAATTGAGACAAAGAAAATCCATGTGGCCCTTAAATTGTCTCATCTCAACCGGCTACAATTTATTACAAGATAAACTCGTCAAGAATTACTGCACAGATATCGCAGCGGCTCACCTCAAGCCAGCATTCTTTCTTGGCACCAACTACGAGAGAGAGACACGAACGGGCTCAAGTGTGTGTCTGGATGCTCCTAGAAGGCCAGTCTCATCTTAATATGCATCCGTCATGCGATCATGGTAGCCTCCCCTGTTCTCCACAAAGAATATATGAGGGTGTTTAGTTGGTGAAATATTTTGGGTTCACCAACTATAGCACTTTTCGGTTTGTATTCGGTAATTATTGTCAAATCATGGATTAACTAGAACCAAAAAGATTTGTCTCTCGCACTTTTCGGTTAAACTATGCAATTAGTTATTTTTTACCCTGCATTTAATGTTCCATGCATGTGTCAAAAATTCGATATGACAAGATCTTGTACCACTTTTTTAGGTTAACTTTTAAGTGAACTAAACAGGGGGCCTATATATCCAAAGCAGATGCAGGTACAAGCTTAGAAAGTCAGGAGTCCCACAGGTCAAGCTACAGCCTAGCATCAGCCATATGGCCCATATCATCCCGAATGTTGTTCTATGCACAATTCTAACAAACAAGCGTTATTAGCATCATTCCATTGAGCTTGATTGGATTGTGTAACACCCGGCTCAATTTGGATGTGGCCTAGTAGGTAGCCCATGAGTCTTTGAGTGCACATGTTTTAATCCACCTTGCTAGTTGAGCAAGGGTGGAGCCAACTTATAAGTCTTTGTCTTCCGGCCAAAAGCACCCTCGAAAACCCTTTTACACGGCGGGGGACGAAAGTGTAGCGGGGGTGCTATGTGTATGCGCGTGCACGCCCCTCGGAAGGTCCGTGGCGGTGCGGCTTTGAAGGGCGGGGGTGTGACAGGGTGGTATCAAAGCGACCTCGCGGCCACCCGCGCGTCGCGGCGGAGAGGCGCGGACATGGGGTTCCTTGCGGCGTGTAGGCTCTGGAGTGCACGGCATGGCACATGTGCCGACATTAATCGCACGGTTGTGTGTGCCAAGAGGAGAGGTCTCCTGGGTTAAGTTGGCGCTCGACGAGGGACCTCGAGTCCTTTGAAGGGGGGGTATGTAACACCCGCCCCAATTTGGATGTGACCTAGTAGGTGGCACTCGTGTTAACCCTTTTACACGCGGAGGACAAAAGTGTAAGCGCAGACCTCCAGAGCTCACTATCATCCTATTCTTCCTCCACATCATCATCCAATTCTTCGTCACCATTGTCGAAGGGAGCGCTAGAGCCGGATGCATGCCTACGGATGGCTCTCCTCGGTGCCCAGGGACACCGTGCGTGCTGGACGCTGTCGCCGCCGCCACGTAACATCGTGCTGGTGCGCTGAGTCCGAACGACACCGTCTACCCCTGACGACCACTCGCTGAGGAACACGCCGCCATTTCCTCCTCCACGACTGGCTGCCGCCGATGAGGAGCCACAGAAGTTCAATTGTCGGGCGTATGGTGGCGCCGGAGCCGCCCATCCATCTCCTGCTCTGACAAACGGTGGGTGATACGGAGGGATCCCAGACAGGGGCGGGCCCAACATTGATGCATCGGTATTCAACTGAATACCCCAAATTTTTGGTAAAAAAATTATATACATGGTATATAGTATGTACATATGTTAAAAATAGAAAATAACATCACAAAATAGGCTTTAATCTCATATTGCTTCTTGGGCTCAAATGGCTCACTTCCAAATCTCATTTTGGTATTTAATTATGAGCTATAAAACTATACTTAAAGCTACCAAAGATTTTTTTTTTTCACCCTTTAAAAATTTTGAATACCCAAACCCCAAATCCTGGCCTGCCCCTGAGCCCAGAGTCGTTGCTATGACCAGGGAGGAGCTCATCATCGTCACCCTGGAGGAAGGCTCCATAGAGCCCAAGCCCCGGGAACCCCTCTGACGATGGAGCTTGCAAGTTCAGGTTGAATGGGTTGCCGTCTCCGTCCATCGCGTCACCGGCGGCGCAGCTGGACCAGAGGGAGCGGCTTGGGGACGAAGGATGGATGCGGGCGCGGCGGGCGGATGGGGATGGATGTGGCTAGGCAACGCGACCTTTTGTGCGGGGGTGGAATCGATGTGGGGGAGGCGGGGGAGGTTGGGGGCGCCCGGCGGCTTGGGCTGGCGGTGCGTGCGGGGTAGGGGCGAGTGGCTGGGTCGAGGAGGCATATGGTGGAGGGCGACATTGTGTGGAGGGTCACGGGCGGCGACACGGAGCATCTAGGGCGGCGACGCTCCATTGCGCGATGGGGGAAAGCGCTCCCTTGGCGGATGTGTTGCGCGATGGGGAAAGCGGGTTCCGTCGCGGTGGACCGGGGGAGAAACGTGGTTTTTCTATGGGCCCCACGTCCAACTGGCTCCTATAATCACCTTTTTGGGTGGGATAGTTTTGTTGGGTGGGCTAGTTGTGTTGGGTGGGCTAGTTGCATCTAACCTCAATCTAGCCCTCCCCGTTTGGATCCTTTAGGGATAGTTGAGACAAAAACTAGGTCAAACTAGTCAGTAGCCCATGGATTCAAACAGGGCCAATGCTTTGATTACATAGGAGGTTTTTAGCTTGTGACGGTGTTGAATTGAAGGGGAAAACAACAAACCTTGTGCATAGAACGTCCTGGTGCAGAGATCCTTAGCACTCATGGCACTGTGTCCATAGCCTTTGGGGCAGAGGTCTTCAAGGCAGAGGAGTTCAGGGTAGAGTCGTACCATTGCAAGATAGAAGTACTCAGCTGGAAGAAAAGAACCTGTTCAAGATGAGATGATGCTCAAGATGCAGGAACATCACGGATCTGGAAGCCCTTCCTTATCCACAGCCACCCACCTCACCAACACACGCACTAGATTCATTGCTATTCTCTGCTCCTAGTTCAGGAAACAAAAATGATTTCACCATGTACGCTACAAGGTGTTGCTAATTTTTAGGACTACAACATCTCATCTCTGCCACAACCGTATTTCAGGAAAAAAAAAAAACCCATAGTGGCTGATGAAAATGGTAAAAGGGATGGAGCTCCAGCTGTTTGAATTAATTGACATTGCTTCGACTTTGCTCTTATTTGAATTGGGGAGAATCTACAAGGTTATTCATTATTTTCTTAGTTCCAAAATAAATATTAATCAGGTACCAAAATATCGAAATGGTACAATCCAGTATGTTAACTTAACGTACATGAATATATAAGAACATATATACTGCAAGTTATGTAAACTATTTTTCTTAGGAACCGTTACTTGTACAAACCTCTAACAAAAGATGGTAATGGCAATAACTTGACTTCTTACAGTACCTATGAATTCTTCATATGCTTTACATTGGGGGGCACAAGAGAGTTATTGGATTAGGATGACAATGACAATGAGCAGGAAGCAGAAAAGAAGCGTGGAAGGCTGTCAATAAGAAGCTGAAGTGCGGGATGAAGATAAGGAAATGCAAAACATGTGTGAAAATAATTTAGTGGTGTTTGTAATTTTATTTAGAAATTATTTGTATATTATGTGGCACCAAGATCAAGCTTTTCATCTAACACTATGTATTGTTTACCCTTGGAGGTTATGTAATCAAGAGAGGATGTTGATTGTGATTTTGGAATTAATCTTAAATAATATTTACCATTAAGTTATCTCATTATCAATGCATGAGGCAATCTTTAATCAGCTTGATGAAATTCAAGGTTGTGGAATAAAAGTCATGATAGGGGTTCAGTGAATTCTAGAAAAGATTTGCATGAACATCAGTTGCTAGGATATCTAACATCTGACAATGTTTTAATGATTTAGATATGTTTTTTGTTCTTTTTATAATGAAATTTGCACGAGAGTTCCACATTTCATTGCATATAAAAAGAAATAGTTAGGTACCCTTTGAATTCCTTGAATGGTAGGCAAAGGGGAAAGAGGTATTGGGTAAATTAAAATTACCTTCATCCTGTTCACATCTTTGTTTGTTGGAGTATCGGCCAACTGATTGGAGGCATGAACAAGTTGATGCCATGACCATATTAAAATAAAAAGTAGAAGAATGGAGAGGTTGAAAGACAAAACCACAATGTGATGGCTCACCATTGTTTTCACCGAGCTATTTGGGTCTATTAGAGTAACAGAAATAGTACCCTAAACCCTAGCCGTGCTTAATATGGCTGGGGTCGACGTAGTTGTGGTTGGGTTGCCGTGTCGATGGCTCACCATTGTTTTCACCCAGCTGTTGGGTCTGTTGGCTACTTCGACCACGACTACTACGCCCTCGCGCTCCGCTACCACAGCATCGACACGAAGGGACATTGGCTTCTTATCCAGCCACAACACACATCGACTGTAAAGACCACGGGGGGATGTTAGTCAGCTTCTTCTCTAGTCTCATTATCTCTAGCACTCCCGCTATGACTACGGGGGGATGTTAGAGTAATAGGAATAGTACCACGTTGTCTAACCATGTGGGTTGTTAGTCCCATATACTCTATATAATCAGCCCATGAGGTCCAATTCAATACATCAAATATTCCACCAATTTCATTCTCTTTTAGCGTCCACCACAACCGGCCACCTGCAGTACCCGCAGCGGTGACATCAATGGCAAGGTTGAAGAAGCCGACATGGGCACCATGACTACAACACATATGACGGTTCGGAGAGGCACACCGCGAGGCAAGGTGGCCATCTGCAGGCACAACACCCACACGACGTATGGCGTGTTTAGTTGGTGAAATATATTGGGTTAAACTCTTTTGTAGCACTTTTCGCTTTGTATTTGGTAATTATTGTCCTACCATGGACTAACTAGGCTCAAAAAATTCGTCTCGCACTTTTCGGTCAAACTATGTAATTAGTTTTTTTATTTATTTACATTTAATGCTCCATTTATGCGTAAAAAATTTGATGTGACAAATCTTGTAGCACTTTCCGGGTTCCTTTTCACCAACTAAACATGGCCAGAGGCGTTGACAAAACCACATGGCCACCCACCTCCCGCCGCCGGCCACGGACCCATGCAAACATGGGTAGGATAGCCGCGAGCCGTCCATGGGCCAACCTCCCGAGCTGCCCACCAAGTTGACCTTGGTTGTTGGCCACAACATGTCTCGCCAGGCGGGGTGGCCGACACATGGCGGGGAATCGGATCCGCACCTCGAGGCGACTCGCCGCCGCGCGACGAGCGCTTCTTGCTGCCACACCACTTCGAGGGCGGGGCTCGCTAGATCCGGGCCTAGGGCACCCGAAACTAAAGCCACGGCCCGCCGACGGCCATCCATGATCCATTAACAAGGTAGGAGGAAGAGGAGGGAGGTAGGGAGAGAAAAGAAAGGGAGGAGAGAAAGCTGCAATGGCCGCCATTGTTGGGCGCCACAGCAGGTCACCATCGCCGCAAAGCCGAGGGAGCAGCAAACGGCAAGGTTTCAAGGAGGTGGGGCGCCCAGCCCCGCCCCGCCCGCACAGAGAGCGACATGGGGAAGGAACGAATCTCCTGTATTATTAAATTGACAAGAACTATACTACGATCTTGTTTTGGATGGACCGTGGCTAGTGATTAGCTAGAACTAGTGATTAGTTGACGAGATTAGCTTTTTTAGAAGATACTAGTGATTAGTAGCTGACTAGTGATTAGTCTAACCCTGTTTGAATAAAAATGGTTTGTGTTTACAAGTGGACCCATGCCTTTTTTTTTCAATTAAAAATGCAAACCGTGGCCTGTGACTCTCTGTGAGGCCGAGCCCATCACTCTCCCGACGCCCCCCACTCTCCCACAACCGCCGCCGCCGCCGCCGCCGCTCACGCGCGCTCCAGGCTGCGAGCCCACTGCCGCCCCCTCAAACTCCTCATCCCAGGTCCCTCATCTCATGGCAGAAGGTTCCGGCGGTGGCGGCCCCCGGCTCCCCGAGGATCTCGTTATCTGGGAGATCCTGACGCGTCTGCCGGCGAAGCCCCTCCTCCGGTGCCGCGCCGTCTGCCGCTCCTGGCGCCGCCGCCTCACCTCCGACGCCAAATTCCTCCTCGCCCACCACCGCCGCCAGCCCTCGCTCCCGCTCCTCACCTCCTGGGACAGCGACACGCACGAGAGAAGGATCGACGCCCTGGACCACCGCGCCGGCGAGCGGCACCCCCGTCGCGCGGCGGACGCCGGGCCCGGCCGACGCCGCCTCCGAGCACGACGACCTGGAATACCTCTGTGTGCTCGCTTCCTGCGACGGCCTCGTCATACTCCATGCCTACGGCGGCCTGGAGATCTGCAACCCGGCGACCCACCAACGCGCGCCCCCTCACGCTGCTCCACGGCGCCGCCTGCATCTCCGCGCTCTATGCTCACCGCCCATCCGGGTCTTACCGGGTGCTGTGCTGCTTCAACAGAGCCGAGGACGGCCACGCCGTGTACCACGTGCACACACCTCGGGTCCGGCGAGCTCAGGTGCGTCGGAGAGCCTCCCGCGCCGTGGGCGTCCGGAGATCTGGCGATGGTGGTGTCGATGTCGGTGTTCCTTGACCCGCCCGTCCTGGCAGACGGCAGGATCTACTGGAAACCAATACAGCTGCCCGGCAGCTACGACAACGGCAAGGCCAACAACATGCTCGCGTTCGACACCATTGCCGAGTCCTTCCAGCATCTGCTGTCGCCGGCCGACCTCGAGAGCCCCTTTGTTGAGCTGTTTCAGATGAACAGTGGCGCCCTTGGATTGTACCACTACTACGGCCGCACAGTTGATCTTTGGGTTCTACAGGATCATGGGAGCTGGTCCTGGTCGATGAACAACCGGATCAAATTGGACGTGGGCTTTTTCTCTCTGCTACCGGTGCTGGAACCAGAAGGAGATGTGCTCATCCGTTCTCAAAGAGAGGGATCCCCAGGCATCCTGTGGCAACATCTGCGGCACATTTCTGGTGCTAATGGCAGTTTGTTGGCCCGGTATGAATGGAGCGCTTATCAGAAGCTTAGCAGCCGTAGGTTCAAAGAAAGTCTTGTCCACCATGACTTCTTCTCTATGGAAGGTAATGATGGTGGTGTGGATGAAAAACCATTGTTCGATGGCTTGACAACTGTGGCGTTGGTCCGTGATGATAATTCTGTGCCACATTGAGAAACAAAGGTATTGATCTTTGCTGGCAAGCTGTTAAATCTCAGCAGGATGGAGTCACTCCTGATGATCCTAATTCCTGAACTGTCTAGACATAACAGTACAACAGCATTGCAGATTAGTGATAACCTGAAACTTTACCTGAGTCTGGTATTTATTTTCCCTATTGACATGAGTCATGAACACGATATATTATTTTGATTATGTCATGCCTTTTTAACCTTGTGACTTTTATTTGTAATAACTTGCAAGCATATCTGGTAATCAAGTGGTGCATAGGGATTTAAATATGCTGATATGCATGTCTGGCTCTCTGTGTAAGCACACAATTTTTATTTTGTATTTCTTTGCTGTGCAAGGTTTGGGGCATAGGGCCCAAAGTGTCCAATAAGCAACCAAAAAAGCGATCAGTAACCTGCAGCCATTGTATCAAGTTTCTGGTGCTTTTTCCCCGTCTTCACTTAGTCATGAACACATGATCAGCATGCATAATAAAGTACTCCAGTAATCAGTTGATGCTGAGAGAGATTTGGATAAGCAACTCCCAGTGTAAGCGCTTCACTACTTTGATTTCTTCGTTAGGCCTTTTCCCTATTTGTACTTGTTGTGTTTAACACACATGTATATATATATATATTTTTTTTTTTTCATTTGTACTACTCCTGGCATACCCGATTTGCTGTTCTTGTTTTAGTAAGTTTTATTTTAATGTAATGCAATATACTACACTTTAAAAAGCTTTGAGCTACATAATTGGGTTGTGAGTAAAATTAGTGCTTGCTTGTGAATTTTAGCCTGTTCTGGCAAGCTGTTTTCATCTCAGCACGATGGAGTCACTCCTGATGAGCCTGAACTGTCTAGTAATAACCAGGACGACTAATCGCGATTAATCGGACGACCAGAAATCAGGGAATAACAGTACAATAGCATTGCAGATTAGTAACAATAACCTGAAACTTTACCTCCAGTCTGGTATTTATTTTCTCCTTTGACATGAGTCATGAACACACTATTTATTTTGATTATGTAATGCCTTTTTAACCTTCTGTATTTTATTTGTAATAACTCACAATTATCTCTGATAATAGTGATGCTGCATAGAGATTTCAATAAGCTGATTTGTCTGCCTCTCTGTGTAAGCACACAATTTCGATTTTGTATTTCTTTGCTGTGCAAAGTATGGGTAGGGTGCAAAGTATCCAACAAGCAATAAAAATACGATGAGTAACCTGCAACCTTTGTATCAAGTTTTTAGTGTTTTTTTCACTGTCTTCACTTAGACGTGAACACATGATCAACATGCATAATAAAATACTCCAGTAATCAATTGATGCTGCAGAGAGATTTGGATAATCAACTCCCAGTGTAGGCTTCTCTACTTTGAATTCTTCACTAGGCCTTTTCCATATTTGTACTTGTTGTGTTTAGGTCACATGCATATTTTCCCATTTGTGCTACTCCTGTAATACCCTTTGCTGTTCTTGTTTTAGTAAGTTTTTTTAATGTAAAACCATATATTATACTTTAAAAGCTTTATAATGTGTTACTGAGTAAAATTAGTGCTTGCTTGTGAATTTTAGCCCAATCAAACAAATGACCTGCCAGACTAATAGGACCATGAGGTCTAACACCATCTGACTGTTAAGTCTGGTACCCGTACATTTCACTCAACTGTCTCAGTGTCAATGGTAGAAGTGAGATTTAGTAGTGTGTTTGATTCCTGGGACTGGGAATCAATATTTCTGTTTCACCTTATTTGTCACCTCTGTATAAACCATGCTATGTTTTGTTTCTATGCTTGGCATATTTTGCCTTCATCTTAACGGAAATACATATGGAGTTTAGATGCATCCTATAAACATATGCAGAAATGTTTAGCCATATTATCATATCTGATATATGCCAAAATACCATTCTATCAATTCAGAAATGTGCCTCTTAGAGGTTAGAATCTGTGTCCCAGTCGTTTTGGTTATACAAAAGATGTGATTTCAGAGATGCTGATGATAATTTTGGTATATCAATGATGGCAGTGTGGGTGAAAAACCATTGTTGTAACGGTTGGCAACTGTATTGGTGCTTGCTGTAGCAGGAATAAGTCACCTGTGAAGATTTTGAACCATCACTATTATTTAATATTTTTTTTTTTTTTATGTATATGTAAGTCTGGTTGTTTGGCGAGTGCTATCCAATATGCAACCAAAAAAAAATCAAGATGTTTCACCAAGATTTAAAATTAGGAGCAATCTCATAAAAACCAGACAAATTTAAATTGGAAGATGTCTCACAAATCACAAGGGTGTCTGGTCCGGTCCAAATACTTCAGAACACTAGAACGCCTATCTGAAGCTAGCTTAATCTGCAGCATAGTATTTCTTATTGATTGAAAGACAGACGATACACGTAGTATGTAACACAGTTGGTACACACCACCTGACAGCAACCACGAATGGTAACGTAACGTAACGTCGTCTTAATCAGATCGACGCGGTCGTCATGATCGAAAGCAAATTACATAGTACAAGTAGCTGATGAACCAATCGAAGCCCAAGCAGACTATTTGAGCTACACACATGCATGTTCAGCTAATTTATTTATTCTTGGGCCATCGTCGCAGCCAAATTAAACCAGACAGGGCACGCACAGAAATTTTCGTTGGGGACGAGGGCGAACAAATGCAAGCAGGAAGAGATGGATCCAACCAATGTTAACGACCGCACATGCCACGCGCAGGCCATGTTTCACGCCAACGATGGTCTGAGTTAAGACTTGCTGGCACGATCGAGAAAAAGTTATTTCATTCTCGGTCGGTATGTTGCACAATCAGCACAAGAGTTGAGACTGAGAATCCATGTGGCCTTCACATTGTCTCATCATCAGCAACTCACAGAATTCTTCGTTATGCCTTGTACATCAGCAGCAACTCACCTGAGGATGAAGCATTCTTTCTCAGCACCAATTACAGAGAGGAGACACGAACCTCCTATCACCTAAACTACAACTCATCAAAACATAAACAGCAAACATGCCACTGAATCGTGCTGGCGAGCCAGCCTACCTACGTGACACGGGTTCAAGTGTGTCTGGATGCTCGCAAAGTCACAAGAGTCCAGTCTCATCTTGACATGCTTAGCGATGCACTCAACGGTAGCTTGCCCTCTGCACCAACATATCCACAGCAGATGCAGGCAGACTCGAAATTTACAAGCTCAGAAGTCCCACCGGTCAAGCTGCAGCCTAGCTTCGGCCATATCCTTCTGCGCCTTCCTTCGCCGATAGAAAATCGGACAATCCCGACTGCAATGGTTTCGTTGCACAACCTTGTGACCAGAACGGAGTAATGAGCAAACGTTGAATTGAGGGGAAAATAAGCAAACCTTTGTGCAGAGAACGTCCTGGTGCAGAGATCCTTGGCACTCCTGACATTGCGTCCATAGCCTCCCAAAGAGCATCTCCAGGTCAGAAACTGCAGATGTTGAAATTTGATCTGTGACCTCAGGGGAATAGTGCTTCCAAACATAGATGCATTTCAGAGTGTACAAGTATAACCAATACCATTTGCTACTGTTTTGCAGTATAACTCTGCTTCTCTTCCCTTGCAATGTGAGCAAAGTGTCTGATTGGCACCACTGCAGGATGAAAATGCAGGATAAACGGTTAGGCATTTATAGACACTGGTTTGGTTGCATAGGTTTTTGCATCTGCAGTGTAGTGCACGCGTCACCTGATGACAGCTTTGCACCCAAGGCAAGTTAATTGCTTCTTTGCAAATTTCATTATCCCACTATTTGAAGGAGTTGAGATTGAAACAGATCTGGTGTGGCTTCCATGAAGCAACTCTTTGCTGGCATTCTTCAGAATTGGCTCAAAGATTCTCAAAAGTGGCTGCCGATTGACAAGTGGTCAGTTACATATATTTTTGGAAAACAAAGGGAAGAAGCTCTGAACACCAAGTGAAGCATCAGACACAAACCTTGCAAATTTGGTTCTCAAGGTAGTATTGAGGATCAATGGGTATATTATTGTCCAAAACATAAATTGGATCTTCTGATTTCTCATATGCCTGCATGCGGAAAAAAAATGAATCAATCATACAACTACCATATGACAGATAATACCATAGCATATGATGGACATGTTTTTTTTTTACCTTTGCCCCTTTTGCTGCTTTAATTATAACATAAGGAACACGATCACCAACAGTAGGTGCAGTAGCTGGATCTCTGCTCAAGAAAACCATGATTTTTGAGCAGCACTAAGACACCATATCTTTAAGAATGGGTTGAATATCATCAAGATATGGTAATGATACCTTCGCATCCTCTCAGCAAGCTCCACATGGGCAGCTTTTACTGCATAATCTTCTCCTGTTTTTGTTAAACCCTATGCATCTTAAACAGTCAAAAGAGTTGCAAGATATAATAGAATAAACATCTTAAAACAGCTGAATTTGCTGACCTTTGTTATGACAAGAAGAGACAGGTCGACACGATTCATTAATAGATCGGATATGGTGTTTTTGACATATTGCACTGCACCAGGAACATCACGGTCCACCAGTATTTTATGAAGGCACTCAGTTACCAGGTTCTTTACCAATAAACAGTTGTCCCTTCTCACAGTTTCAATACCTGCAAGCAACAATACAAGATATTTGAAAGCAAGAATAACTAACATGTGTGCTCAACCCAATGAAAATAATTTATATTTCACACAGCTAAAACAAATAAATACCTTTTGCATCCATTTTGTCAAATTTCTGAGGGTTCGTCCAGTACAAACCAGCATATCTCTTCTTGCTGATCAGAAGGTAAGGAAAAAATAGACCTTCTCAAACTCCAGCTTGATGGGCTGCAAGAAAGATATCATAAGCAAACAAAAGCTTAGCTAGAAACATTACAGATCATTTCAGAAAAATTGTCATCCAGGTCAGTTGACTTAAGTTATATAAATTTGTGCCACAAGAATATAACATGAAAAGATCAGATAACAACTAGTCAAGGCACTACCCAAGGCATCACAAAAATTACAGTTAGACAAGGTAGTTGCTTTGTAACACAATAAAAGTTATGGGTAGTGTGTTTTGTTCTAAAAGGAGTGTGGACAAATTTTTCACTCTAGTTTGATTACACTATTTCAAATCTCCTATATTTGGCCAGATAGGAAGAAAAGTACAGAGACAGATTAGAACAGATAGCTGACCATATAAGAATTGGAGTTAATAAAGCTAGAAACTACTACAAGGGGTAGTAACCTTGCAGTCAGATGTTTAAGGGTTCAAAATTTTTTTCTTGAAAAAGGAGGATTCTCATAACAGGTTTCATTGTTCCAAATAAGTTTCAGTGAGGTCATGGTTGGAGCTTGATTGCAAATAGGACAGACAAGCCAATGTTCAACTCAAATGTTGCATAACTCGTTCCAAAGCCTCATGTTTGTAAGTGTTTCTCTGTTCACCTTGGTAAAGGTCCCACTAATATAATCTGCAGCTTCTCTTCCTAACTTCATTGCATCTTCAACTGTAGAAACACCGAACTGTACCATCACAGAATCAGTGTCCCCGTAAATTACCTGAGAAGTCACCAAATTTGCTGTGTCAGTATCAGAAAATGAGTAAAAGGCGTGTTTGAACCCAAAAAAAAGCAAGAAAGCTTGCTGATAAAAAAAACTGGCTACAGTGCTAATACCTAGACTACCAAGAAATTGAACACAGGAGGCAAGGGCAAGATATCATGTGAAAGGTCTTGAGCAATGCTCGTGGCCCTTGAGTGCACAGTGAAGCTCTAATTCAGTGTCACTTGTGAAAAGCAGCATTCACTGAAAAGTTCAACTCTATCATGTGAAAATCCCTATTCAAAAGTACGAAAATGAAAAAGGAACATGTTTTTTTTTCTATCAAACTCCAAATTCTTGTAAGACGAATGCTGATGTCATTGGAATCAAATTTCCGTGTGCCCAATGTATAGTGTCAATTTTTTAGATAGTGGTTTGCATGGGTTGAACCTTTTATATATATTGGGTTGCTTTTAAGTTGATGTCCCTAGAACATCAGATAATAGGGCTGCAATAATCTTTTTTTTTACAATAGGGCTGCAATATATTACATCAATGTGGATTACCTCTAGAGATAGCAATAAAGCTTTTTCAGCTATTTATAATTCTTGATTTAATCACGAAACATGCTACTTCTAATGTCAGGGCTGCTAAGAAAAAATTTGGGGAAAAAGGAACCCATTGTATGGGATATACTTCAAGGCTCGTGATTTTATCTTTCTTACCATTTCAGAACTCTGATCAATCATGAAGATACAAGGTATCACATAGTACAAGGGCAAAAGCTTAAGTCTTGAACTTTGTGAGATCAAACAGTAGATTTGTATAACAACAACGCAACACTACTTTACCTCAGCATTATGCTCATAACCTCCTACTGTTGTGAATTTATCTTCAACAAGCTTTTTGTATGCTCAATCATCTGTCGCCCTGTGTGACCAAAATTCTTCAGTACAAGAAACTGGACATCGAAATTGCTTGCAAACAATACAATTAATTTCTAAGGCTTACCATAGCTGGTCACGCTTTTGAAGAAATCTCTAAGCAAGGTAACTGACCAACGGTTGCTCGGTGAAACCATAAACTGAGTTTGCACTTATCTGAAACATAAGCAATTCAACAATGTCATTATTCAGGTAGCTCAAATGTGAATCGATGTTTTGATGGAATAAAGGGTCAAAAGATATGGAAGTACTTTCAGTGCAAGCTGACGACCATCAAGAACAGCCCTTTTCGAAAGTGGGTCCTTTGCTTCCTGCACAAATAATTGGCGATTTTAACATGGAACAAAGACTGAGGACTGCATGAATATCTAGTTTTCACAAGAGTTGAAGATCTTTAATACTGCCTCGGTTCTAAATTATAGGGTGTCTTGGAATCATAGCTAGCAATGCACCTAGATATACGCCATCTCTAGACATATAGTAAAAAACTATGTATCTAGAAAAGCCAAAAGGACTTTACAATTTGTCTAGAATAGCCAACCACGACTTACAATTTAGAATGGAGGGAGTATTCTTCCAGATGCATTGAGAAAAATACCTTTAAATCTGCTTTTGCCCTTTTTTGCGAGCTGCTAATAACTCTTCAAGGATCTCAGGAAGTATACCCTGATATTGTGTTCATAATTTTGGTTAGAAAACACATCTTCTGTCCAGAACACCTATTATCGAGACAGGATGCAATTACCTTCTGTAATTCTGGTTTCACCTAATATTTCACCAGATGGGGTTTTATTGAGGCTTTCCGGAGGTAAGTTGAGTTTACGGGCATCCTCAGGGGGCACCTTCAGGATTAATTAAAAACTAGTAAATTGCCATACATTTAGAGACCAAAGGTCCTTTTTCGAGCATGCAGCAATAATAATAATTATAACTATATATGCACCAGGAAAATTACCAAAGTACAGTAGCAAAGGTTATATGCCATCATGATGGATGGATACAGGGAAGCAAAGTCCAAAGTTGCGATGGGCTTCTCATAAAATCCAGCCCTTGCTTCCAAAACCTAAAATTGCAGGGGACATAGATTGCAGAAAATCCTTATTGTACAAAAAGAAATAAAACTACATGTTTCATTGCATGATCAATTCAGAAGGTGGTGGGAAAACTGATGAAAACTTCTTGCCTCCCAGATGGAAGGATTGCTAGCATACACAAAAGCATGTTTCTAGAGTGGAAACCCTGCACATGTATTTCACTTCCAAATGCATCAAGAACAATTTTGCAATAAGTGTGGATAACTTAACTAGTCATCTAGATTTTTTAGCTTGGAATGACAAATATCTATACCCTCATTTTAAGGCAAGCAATGCCTTTCAGTGTACAGAGCAAACTAAAAAGTTTGTAATAGACAAATAAATATATCCTAATACTTGCAATAGCTGTGGACAGGAAATGACAAATGGGCTACAAATGTGCAGATAATGTCCTTCAACTTACAGTTGCGCCCTCAAAGGTATCTTGCCCAGACCCTTGACCCTTGATATTTGGTATAACAAGGTTTTTCTGTTTTGCTTTCCTGAGCAGTTCTTGAGAGGACCTGTTGTACAAATGAAACTATTTTTTAGGGTACTGGAATGTGATATTTTCAATAGCATGATTGTCATGTTCTCACCTTAATACTTTGTCCCCTCGAAAAGTAGAAACGAAATGGGAACACCAGTGACCCCTTGCCATTTCCACATAATTGTAGGTATACATCAATTTATCTAACAGTCTTTGAGGAAGATAAGCATCCTGTTTTACATAGGAAAAAGTCAAAACCGGTTAGTACAAATCAGCTTACACAACACGTAACAGAGAAATCAGATGATACAGTGAAATTAATAATAGCACTGTTTCATGCTAGCTTGTAACTAGCTACTGGCAGACCTACTGGCCAGTAGGAAATTGAAAAGAAAACAGACAAATATACTAACTATTTTCCAAGGCCCTAGTGTTGCAGAGAAATTTCCACAATGCAAAATTGGAGCTCAACCATTGAAATTGTACTTGTTAATGTTAAAAGTGATGTGTAGATCAATACAAGTATTTATTTGTTTGGACAATTGGTCCAAATACTTCTGGGGCACCACTTAAAAGCTCCATCAGCAATAATAGCAAAGTTACCAACATATTCAGTGTAAAACATCACCAGTTCAGTAACAATTAAAGCAGAAGGGCATATTTAGTTGACCTTTAAGCAATAAACTGCAAGCCGCCTTCGTGTTTCTGAGTTTCCATTTTGAAGATCAGATATAATTGAATGATGAACATCTTCTTTCTGCTCAAAAAGTCAATAATTAGGAAAGAAAAGGAAAGGGTTCTCAAAAGAAGGAAAGAATATTAGAATCAATCATTGTTTTTTAAACTTAATCAATCATTGTTAGTAAATAGTATAGTAGCAAAAAGATATGGATACACAAAGAACATCAATTTTCTAGAAGACTGAAGACATGCCATGCAATCAGAAATAGAGTCACACCACCAACAGCAACAATAAGAACCACAGCGAAGTCTTTTATCCCAAGCCAAAACTAACACTGATCAAACACCCAAAAAAAGTTCAAACAGAAAGGCATCAAAATGGTTATGAGTACATTGACAGCAACATAGAGAACTTGAAATGTTTTAACTTACTTGCTCCCCAAGAAAGTGTGCCGATACAGAGTTTAATGAATAAGAACTCAGCTTGTAATCCCGTTGCATAGCCTGCACCATATCCAGGTAGTGAAGATAAAGAAACATATGTAATAATCCCATGAAAAAAAGCAAACACTGATTTAATTGCCAAGCAAAACTAGATCACAACCTGCAGGAGATCAAACTGCACTCTCCCTTCAATAGTAACATCCTTACTTTCACGCACACCATATTGCCTGGATAAGTACAACGACCACATCATTATTTTCTTTTTACGTAAAAACCTGAAAACCCGTTCATTTTCATTTCTATTTTTACATGATGAATTTCATTTCCAATTGTAAAGTCAAGAGATTCCAAAGCATTAGCACTCATTAAATAAGTGACAAATAATGGAATTGTGACACGTAAACTGTAAAGAGTGAGCACTGAGGACTGTGAAAACTGGACATGATGTAGATCCAGAGGAGCTCAAAGCTCTCTATGGATCACAAATTTCAACCACGTTTGTGCTAAGAGGCAGAAATACAGTGGTATCATGATGCAGGAAATATGACTAACCATAGAAACTGTGAATTAAATGTATGAAATATGAACACGCTACAGCTCATTTTAGGGTACCATAACATCTAAAAAAAATAAGGAACTTTTCTCCTGTAAGACAAATGAACAAGATTTGTATGGCAGCTAACTCAGAATCAGAATAAATGATGCATTGCTAGTATCAAATAAATCACAAAAATGAAAACATGAGATGCACGTGCAAGCAGACAATAAAACTAAGCAGCATAGTGCAATGATTGCTAGCACCCCAACCCCACCCCTGCCCCACACACACAAAGGAAATTGTATAAATATGTGACTATAAAGGGAGTACAGAATGTAAAACAAATATTTTATTAAGACAATTGGAATGATAAAGGAAAAGTAATATATATTAAATGCATAGAAGAGAGAGGTACAAGAAGTGACCTTGAAGAAAAGGTCGTATCACGGACACGAACACGACTATTTCTGATTCGCCAAGTATTGGAAACTCCGCTATCTTGAGAACCTCAGCCCTCTGCAAATGTATGTTATCAAGTTTTACCAAATATGGCTGATTGTCAAGTTGAGAATCTGAATACTCTATAGACATTATTGTACCTCAATAAGATACGGCATGTCAAATTTGCAAATATTGTATCCAATTATTATATCTGGATCCACTTCACGTATGAAATCCTGCAAATTTCCAAAGAACAATCAGATTATCTTTTGGTCAAGTCCTTTGTCTACAATCAGAAATTGTAACTTCGCTCCTTTTGAGGAATAAGTGTGATTTAACTTTTTTTTTTTTTGACAGAAAATGATATTTAGTTTTAGCACAAAAAATAGCAAATGCCGCATAAGGCAAGCGAAAAGGTAAACAAATACAAAAGGCAAAGAGAATGAAACCAACACTGGGACATGAAAAAATATCACAGATAAAGGCACTATAAATGCTTTTTTCAAAAAATATGAAGGCATCACGTTCAACAGAATTTGACAACTCCAAAGACAGGAAGCACATACCCTCCATGCAAGTAGAATATCTCTCTCTGTATCAAATGGCATAACATCAACTCCCACAATGGGAGAGCATGATTTAAGAGTCATGACATTCCATTAAAAGGGTTGGTCTTCTCCTTGATGTGTAACCAAGTTAGCTATCTATTCAAAGGGGTAAGTCAATAAATTATAAACATAAAGACCCGTATTGAGATGAAATGGTCCCAAGTATCAGATACATGAATAATGAACTCAACCTGAATAACAGGATCATGAGTTGGTTCTGGGAAATGACCTTTGCGACCAGCACATTCAATATCAAAACTTAATATGCGAAATGGGGCCATCTTAGAATATTCTCCTTCAGCAGCATGGCTTACCAGATCTGAGTATCTGTTAGTTGTGTTAAGAATAGACATAACTGAACAACACTACAGTTTATTAAATAGATGAAGCATTCAATTAAGTATAGAAGGATACAGGCAATCCAGCTCTAGCTGACAATAGGACATAAGACGGGCTGCTTTCCTGTATTTCCCAGCAGGAAGTTCAATCCAGTTGCCACCAACAATATTGCAATCAATCATGAAACGAAGGGCAAAAAAGAATGTTGCTTTCATATGTCAGGAAACTCTTTGAACCAAGACCTTCAATCGTTATGCCCCTTTCCAGGATACCTATAATGTGCAAACATATGCCATTTAAGCCAGCAAAGCGGGCAAAAAAGCATCTAGTAACTTGATGATCAGGGGGTAAAGTAAATACCATAAAACACATGATAATACATTGACATGGAACAAAAAATATGTTCTGTAGGTTATCCATTAAATGAAGATAATATGGTAAGGTCACTCAGCAGTAATAGCTGTATTGTGTCTTAAGGGTGCCACTAACCACGACAGCTAGCAACCATGGTAGGCAAAGCGACCACTATCTTGAGGAAAGGCTGAGATTGCTGCGTTTGGTAATGCATAATTGTCTGCTTCTGCACAAGCTCAACTCTCTTGACAAACCTTGGAACATTGCTGCTTCTATTTGACTCCTTCATCCTCCCCTGCAGTACAGTTTCAAGAAACCATAAGGAAACTATGTACTGCCAAAATACTAGGTATGATTGAAAGTACAAACCTCTAGTGTTTGGTGAAAGCGTGATATATCATCAGGACCCATCCCTAAAGGACAGCCGATGTAGAAATATGGCTCAAATCCATGCACCTGACAGCATATGCTGCGACCTATAAATGTTACAGGGATAGCATCAGAGGTCAGCAAAAACCATATGGTGATAATAATTCTTTACTGAGAGGTAATAGAGTACTCGAGATAATACCTTCTCTGGTAACACCAAAAATCCTGAGTATGGCTGCCGAACCAGATGAGTTGGGGAGCAATTCTTTGTGGCTCTCACCAATAACATAATCTATTTCCAGCTGCTGAAAAGCTAGAATATCCAACACAAAAAGAGTAGCAAACGTAAGATGAAGCCGAATATCCTGAATACATGTTCATACAAGTTATTTAGTTAGCAAGAAACATTGAATCTGAATGAGCATTGAGCATGTACAAGAGGACTGTTGAGCATGTCCTGAGTTTAAAATTTTAAAGCTCATAGCTCACAAGTGCAAAAGTGTATAAACATATCTATGTGTGTTTGATAGAAAATAGGTTCACTCCATATTTACATCTACGATTTATCGATTGCAGCTAGTATCATCACTTGTAATTAGAAAAACAGTGACAGTTTTAAAGCACACCAGACACTGAAAAGGCCTTTCTTCCTGTCCTAAACTACCAAGGGTTCCAAAAATGGCGAACAATAAACTCTACTGGTCAACCTGATATACAAATGCACATACTAGTCCAAAACGATTGCTCGTTTTGCCCAAAACTTCACCAAACTATGGTCCGAAGTTCCTGGACACTACAAATCCCATATCCAAATGACAGTTGGTTGACAGCTAATCATTTTCAATCCGCCAAAGCAGTACTGAATCCAAACCCCACGCAGCCTGCCATACCCCAACCAACCCATCTCGGGAATCCAATAACACCCGGATCAGGAGGGTCAGCGCCAGGAGATAAAAGTGAGACCGGGTCGTACCGACGGCGCGGGAGCACCCGGCGGCGAGGTCGGCGGGGAGTGCGGGGCGCTTCCACCGCTCGAGGCGGGACGCGAGGGCCTCGTCGCGCTGGAGCATCAGCAGCGCCGCCTCGTCCTCCGCCAGGATGGACTCGTCCAGGAACACGTCCTCGTCCATCATGTCCTCCGCGTGGGGAGGCGGCTGCGGCGTGCTGGGGTTGGCCCTCTTCGCCGCCGCACCAGAGGGGAGCGGGGGCGGGGGACCCGCCGCTTGCCGCCGCGCCCCCGCCTGAGCTCATCGCCGGATTGGGGGACGGGAGTGGGACCGGGAGTGGGGAGGTGGGAAAGTGCGGGGACGGAAATTGGGGTTCCCGCCATTACGGGGAGGTAGGGTTTAATACGAGAGGGGAGGGAGACATGGAAATACGTCTCCCCTGTAACGGTTACGTCAATTCGTGTTAATGTTAACGTGGACGTATATTAAAAGTCACACTAGTTTCCTCGCCCAGAAATTGAGGCATCAGTGACTTCTTTCTAAGCTGACACGTAGCGTAAATTCTTTTTACAAAAAAAAACCCACCTGCGAATCAATTGTGCACCAAACCCCTCCCTTTGGCCAACGCTCCCACCCCAGTTGCCCAACCCTACCTCCCCTCATTCCTCTTCCTCTTGTGTCTCTCTCTCCCCCCCCCCCACCCACCCACCCCCCCCCCACCATCGCCCCTCCCTCCGCTCTCTGCACGCGGTTTGGCACAACCGTCCTCGTGGATGGGAGCATGACACCGAGAGCTCCGCCTCATTGCCTTCCCCTCCATGGCTCTCTCCCTCCCATCTCCTTTATCCCCTTCTCTCTCATTCGACATCACTACTACGAGATTGATTTTGGGAGGTGTTCGATTTTTGATTTTCCGTGGCGGGCATTTGAAAAACCGCCCGTAAAATAGGTGGCCTAGCAACCCCCCGGCCGGGGGGAAAAACCGCCCGCGGTTGTCGATTAACCGCGTGGCGGTTTTTATAAAAAGCCCGTCACGGTTAGCGACCCCCACCCACTATAGTTAGAAAAGCCCAAATGGCCCGTTAACACGTTCACGTATTTATAGCCCCACAAACCTAACTCAACTCACTTTCGCCACTCTCTCACCCTCCCCCCCCAGCCGAGCCTGTCCCGATCCCTCCACCCGCGACATCTCCTCCTCCCTCCCTCTTCACTCCTCGGCGCGGCGGGCTCTGGCCATGTCCCCACGACGGCGCGGGCCTGGGCGGATCCCGGCCTCCTTCCCTTCTTCATCTCCGGCGACCAAGGGCTCCAGTGGGAAGGCGGATTATGGACCGGTGCCTCCCTTCCCCTTCAACTCCTACGTGGCGGGCAGGTCGTGGCGGCGGTGGCGGCGCGGCGAGGCGCTTCTCCACACGGCGGCGGCGGCGCGGCTCAAGGCGGCGGCGGCCTATTAAGGAGGCGGCGCATTCGTCGGACCCATCTCTCCGATCGGCCGCAGGCGGACCGGGTTCGGCGATGGATCCGGCCTCCCTCCGGCCAGGCCTTGGCGGCCGGCCGCGGCGGCGGGATCCGGTGGCCGAAGCGTGGGGTTCGGTTCCGGCCTCCTCCGGCGGCGGCGAAGGCGGGTTGACGGCGGCGAAACCCTAACGGGCCCGGATCCGGGCCCGACGGCCCGAATCTGAGCCCGTTAGGGTTTCAAACTGGATTTTCTTTTTTATTATTTTTTTTATTTATTAACCGCGGGCGGGCATTGTTAAATAACCGCCACGGTTAATCGATTTTAATGGGCGGACATTTGCACCTTCTTAACCGCGACCCTAGGCTGCGTGGCGGTTTTAATGTCCGCCACGGAAAATCAAAAAAGTCCGCCACGGAAAATCATTTCAATAGTAGTGCATCTCTCCACCGCTTGGAGCCTGAGTTGACATTGCCTTAGAGCTCCGGTGTGGTGTCAGCCCATGGCGGACCGACCTCGAAAAAGATCCATGGCGTGGAGGTGCTTTGTTAGATCGTGAGGATCCATGGTCAAATCTAAGATGCGAGTTAGCCAAATCCATGGAGCGCTAGGCGGATTCATGGTCGCCTGTAGAGACCGGTGCGGATCCGTCGTCAGCACCCTCGAGGTTCAAAGTGGCGGCGGGCAAGCCATCTTCTTGCTCTACAACGATGCTTACCTGGCTGAGATGTGTGTTCCCCTCTCCTCTTATCTCATGGTGCGATCGCCTCTGCCCCATGGATTATTGTGCACACTACTCTGTTCTTCTTGGCCCATCAATGTCGTTTGGGTTATTGGGTATTTAGGGTAATGTGCATAAAGGCATGTCAAACTAGTGCTAATTAGGGACTAGGAGGAATATTTTCCTAAGTTGTAGTGCAGTTCAAAGATGTGGCTATAAGGCGGTTAATGTGTGTGCGTGACATAGGAGTGTGAATCGGCCTAGGAAAGTTCTTTCTGCATTAGGTTGGTGGTGATTGTTATCGAATTACCAATTTGATGATGAGGATTCAAGCATAAAGTTGCTTCAACGATTATCGATATCCTTGCAGATAAGGATGCATTTTTATAGCCATCGTTCTCTTCAATTCAGTGGTCCTCCATAAAAAAATTATAGGCAAACAATTTAGTACAATGAATTTTGCAGGATGATACTTTGGCCAATACTGATCAGTTTGTTCTATACTTGCTTCACATTTGAGTAATCTATTTGTTCCTTAGCACATGCTCTTCTTGATATGTCTTAGACTTTGATTAATCATTTGTTCATTGAAATTCCTTAAAAGTACTAAAGTGTCTCACTCAACATATGTTAAATTTGTGTGCTAGTAGAACTAAGATTCTCGCTAAGTATCTATAAATTATTTTGGCTCTGTTAGCAGCATATTGAACGATCTCTAGATTGCATGCAATTTCTTATTTGCATAAGATTTTTTCGTACTGTGCAAGGATATATTTCAGGTGCAAATTTATTGTGTATATGCATCCAGTTTCTTAGTGTTTTAGTAACTTGTTCTGATTACCATTTTATAATTAAAACATACATATACCAAACTTTTAGGCTGTGGAAATGATGAATTCCTATATGGCTCAAAGGACAAAGATGAAAAGTGGAGGTAACAGGATTTTGCTGAATGATGCTGAATGAGACATGAGAGAGAAGATTGTAAAAATCACATATGTTTATTTGACAATCCTTATGTATTGTACACTATGTTACATGGTTCTAAATTGATTGCAGTTGTAAAGTACTATGCATGTACATGTACAGTTATCGGTTACTATTCATATTTCCATTTATTATATTACTCATACCTGGCAATTAAAGTTATTTTGTTTTTCAAATCATGGCAGGGTGCCCGAAGGTCGCCTAATGTTCTAGTATATAAATAATCACGACCACGAGTATTTCACTCTGGCTTGTAATGCGAGAGTGCTTAAAAAAGAGATACATACATACACACATACTGATGCATCATGTCTGAATTAACACGCCATCATGAAATCTATCTATATAGCATATTTAAGCACAGCACTTGAAGCACATATACATGTTCGTGTATGTTTTTTTCCCCTATAACAGTCAAAGTCATACATCCGCGATTGTACATGCTCCAATCCTGCACGTTGATCGTATCGTCGCACTCGCACGGAGGGCGGCTGCAACAAACACGAGAAGAGGCAGCCGTAGACCTTGTCCCTGATCGCTCCACACAAGCGCCCCACGGCGCTGCCCCTACCCGACGACGGGTGCTGTCCGGGCCCCAAGTCGACGTCCACGAACTCGACCTCCTGCTGCTGGTGCGCTCCCAGGCCCCAGCGGTTGCTGCTGCTGCGCGGCGGGAACAACGGTGGCCGCTGATTGTGACATCGATCGATCGATCTCGCTCGTACGTCCACCAAAAAGAGTACGCTCTGTACTATTTAATTTGCGTATATAGCTGCAGCTACGTGCCTAATTAATTTGCTGATTACAAATTATAAGATGGACATATTATAAGGCATGTATGCATCCTAGTAGTACGACTCCGATCGCAACAGGCTGCCCGATTACGAAGTGGAGAAAACGATTTTTGTTAGTAATTGTTAATCTTGTTCCTAGTCGATTTCGACATGTGTCGCGGCCGAATTCGGATTACGAAACTAGCTCTATCCGACAGAATATGAATCGTCGATTGTTGGATACCGCCCTCAATGCCCGCTACAACACGTACGTTAATTCTAGCACACTACACAAACAGACTACGAACAGACCAAGCCACATAGTAACTCATAAGCATATCAGTCAAGAAAGAAAATGTAGACAAGGGGAAAAATTAACTAAAAAGAGCAAAAACCACAATGATGTGACGAAAGATAAGCGATAATGTTCTTGTTCTTGAGGCTGACTGGCTAAGGACACATTATTCATGTTTTGCTTGTAGTTGTAGCGGTGTGCCCTTTATGTTTCTTTTCCTTCTTCGTCGCATCAAGGCGCTCCACCTCAGTCTAGCTCCATGATATTTTTTTTCCCGTGGGGTCCCTTTGTTGCTATTTTTTGTTCGATAGCCTTCTTATACATGGCACCTGTAACAGCCCGGATGCGACTCCGACGAGTTGTTACGGCATGCGCGGGCGTAGATCGGCAGCGGCGGCGGAGGAGGGCAGCGGCCTGGGGAGCGCATGGCCTGGAGTGGTGCGTTGCAGGGCTAGGGGCAAGAGAGGTAACACCCGGATGGATTCCGGCGGCTGTTACGGCGTAGATCGGCGACATAGGAGAGGCGGTCTTGGTGGCGATCTTGCGATCTTGCTTGGGCTTGGCGGCACTGGTGGCGGCGTCGCGGCGTGGGGGGTGCCGCGAGGGCTAGGGCGAGAGAGCCCAAGACCGGAGTTGTTGAGAGTTACCCCTTTAATTTTTTTCTGATTAAGATTCATCCGATTACATGTCACTTGTATTTATAGTTTGATGGAGACTTACACACTAAGAAATATCTAGGAGATTTTCTTATAGATCGGAATACCTCTTGACAAAACAATCTATTTCTTTCCTAAATATTTATTTCCTAATATCTATTTTAACGAAATAGATGACAATGGCGGCAGCGGCGACGACGGCGAGCTACCAGCGCACACGGCCTGCCCCTTATTGGCCCCCTTACCAGGTGCCCAATTGTATTGTGACATCTCCCGCCCTTACCGGCGGCCAGGCGTCCTTGCATTGTATTGTTGTCCGGTTGTCGATGTTGACGTTGAAGTCAAAGCAGCATATCCCGAAGAATGTCCAGGAGTAGGAGTACGGCCCATCCAAGGTGGGATGCTCACGTCGTGTCGCCTCCAAGGTGGTGTCATGCATGGGGTCTTTGTCGACGAAGAAAGAAGATTGGCATCGATGGCATGGTCGTCGGATGGTTGAGTCCAGCCGCAAGTGCATGCGGAGGGATCCCTCCTAGTTGGAGAACATCCTGCAGCATTGTCGATGATGATGTGGTATAGTAGCGGTTGGAGTACTTGACAATGCCGCCGCATAGGGTCCGGGACCGGCGCCCGTAGCTTGGACTTCAATGGCTCCATTGCTCGCTTGTAGTTCATGGTTCGTAGAGGTTGCAAGGCGAGCTTGGATGAGGGCCTCCGGGGTAGTGACGACGTCGACGAGGCAGGAGACCTGTGTGTCTGGCGAGTTCCCCTTGTCGTCGTTCTTTGCCGTGAGTGCCGTAGCGCCGTAGGTGTTCATGTAGTCGCACAGGAAGGCGTTACGTTTTGGGCGAGAGCCATCTCACCGATATGCAGTGTCCAGGTCGATGCCGCAACTTGTAGTTCGGAGGTTGTGGTGATGACTTGAAGCTTGCGGTTCGTAGAGAGCGCAAGGCAAAGCTTGGTGAGGGCCTCGTAGGGGATGAGGGTGCCTGTGTCGTCGAGGATTGAGGGAGCCAGCTGGTTCGGCCCTCGAGCTGTCCCGGCTACAATAGCCAAGTTGTCGATGGCGATGTCTTCATCGATGTCATCGTGTGTCCATCGCCTTGTCGCCGAAGTTGTGTGACAAACATGGCGGAGGGGCGTCGAGGAGATGAGCGAGGCGGATCGTTGTGTCCTTCGTCGGGGGCGCCTTCCATTGTAGCGTGTCCCGTAGCATAGCACGTAGTCTGGCTTGGTGAAAGTGTGGACTTGGTGAAGCACGCTTGGGATGTCGATGCTCGTGACGTAGCTCTCCAAGGCGTAGATGTGGTTGTTCCCGGCGTTATCCTGTCGAGGTGGCGTGAGATTGCCGTCGATGGGCGGCTCGAAGCCGCAAGCGAGACACCATGTGGAGGTGTCCCAGTCGTCATGTGGCGCCTCCCTGGTCATGAGGAGGACCAGAGATGTGCCGCTCCTATTAGGTAGATATTGACGTACCTTATGTGTTTGTCGGGCCTAATGAACTGCTTGCTAGTTGGATATGACCGCCATCTTGGTGATCCATGGTGTCGGGTCGGTCCTGATGGTGGTGCCATCGTGCGGGGGGCCTGCTGGCGGCGTAGCCACCGGGTGGCCTATGATGCCCTCGGTGGCGAGGCTGTTGTTGGCATTCCTGGTGGCGTCATGGTTGATACCGTCGTCGAGGGCGACGTCGGTCGATGTCGTTGTGACAGGTTGCTCCATGTGGGTTGAAGTTGACTTGCCTGGTTACTGTGGGGCTAGGGATGTCCTAACCTGCTATAGGGAGTGGGAAAGTGCGGGGACGGAAATTGGGATCCCCGCCAACTGCGGGGGAGGTAGGGTTAACACGAGAGGGGGCGCGATATAGAAATACGTCTGAAGTTTTTTCTTTTTTTTTTTCTTTTTTTGACAACAACATACATGAAGAAGGCCAAATTACAACAGTCATGCAACTAGATATGGAGGCATGCATCGAAGACGATGATGACAAGGATGAATTTGTTGATGAGTGGCAAACACAGGGGCATTAAAGACGTGCAAAGTGCTAGTTAGAGGAAGGACACAAGAGGTGTCGAAGAAGAATCACATTGGCAACCCGAAGGATGATGTGTGAAATCGTCGCCGGAGGTAGAGGCTGCTCAAACCCGGATCTCAAGTGGAGGCGTCGAAGTAACGGCAACAAAAGCGCCGCCACGCTGGAGCAAGGAGATGCAGGGCAGCCGCTTGTCCATGCAGTCCCTTGTGACCCCAAAAGAAAAATTTGAGCATCACCCCCACAAAATTTTTTAGGTATAGTGGAAAACAAGAAGAAGAGATTAAAGATGTTGCACCCTGCTAGAGTTTGAAGATGCATTCCCCCACCCCTTGGCCCCTACCAATCAATCTTGAGTAGAAGAGAGGACGGGCCTGTTTGTTTCCGCTTATCGGACGTGTTTGAGCCAAAAACGTGAAATAAACCCGCCAAACGACCGGCGTTCGACAAGCATGCAACGCAGGATAAGCGGCAATTTCAACGTGCGGTAGCAAAATCGCAAGAAGCGAGCATCGAGCCGCGTTGCGCTTATACGCAGTGCGCTTTCTCATCCCCGCGAGCCCAAACAGGCTGGTGATGTTTTGTTTTGTGGTCTGCCACTGCATGCAGGTTTGTCGGTAGAACCAACATAGGAAAGATTATTATACACATCATTGCACATAATGGACCAGAGCTACAATGGTTGCCCTGTATGCAAACATCAAAATACAAAGTTCAGTGTGTACATGTCATTCAAAATCACAAAGTAATGCGAGAGTGCTTAAAAGAGAGATACATACTGTTGCATCATCTCTGAACTGACCATGTGATCCTTTCAAAACGTACGAATAGACAGTGGCGGAGCTGACCACTTTTAGCGCCTAGGGCCACTAGAGTCACTGTCAAAGGGGTTGTATCACCTACAGTGTGTCTATAATACAAGTAGATATCAAAAGTAGCTTATAAATGTATTACTTTAGATTATATCTCAATTCCACGCTTATAAATCTACAACATCACTAATGAAGACATGACAAAGGTAAAAAGGAACATAAGTAACGATAATTTGACATTCAAAAATATTAGTGATACAATATAATAAATACATTAGATTTGTTTTTTTATGTTGTGAAAACATATCAGCTCAATATAATACAACTCCGACAAACACACACTTGCGCTAGTCATCACCGATTCTCGCGGTTCCACAACAACCGCTTGAACCGTCCGGCGTGGCGGCCCATCAAGGGCGGATGCTTCGAAAGTGCGGAGATCCGACCACTTCGTCGCCGCATGTCCCAAGAAGAACAAGGACAAGTACTCCGGCGAGAAGTACTACTCCAACAAGTACGACTCCGACAAAGCGCAAGGACGGTAGCGAGCACACCTCCGGCAAGTACAAGTCCAAGAAGGGATTCGACAAGGAGGCGATCAAGAAGAAGTACCTCATGCGTGCCAAGGAGCACAAGCACGCCTTCCTTGCCTCCCTCGGCGACCTCGACAACGACTCTTCGGACGGGCAATCTTCCTCAGCGATGAGGAGTCCGGCGCAAGGTTGAGGACAAGCTGAATGGACTTTGCTTCTTCACCGACTCCAAGCCCGGGGCTTCGCACCATGGCCCTCGATGGAGGCGGTGACCAAGCAATGCCAAGCCACCACGACAACGATTCTTCTTCCTCCGAGGTACCTCCTACGATCGAATCTCTCTCTGATGAGGTTGAATCTTTGGGCGTCGCGCTTGTGCGTCAAGAGAAGTTGCTTAAAGCGTGCGCTAGGGAGAAAAGGAGTACAAGGAGAAGTGGGAGATGGGCTGGACGGAGATAGAGTTGCTTAGGAAGCATGTCGATGTCTCTCGATGAGACGGAGTGTGATGCTTGTCTTTGTGCATATGTCTAGCATCATGTCTTTTGCGATCAAGTATTCGGCTTTGCTAGATGAGCATGTTGATCGAAGTCTAGGCCTGTCTTTGTTGAGTGCGTGCAAGTCTTGTCCGGACTTGCAATGAAGTTGGCAGAGAAGGCCGCCAAGCTTCTTTGTGCTTGAGAAGGCCAACTCGAGATAGCACCATGCTTTGGGATGTGCTAAGTGTGAAGCTTTGGAGTTGGAGCTCATGTCTTGTAGGCATGACAAGGGGAGAGTCGAAGAGGAGATCAAGTATCTTCGCTCTGTCTTGAGTTGGGTGTCTTGTGGAGAGCCGCAGCTTGGCATGATGATGAGTCGGTTCAAGAGGGGGGACACACATCGGGTTTAGGCTTTGCTATAGGTGGGAAGGGAGAAGTCATTTATGGCAAGGTTGGTCAAGGTAGTGGTTTGAGCTCGAGTGAGAAACCAACCAACACTCCAAAATTTACCAAGATTACTCCACCTGAGCCTACCAAACCCATTGTGCAAGATGGCATTCTCCAAGAGCCAACTAAGACTCCACCTCCCAAACAAGTGTGGCTTCCCAAACCGAACCACCTCAAGAACCCACTTGACACTTTACCCAGGATCCCTGAGGAAACCCTTCCTAAGGCCAAGACCACAACAAGAGTGAACCATCCACCCAAGAGAGTGAACCAACCACCACCTAAGAGAGAGGTGAGGTATCACTGTGAGTATTGCCAGAGAGATGGTCACTTGGTTGAGTTTTGCTTTAGGAGGAAGAGGGATGCTAGGCGTCGAGTGGAGTTTGAGAACCGTGACATGTATCATCCACCACTTGGCATGTATGAGAGGGGTGTGCGGTCGGTTCGAGGCGGTTTGCTAGGCTCGAAGGTAGGAGGCCTCGAGAGGTTTAGGCCACGTTTTGTGAAACCCTTTGGTGGTCGTGTGCTCGCGAAAGTGGATGTTGATCCTTGCTTTGGGAGTTTTGAGGTTGACAGGGAGGAGTGCACCACGCTTTGTTGTGCGTGGTGAGCACTTTGGGAAGAAGGGTCATGGGATGTTTTACGTGCCCTAACATCTATCTTGGGCAAGATGGTCAACACTGGTATTCTTCCAAGTTTACTAACCCCAGTGTTGTCTCATTTGCTCATCCCATGTTTTTCCAATGATGTAGGTGACTAAGTCTTGGGTTCCCAAGTTTATGCTTGTTAACCCTTTGGGATCCAAGACTTGGGTTTCTTTGTCCTCTCATGTGTAGGTATGAGGACATGGGGTGGAGAACATGTGCACGGTGTAACTTGATTCTTTGTCGTGGTGTGATCAAGGTTTGATGGTTGTCTACACCACTTTGATGGCCTCCAAGAGGCATGTGCTTTATTGTGACACCTACACACGGTCACGTGAGCTATCATATACACTCATGCCTTGTACATTCATGATTTCCCTACTTGTGGTATGAGATATTTGTTCACTTGCTCACTTGTATATTTTTTTGGCACATTTTGGTTCTATGTCTTGCTTGTGTATATACCATGGTAGGCTAGCCATCTTATTCATGATAGCTTTGTGTTATCTTGTGTATTATATGCCATGCTTGCTTTTTGTGCCCTTTTGTTTCCTAGTTTTCTTTTTTGCTAGGTGTCTTTGGTTGAGGGGGTTGGGAGTTTGCTATCCTTTTTGAGGGGTAGCTTTGTAGTTGATGTACAGATGTAGGTTTAGGTTTGTTTTTGCTTTTGTATCATACTTGCATATCATGAGCTTCATCTTTATATTGATCCGAATGAGGTTGTGCTTTTAGTAGTATGAATATGATAAGTGCTTCTAGCTTGAGCTCTTTTTAATCATGTGATGTATGTTATGAGCTGAGCAACTCTTTTCTAAATGTGAACTTGATTAATGAATGATGAAATTAAACCTTGGTTCACCCTTGAGCTAGCTTCTATCATGAGTAGGATGTTGAGATCCTTTGAGCTTTTATGTGTATCCTTGGTAGCTATGTCTCATGCTTTGATTCATTCACTTGCTTAGATTTTCATGATAATACCATGCTAAAACATGAAGTCTAAAGCTAAAGTGATGAAAAGATCGAGTGGGTCCATTTTGCCACACTTTGAAGTTTGAGACTGCTTTCACTTGCACTCGTGAATGAACTTGGACTTCATTGTGTTTGACCCAGACCATTGTCTTAAGCTAATCATTGCTCACGCATAGGCTTGACATGGTTGATTAGTAAGGCAAGGCAAATGTGGATAACCACTCGCATGCTCTCTTGTAACTTGTGAACCGCTGCAACTCTGAACTAAAATGAACACAAGTTTTTGCCAAAATGTCTAGCATGATGTCTGAACGCTGCTTGGGGTAGTTCACCCAGTTTACATGTTTGAGCACTTAGTTGATCTCCTCTCTACTTGTGCTAGGTGCTATGTTTGATGGTGAACCTCCTTTTTGCAAAACTCTGAAACTTGCTCAAAATGCTTTGTGCCATATTTCATATCATCTGATTAGCTTGAGCTCTGGCTAGCACTTGTAGTTTGTTGCTATGGTACCACTTTGAGCACTCTCTCACTCGGTTGAATATAATCTTGAAGCTTTGCATTGTGACATATTGCATTTCATAGCTTGATTAGTGCATGTGCCAACAAGGGGGAGAAAAAAGAAACAAAGACAAGAATCTTTGCATTTGTCCGGGGGAGTAGTACTTTGAGCTAGATGTGTAGAGCCTTTGCCTGTGTAGAGCCTTTGCCTCTGTCTTGAGGGTCTAGCTGCTTGTGTGTGAAAGTAATTGGTTTGGAGCTGTGCTAGTGGTGTTGAGCCTGTTCTACCTCTTCTTGAGGACTAGCGTGTCTTAGCTTGGTTGTGTCGAGCCTTTTGCCCATGTCTTTGGGAACCAAGTTTTTGCTCCATGTTTGCTATCCAGTGAGGTTGTCTTAGCTTTTGTTCACCTGGATGTGCTTTTCTCCTATCTTATTCTGTCTTTGTGTTGAATGTTGACAATGCACTCATCAAGGGGGAGATTGCGAACACATGGTTGATTTAGGTCGCATGTGTTTAGTTTTGTGATGTAGTGATTGTCAACAGTCAACATTCTCCTTCTATTTTCATTTTATCTTTTATGCTTCGGCTATGTTCATCGGCACACGTGGAGTGTGTCAAGACGATCTCTTGGTTCGTCTTTGTGCGGGTGTGGAGCTCGGAGATGGTAGCCGACGACGGCGAGGTGAAGGGGCCAAGGAGGGGGGCGTGCGGGCCGACGGACCGCGGGAGGTGAAGGACGGACGTGAGGCTTGGACCGAGGGACCGGATCGCCGGGCGGCTAGCCATGGTGGTCGACATCCGGGACATCGACGGATGCAAGAGGACGTGCGTGACCGTGTCGATCGGGTCAAGACGGCGAAGCGCAAAAGTGCAGCGGGGAGCTCGGATGACTTGGCGACTCGGGCGGTCAAGACGGGCGGCGACACGTGTCCAGGAGGTTTGGTGGTTTGTTCTCAAAACCATCGGCGCTGGTTTCGTGGTTTGGGCCTCAAAACCACGGGCGCGGGTTTCGCGGGTTTGGGCCTCAAAACCCGAGGTGTTCCGGTGGACGGAAGGACGGCACGTGGGCGGCATCGGGAGGTTGCGTGGATGCAAGGCTACCGATGAGGAGGCGCGGTGGCCGTCGGATCGAAAAATATCCGTGAGTCGACCAAAATAGCCCTAGGGTTAGTGGTTTGGCTCATATGTATCGGAGGGCAAAATAGGGATGAGAAATAAGGACCATATATAGAGGATGGCAGCCATCCTCCCCTCTTTGCCTCTCTTAATTTCGTTTTTATTTTCCCCCAAATTTTAGGGTTCTTGTTTAGAGGTCCAAGAACACCAATTTGGTGACACTTTGTGGTGATTTTCGTTGGGAAGGGGAGCCCCAAATCTCCCCGTCGCCTCCGGACGTTTTGGATCAAATTCCTTTTCTTTGTGCTGTGATTTTTCTCTGGAATTTTGGTTGGATCCCGTTTGTTCTTGTTTCTCTGTTTTGGTGGTGGTGTGCAGGACCGGCAGATTCAAGCATCAGGCCACGACACGAGGCTCTGCTCGGTGCCCACGCGCTGCACTAGGCAGGCAGCAGTAGCTGGTGGCGTCCAGGACCAAGGGCACTCACGGCAGCAGGCAGGCAGCAGCATCTGCCCTGGCCACGCGCTCGCGAGAGGAGGCCAAGGGCCGGCGGCACCTGGTGCCCTGCAAGTCACGGTCAAGGCAGGGACCGATCCCTGCTTGAGTTTTTGTGCAGCTCCCTGGCAGCGAGCAGCTGTTTGCTTTCAGCACTCAAGCACCGGCTTTGGGACTCATACAGCAGCAGCAGCGTTTTCGCCAGCAAGCAGCAAGCGGCAGGAGCAGCGGCAGCTTCTTCAAGGTGTTTGATGGAATGCCTCAATGGTTTTTTTTTTCTCTGTTGTGGGTAAGTAGGTAAGTGGTGCATTCTCAACTTGTCCAGTTCGCTGATTTGAGAAGGAGCAATCAGTGCTTGAGTTGTTTACAGGAATCAAGGTTCAGTTAGTAATTTCATTTTCTTGCATTCGTGAGCTAGGCTATCCTGTACTCCTCATTGGTGTAGCTTTTGTCTTTGCACGGTGAAGCACTACTTCTTGCAATCCTGAATTATTCATTGGAGCATTAATTTATTTTACTTTGCCATGAGTAGTATTCACGACATGCAAAGTGTTTCCATCTAGTACTAGCTGTATGGTGCTTGTGCTTCATCTATGCAGGTTGAGAGCTCATCTTTGTGTGTATTTGTTTAGCAAGCTTCTTTGACCCGTTTTGTACTCGTCCGTGCTCGATTTGATTTCCGTCTCTTGTGTTTGATTCATTGAGTCTAACACTTCGCGTTTGATATCTTGCTACCGCTTAGCACGTATATCACTCGTTTCTTTGTGAGTTCATTTTTTGAGGTTGGGGGTTGAGCCGATGACCCAAAATTGAAAAGGAAAATCGAGGCTCCCATTCACCCCCTCTGGTCGCCGTTTTTGGGTCCTTCATAATGACCTTATCAACACCGCCCAAACCTTGGTATTCCGGATCCAATCCTTCTTCAACATTTTTATCCGGGTCTCAATAAGAAAGATGCAAGGAACCTTAGTGCAAAATACCGGGAGGCGCATTCCTTTCTCTGTCTGCTATAGAAACATTTTTATACTTTGGTATCGGGCTGGTATGGGCTACTGATTGTAAGATGGACTGGACGTTTGGGCCTAATTAACCATGGCGGTTTTTTTATAAAAACCGCCACGGTTAATCAATTTACCATGGCGGTTATTAAAACCGTCACGGTTAATTAAAAAAAGACCGCCACGGTAAATCAAGCCATTTTTGTGGCGGTTTTCCAAATGTCCGCCCGCGAAAAAATCATTTGGAAACGTCGTGCAAAATCATTTATGTAGTAAACACTTGTCCAATTTGAAGCACATATAAGCATCTTATCATATCCACTAGTCCACGAAAAATCATTTGGAAACGTCGTGCAAAATCATTTATGTAGTAAACACTTGTCCACTTGAAGCACATATAAGCATCTTATCATATCCACTAGTCCACTACATGTACGTATAAGCAGCACGAGAAAAGGAGAAAAAAAAGAGAGTCAGATTGTTTTTTCTAGTCAAAGTCATACATCTGCACCCTGATCACACCCTGATCTCCCGTACTACGTTTGTCGTCAGCTGCTTGGAATTCGATCTCAATTCAATCCTCCTCGTTGGTATCCTGGACGCACGGCGGTCGCAACAAACACGAGAAGAGGCAGCCCAAGTCCCTGCAGATGGCTCCACACAAGCGCCCCACGGCGCTCCCCTGCCGCCGCCGACGGCGGCTGTCGTCCCAGGTCCACGTCCACGAACTCATCGCCCTCCTGCTGTTGCTGCTGCGCAACCGGCCGCAGCACGGTGGCCGCTGATTGTGACATCGATCTCGCTCGTACGACGTCCACGAAAAGATCAAGTAACAACGCCCTGTACTATTTGCGTATATAGCTGGATGGATCGATCTCTAATTCGCGATCGAGTATGTACCGGGCGGGAGTCGATCGATGGCTGCAGCAGCTACCTGCCTGATTAATTTGCTGATTATAAAGGCATGCATCTATCCTAGTCGTACGATTCCGATCGCGACAGGCTGCCGGATTACGAAGCGGAGAACGTGTACGTACGTGACAGAATTTTGTTACTCTTGTTCCTAGTCGATTTCAACTTGTGGCGGCCGAATTCGAATTACGAACGAACTTGTTTTCGATCGCATGGGCTTTACTTGGGCTAGAAACGGTTGGCTAGATGGGCTGGCTATAAGACGGTCGTTGGTTGGGCCATTGGAAGTTGAGATGGATTTTTCCTCTTTTCATCAAATTACACATTTCATGTTCATTTTTGTTTTGACAATTTCGGGTCTTACACTTTGGAAGTTATCGCCGTGTTCGCTTCTCTGGCTTATCTTATCTCAGCTTATTCTCTCTCACATGATATTATTCAATAAGCCAAAATCAGCATTAAGCTAAAATCTTTATTTTTCCCAATCTCTAATGATTACTCGGCTGTTTCTTTTTTTTCACACGGCTGTTGGATTTTTGTGGCCTGGCCTGGCACGTGTGTCCTGGCCCATGGTTGCGAGCGACACTCTGCGGCCTGCCCTAGCCGTGTTTTGTTCTTCTTTTTTTTTCTGTTCCTGTGGTATTTTTTTTCTGTGGTATTTTTTTTTTTTTTTTTTTTTTTTTTAGTATTCTTGCTTTTTGTCAATTTCAGTTTCAAGTTTTTTTTCATTGTGTACCCTTTTTTTCAGTATCATTATTTCATCTTTTGATAGTACGTCACATACAAAGAAAAATTAGCCCCTATTTGGTTTATTTAGGGTACACCTCCCATCCACTCTGTTGCATAGTTTCTAGTTTTGAAGTATAAAAACTGAACAATGATGGTGAACACACAAATTAGCTGCACATAAATTAATATATTAATATATATGCTGCAACTTTTAAGAAAAGTCAACAATTGAGGTTCAGATTCAAAACGTTCAATAAAAAATATCAAAAGGACTATGTATTGCAAATTGCTCAACAAAATATTTATTTCAAGAGCTCAATCAAGGAAACTAAAAAAAAAAAATGTTTTTTCCTCTTATCCGCTTCAAATCTAACCCAAAAAAAAAAAAAAACCGTGGGTGGGTTGTTGGGGGGGCGTTCAGTCCGTCATCGCTTTATGTCCAATTCTTGGATTGACATTTTTTTATTGCGAAGTTTGTGAGATGTGGCATCTTTTTTCTCTCAAAAAAAGCGGAGCAATATATAACTAACCAATGAGGTGAAAATAAATATGAAATAGTAATATATAACTAACCAATGAGGTGAAAATAAATATGAAATAGTCTGAGATAAGATTATTCGACTAGTGTTCTGATTTGTCGCTGCTCTAGTATACTCAATATATAGGACAACAACATCACAAGGTAGCAATTCAAATATAGCTTAGAGCAACTCCATGAAACTCTCTATATCCTCTCTTATTGATAGGAATAGAGATTTTGGTGAAAACACCCTCCAAACAAGTTCTTTAATTAGATGTTCAAATATGACCATTCTCTATTTCAAATTCCTCGCTAGCCAAAGATGAAGAGTAGAATGGTTCTTTTTAGAGTGCGCATAAGATATATATTTTTTGAAGTTCGAAAAGATATAGAGAGACTTTTATTATTAAAAAATGGCTCTTCAAATGATGACGAGTCTTGATATATCAACATTTTGAATACATGGCGCTCTCTACATCTTTTCAACCTCCAACAACTTTTCTATATCATGTGTACCCTCTATGACATATTTAGAGCTCTAATTAAAGAAGTTGTTGGAGGATATTTTTAATGCAACTCTCTATTTCTACACTATCAGTAAATAGAGGATAAGGTTTCCACTTAGCTTCCTGGATTTGTTTTAAATTAAGTTGGAACATGCATGTTTGAGTTTGAACTCAATAAGAATCGTCATTAGGCTTGATATTCGTAATACTAGATCACATGCACTTTGTGATCAATCTCAAGATCTATTATAATTGGATAAATCTTTACATAGACATTTATAAAAGTTTGTGCCGGTGCATGTGAAGTCAATTCTAGGGATTGGTTTATTTAGAGAGAGTAGTAATAACGATTCAATCTCAAACTAAAGTCCGAATTTTCAGAAAAAAATCAGCTTAATTACATAGCTTGTCCAAATTTGGAACCTCCAGATATGCTCAAAAGTGAAAAAGCAACTTCAACAGTTGTGCAAGGGTTTGCATTGGTAAAATTTACAAAAAAAAAAAAAGATAAGAGCGGTCTCCAAAAAGTTTTGCAAACGAGTTTGCATTTTAAAAAACTTGGCAATTTTCTCCCCCTGAACTTCCAAATCTTCCAAGCCATATCTCGCTTTGCAATTGCTCCCACGCACGTGCAAAGCATCTCCCGCGGCGGCGGAAGTTTCACTGCGCGTGACCTCCTCCCTGTACCGTTCTTCTTTGCGCGACCTCCTCTTGCTTCCGTTCTTCTTGGCGCCGTATTGATCAATCTCAATATAACACCCAACCCATGCGGGACACGATAGGTTTGAGCATCCCTGAATTGTCGCGTCAACACAAGTGAACGTAATTTTGTCACGTACGTCATATGCATGTTGGCATGACCAAAAGAGTTAAAAAAATTAAGTGTTTTTAAAAATAAAATCTAACTAAGAAATGGATGAAAAATCTTGTTCAACGGCGGGCTGGGATAGTGGTTGTATGCACCATCGTATCGTTATCCTCCGGCGTGAGCCGCCGCCGCAACTCCTTCGTATCGTTAGATCTGATCTGACTATCTCTGGACGTTCGAGTGGCTCATAAAAACCCTATTCCTTTCAGCCCCGATCGATCTTAAGTTGCAGTTCTTTGCTGGCCGAAGTTGGGCACATCTTCTCCGACGGTATGCGGCTTCTTGCTTGGAGGAGATCGAAGCCGCCGGCTGACAGGCTGAGGCCAGCGACGCCGCGAGTCTTGTCGCAGACGGAGTGGGACAAGGAGAAGCCCACGCGCAGCTGGGCTATGCTCTGCAACGAGGAGGCGCTGCAAATCTACGAGGAAGACGGCGACAAACTGGCGATACAGCAGGCGCAGGACCTCTTCCTCCGCGCCCTCTGCACCGGCGCCGACGAGAAGACCATCTTCCACGCGTGGATCGCCCTGGAGCTGGGCCACGGAGACGTCGCCGCCGCCCGAGCCTGCTTCGACGAGTGGCGGCGGCGTGCCAACGGCTGCCGACGCTACACCGACTTCTGGTGCGACTACATCAGGTTCGAGATCGAGCACGGGGAGGCCGCGCGGTCACGGTTCGTCGCCGATGTCGCCTTGCACGCCTGCCCGCGTGAACCCGTGCTGTTCGCGCTGTACGCCAAGATGGAGCTGCGACGAGGGTGCGACAGCCGCGCGCGCTACATCGTCAGATGCGCCCAGGACATCCTCACCGCCGACGTCTACCCTGTCGACGAGGAGGCTGCGAAATGGGTAGCCGACGATGTGGAGCGGTACCGACAGTACCTCCGTGATGAAGCCGCAAAGAGGCCGACGATTGTTGATGTGTTCAGGTACCTCGTCTGCGGCAGGGACTACTCACCGTAGCATTGGTGGTATAGCTATTATAGGGTTTGTTGGTTCTTGCTTACTGCATCTATCTGTAGTTCATAGTAGACATCTATATCTTTCTTTTTTCAACTCAATAATAATGCTCGCATTTAGGCTTGATTATTTGTAATAGTAGATCACGTGCGCAATCGATACGAGGCACTTCGAATAATGACTTTGTGATCAATCTCAACATAGTAGATGAATGACTTTTACTCCGCTCCATTCACCCTTCACTCCCGGTTATGCAAACCAGAGTACGGGTTGGGGAGTAAAAGTAGAGTAGGATCAATCTTTACTCCCTGGTTGGCAATATCAACCGAGTAAAGGTCCAGCTTAGGCATGTGAGGTTAGACATTTACCCCCGGTTGATATTAGTAATCAGGAATAAAGGTTTTTTTTTTTATTTCAATTAATGATTTGTTTTGTTTTTAAAATAGGTTTTAGAATACGATTTTGCGGTGTCAATAATATATGCAAACGTGCACACATATACGAGCCAGTATATACTTTTTTTTCCTTTTTGTTTCATTTCAATTTTGCTGCCAAACAGAAAAAAAAACTTGCTATAATCAACAATTTTCACAATTCTTGTCACGAACATGACACTATAGTACTCTTGGTACATATAACCATGACTTAAATTATACATAGATCAGAGAGCACAATGTTCAACAAATCAATCTTTATCTAGATTCTAGCTATCTTGCATATATGTGGAACATGGAAGGTTTGTCCAAAATGCCTTTAAAAAGTTTTATAGGCATCTAAAAAATGCCTTTATATGTGGACCATGAAAGGTATTTTGAAAAAAAAAAATGCCTCAAAAACCTTTTAAGTCTGGTTCATAGCCGGCATTTTCAATAATGTCTCAAAATATCTTTAAAGGCATTTTTGCCACTTTTGAAGGCATTTTTAAATGCCTTGTATAAAAGACCATGTTGTAGTGATAATGAAGTCACAAGAGCGAAGCCGCAATGCCACAAATGTAAGAAACTAGTCCATAGCGCGCTGTTTCAAGGCTACATCTAGATCCGCCACCGCAGGTCTTGACGCCTTTAATTGTCTAACACAACAACACATAATGTGTGTTACGAAAAAGCACATGTACACAACGGTGTTTTATGTTTGAAACACACAGATAAGACATCTTTCATGGGAAATACAATACTCTTAGTTGTAGTCTAAAGAACAGAATTGCATTGCATGGACGAAACTACACAATTGCTTGGCCTCTGCAACCATTTCTCTATGGTATAGAAACAAAAGAAAGAAACACACAAATCGCTACAAAATGGCAACAAAAAAGAAGAGCATAAATATGCAAAGCTTTTCAACAAATACGGCATCCGCTCCCGTCCCAAGTCCGCTTTTGTTTTTGGAAGCATTGCGTTGTCCAAGATTGGATCTTCACCAAGGACCGGATAGCTCCCCTGCAGAGAACCGATGGGGCATGTGACTTGCCGGGCAATTAGTTCGAGTGTTATCAATTAGCTCGAGTGGGTCTCGGCAAATAAGACTCGAGCAAAAGGAGTGCAAAGGCAAGAGATCCAATGACCTGCACCAATTCGTAGAGAAATGAATGATTGACAATGATGCAACCCTTGCTAATTAGATAACACATGGCGCCGACAATTTGTCAAGCCACACAACCGATATCCATGGGGAATGTGTGAAAGAGGCAATGCGAATATGGGCATCTCAAATAGAGATGCCATGAGCAACAAATGCAGAATCGAACCAAATTAAATTTGAAGCTCAAAATCATAGGAAAGAGATCGATGCATATACAAAATCAAAGCAAAAACTGCATAAGCATGGAACATGTCATTTGACACCAATAGGCAAAAATTTCTAACTATAACAAAGAGGGCAAATAAAAGGGCCACACGGACAAACCTTTGCATGTAAATATTGATGACAGAATTCCACCTGAACCGGACCGACTACATCTAAGCTAGATAACAACGATGTCACTCCTCTATTGAAATCGACCAACAAAACACCTTTAGATATATGCATCTCTCGTAATAGGTTTTAAGCACCGAGTTTAGTCATAGTATGTCACGGATGTTAGGCAAGTTGTAAGGTTAGGGACTTAGGAGGTTGCGGGAAGTAGGCAAGCAAGATTGTGTGGACCATTCATCCAATTATCTCGTATGATTGTTCTTAGCAATCAGCGCACAAGCCAAAAGGAATGAAATCTCTCGCATATTCGAGGGAAACTAAGAACGAGCAACCTATTGGCCTTGTCCTCGATTTACTTTTGTGAAACAAAGGTATCTTTTGACAAATGCACAGCTTGCCCTCGTTATAAACTAACAAAATGTGGGAGACGGGGGAATCTTTTTTAGAAATATGTTGGGACAATCTATATCAATAGAAGAAACGGCTATTTGGTGCTAGCTTTGCAAAGAGTGGAACCCAATCCATTCATAAATATTTGCCGGTCGGTGTACTATTCTTATGTAATAGAACCACATTCTATCCGAACCGACAAAGTTTTATTACAAGGATGGAAGGTAGGCAAACTAAATTTTTAAATAAATCACTAAGCAAAGTTCTACCATTATCTCCAAGAAAAAGAAACATATCACACCTAGTTCGACCTCTCCCCTTACACAAATAGCAGCTCTACAGATATGCATAGGAAGACAAATAGAAAAAGGAAGCATCATCCTTTGTTATGAGTTATGACATGGGCATGCAAAACAAACCGCACATAATCCAAATTACCTTGCCGCCGTCCGATCATTGGTAGGCAATTCATCCATGTTTTCAATTGGTATTCATCCATGTTTTCAATTGGTAGACCCTAGCAGCAAGCCACCCGCCATGTCACACATAAGTCATAAGGATGTCCTTGTCAAGAGGAAACATAACAAGGTATCAATACATATAATTGACAGACAGAACCTTGTCTCGCATACTAAGAAGAGAAGTAGGTAGGGTGGCACCATATGTTTGGTGCCGCTTATTTTTTTCTTAACACAAAAACCAAAAGTTGCCTTGAGGAATGTAATCGCATTAGAACCAAATGCACCTACCCGATAGTATTGCTACAGCCTGCCGGCTTGCCTCGAGCCTATAAAGCTTAGCAAGTATATAAATTAGTTTCCAAATAGCGATATCCCTGACCGATGTTGACCCAAACTCCATCCTGTGGGGACTCAGAGGGAAAACTAATAAGTACACCAAACCAATAATCATATCCAAAAAGTAGGGGAAATGCCACTCCTATTTGCATCCTTGATAAGTCGCTCTCTGTGTCCTTGTCCAAGAGCCTTTTACATATGTCCGCTTCCCATCGCTTATTTATTTCGCAAAACTAAAGTCATAGTATGCTTAAGATGCATGTTCTAAATTTCATAGCGTCTTAACCGAAACATGGAAAACAATTGAAGAAAGATTTTCAACACCTAATAATAAAAATGTAGATATACGCCGTAAAAGATAATCGCCACAAGGTTGGAACCTCACACGCATGCTCAAAAAATGCCAAGGAGTCCCGAATGCTTGCAGCCCGCAAAGGCCCGGGCTTCACGACCAAAGAAAGAATGGAGTTCTTCAAGAGTTTTGGCGATTGGGACCTGCAAGTAGTAATAAAAAAAACTTTTAGGTGTGCATGAGACCATAAAGGTAATTAATTAGCATACAAATGTATTTCGTTGTCTTAATCGGATACACTAATCATTGTGGTCTTGAGGATGCATAAGTAGAAGCGCAAAGGCACAAAATCAAATACCACCATTGATTAAAAAAATATATTTAGTTCTTGAAACTTCAAAGATAGCAATCTAACATTTTAACTTTTTAAAGGCAAAATTAAACAAAAAAAAATGGGTGAAGGTGTTTCATGGTTTTCATAAGTTTAGGCTTTTCAAAAGAATTTTTGCATTGCGTATAGCAAAAGAACTACAACTTAAGTATATGTCCTTTTCAAAGAATCGGATAGGTTGTTCTAACATCATGGGAAGAGAAAACACGTAAGAACCTAAATGGATCTAGTGACAATGTATACATTAGTCTCTTATGAAGGTAAAACTAAAACCCTATATAATTTTTTTCCAAATCGCGCTTTAAAGTGAAAACACTACCCAACCAATGAAAATATCGATAGACAAAAGATTAATTACGCAGCAGCAACAAATTGATTCCTAACCTCACAACCTTTTATGTGTTTTCTTTTAGACAAAAGAATATGCAAGTGGCTACAAATTGATCCCCTACCTCACAATCTTTATGTGCTTTCTTTTCAATTTCAGATGCATGATGTATAGGCTTTACCTACTTAAATAGTGTATAGTATGTTGTTTTGTCCTTACTCCAAAGTTGAATGCTATTGTGTAATTTGGTTTCCACATATGATGACAGATTGACAGGGGATCTTGTCGCCCCGCTCAAGAAGTATCGAGAGCAACCTCACAAGACCCAAATTGGCTAGCGATACTAATCTCCTCGCCACATTCCTCAATTAGTAAGGAGAGCAACATTACCGCATTACACAAAAGGCTATCGATACTCTACATTCCACACCACATGCTAACAAAAGCTTTGTTGCGACAAAATTTGTTAGCATACCAAAGAAGCCATACCTTGTTGGTCTTGACCGGCATGATATCATCCATGGTGAAGTCCTCCTTGGTGATGGGACACTTGCCATGGGCTCGAATGTGGTGGTCATCGCCACCACGACACCTAATTTAGCACGTAAAGAATTTCCCAATAAAAATTAGCAAATACGAGATCCGAGACCAAGGTACGGACCTCAATGTAGCTCTCGATGAGCCGCCGCCAAGAGTAGCCCCGACTTCTTCGACACCACCGCTCATCCGCACCTCGCGGAGACTACGGAGAGAGAAGTTTACACACGGACGGTTAGCTCGCTATTGGCATTTCTTAACGCAATCAAAGGAAAACAGGTATAAAACCCATCCCCAATAAGAGCGTCGAAATGCGCCGACATTCCTAAGTAAACCACCATGTCGGTGATCCAAAATGGAATCATCCAACGGGATAGATCTTGCCATCTTAGATATTCATCCATAAGCGCACGGATCTATCATTGTAGCATTTCACCCTAAGTATTCGTGGTATCGTTATTTATATTTTCCCAAAGGAAGGCATGTGATTAATAAATTAGCATGGCATCCTAATAGAGGAACATGTGTTTGCTTAGACCAAAATGTTCATAACAGGGGTAAGCAATAATGGTTCATGGATAGTGTGACACACACTTAAGAATCCACCAAAGAAAAAGGATAAAGAAAATAGATAAAGAATAAATGAATAAATGAATAACCTAATGGAGTAGTTCTAATGTATCTAGTCATGGCCATACAAATGAATAGTTAGGATCATATGCAAACCGATTTAATCATGGTTAGGTCTAGGATAGCGGGAGACTCCCCGGATACCATACGGCCCGATAGGAAGCATTTACGAACTCCTACGTAACATACTAACGCGGGGGGATTTCAAGGGGATGGCCAAGGCTTGTCACGACCAAGCCGCCTACCCCCAACCGTGGCATGCCCTCATATCCGCAGGTGTCGTAATACCCGAGCACCATGCCCGCATATTAGAGCACTACTCTTGTCCCCCAGATCCCCACTCGCCGAATGGACGGACTAGAACAAGAGCAAACCCGAAGGAACAACGAACCGATATCCCACCTCTAATCAAGTTAGGCATATGATGATCGATGAAGAAATGTGATGAACATGTCAAGATTATGATATGTAAACTATATGCTAGTTCATATACCAACACAAGAACATGAACAAAACTATACTCTAGTTCATAAGTTAGGCCAAGAACATAGATATAAGACTTGTAAATAGAAGAATGCTCCATAGAGTAGATGTATTACCAAAGTACTTTCTTCTAGGAGACAAGCCCTCCTTGTAGCTCTTCTACTCCAAGTGTTAGTATAAAAAGGTTTAATTTTACTCCCTTTATGGTAGTAAGTTGACGGGAAAATATGTCGTTGGTTACCGCCAACACTCGCTCGATGGATCGAGAAGCGACTATGAAAATAGTAACCGAATGCGTAGATAACGGAAGCCATGACACCGCTGCCGCCGCCTCGCCGGGGCCACCCGCCCGCCGGCCCCTAGCTCGGGGCGGCGCGCCAAGGCCAGACGATGCGAAAGCGCCCGCCCTAGCCGCCACTTCGCCCGCGCCGGGATGAGCGGATGACGGGCGCCATCTGCAACGCCGCCAGGCGTGCTCGCCCCGCCTGAAGATCTCTTGTTTGGTTTTGGCTAATTAGTGACACCTAAGGACTAATCTCTCAATGCTAAGTGTGTGACATGATTGGAGATTGGCCGTGCCGGAGTTGGTGTGTGGTGATCATGGATGAAGGGTCAAGGTGATCCAAAGGATGATCAAGCATGCAACTCGGTGGAGTTTGGAGATCAAAGTCCCCAAGGCAAAGGTATAACCATAGGGCTTTTGATTTCACACCCAAGACACTATAGAGAGTGTGGGTGGTTATAGGATCGATAAGCCGCACTATAAAGAGGGGAAAAACTTTCGTACATATCGATCCTCACGTGCCTTTAGGTTCAAGTCTCATATGCATGCATTCTAACCTAAAGTGCTAACTCCGTCCTTGTCGGAAATGGTTTCAAAAATGCTAACACATGGTGTCGAGGTGTTGGTCGGCACAACCGGAAGTGCGTCCGGTCAGGCTGCAGAAACCGTGGGTTTCCTCCCAACGGCCACATTTCGTGGTGTGGGGTATTTATACCCCCTTGGCTGCCTCTTGCACTCTCTCTTGGTCATTTGAATCATTCCTAACATCTTTGAGCAAGCAAGCAAGCCTCCCTCCTCTCTCATTCTTGATTTGAGCTTCATTCTTGAGAGAAGAGTGATCCAAGTGCATTGCATCGAAGTTCTTGCATCTAGAGGCACTTGGGGATCGTGGTTGTGACGGTGGATTTCCTGTTATTTTGGAGGCACCGCTCCTAGCCGGCTTGGTGAAGTGGTGGAGGCGTTGGCAAGAGAAGGTGATTGTTCTTGGCCACCTCCGGTTGTTTGTGAGAGGATTACGCACTCCTCGTCGGGAAGACAAAGTGCAAGGAATACATTGCTCGTGCTTTGGGTACCACACTTGTTGAGTGGTGTGTTGAGGCTAGCAAGGGCACCGCCTAGCTCAAACACCATCCTTGTGTTGGTCGGCACAACCGAGACTAGCTTGTCGGTGTACAAGTGAACTCCGGTGAACAAATCGACTTGTTCATTGTCTCGCTTGTGGATCATCACCATCGTGTGATTGAGTGCTCATCTTGTTCCCGGTGATTGGTTGACATCCTCTACACGTCGGTATAACAAGCCTCTCAACCCTGCAACTATCACCGCCTTCGCAAAAGTGCCAACACCACCACGTGTACATCACCATGTGCTCGTGTGTTAGCATTTTCACAAACAATTTTGAAGGTCGGGTTAGCTCTCTAGGTTAGAATGCATGCAAATGGTTTTGAACCTAGAGGCACATGAGGACCGATATGTACGATAGTTTTCCCCTTTATAGTACGCTTTATCGATCCTATAATCACCCACACTCTCTATAGTGTCTTGGGTGTGAAATCAAAAGCCCTATGGTTATACCTTTGCCTTGGGACCTTTGATCTCCGAAAACTCCACCAAGTTGCATGCTCGATCATCTTTTGGATCACCTCGATCCATCCTCCATGATCACCATGCACCAACTCCCGCATCGACCAATCTCCAATCTAATCAAACACTTAGCATCGAGATTAGTCCTTAGGTGTCACTAATTAGCCAAAACCAAACTAGAGATCTTCAATCTCCCCTTTTTGGTAATTGGTGACAACCCGCATAAAAGGTTTTATGATTAATGTTTTTGAACATACAACGGTTGTCCAAGCATTTTGCTTACAATCATAGGATTGAACAATCATCATAGTTCGGTTTTTGGTAGCATGAGCTCCCCTACATGTATGCCACGAAGTTTGGAACGAAGCATTGCATACATGTATGAATATTGAAATTGAGGGTGAGCTATGTTACCAAAATGATGCTTAGTGTGAAAGAGATGGACCTTTGAAGCGTGATACCAATCGAAAGTTGCGCCATTTTCACCATACAAGCATCAAGGTAACTAGATTTTCATCAAAACTCAAAGTACCACGTGAGATCACATTATAAGCAAGGTACTTGAATTAAGAGCGAATTTAGAAAATCTAGTTAGCTCCTATGCATGCTAGTTATCAACCACTTGTAAAGCATCTTACTCAACTAGCATACACCACACAAGCATGTATATATGGAATTTAAATACATGTGCAATGAGCAAGTCATATGTTAGTGCACAAACAAATGCAACAAATGCAACAAATTGTTTATGAGCTTGCTCCCCCTACTTGTGTGAACCACTTGTTAAACTCATGAGCCACATGAGAGATTTTCAAAAACATGTGAAATTTTTAATGTTCCAAAAACCTTTTATGCACTAATCTCTCCCCTTTGTCGATAATTTCCACAAAAGGTATGACCATGTTGTGTTATGGAAGAGAGAATAGTGCTCAAATTTGGTCAAATTTGGATCACTTGTCAAACATATACTTCGGTTTGTACCAAAGACAAGCTTCTTCACACCTCATGACAAGGGTTATCTTGCCTATGTTGAAGCATATGTGTGAAAAGATAGCCAAATTCAACACTTGAGATTGCAAGCCCATACACATGTCATATGTCATCACTAGATCAAACAAGCATAAAGAGCAATAGTGATGGCATACATACATTGAAATCCTTTTATTTTCCATGAAAGCTTCCTAAGGCACAAGTTATATGTCTATATGTTCTAACAAGTCCTTAGTTATCATGAATGCCATGCCAAACAATGATACCTTTGCTTTGCTTGATGTAGGGGCATGTCACGATAGTGAGGTGCATTCAACTCATATTGGAGAAGTCAAGGATGTTCAACTCATTTCTTAGCTTGCAAAACCTCTTCTCATCTAGTGGCTTTGTAAAGATATCGGCCAATTGATCTTGATTGCCAATAGGTTGGATAGCAATGTCACCCTTTTGTTGATGATCTCTAATGAAGTGATGCCTTATGTCAATGTGCTTGGTTCTTGTATGTTGAACCGGGTTTTGTGTCATCTTGCAAGCACTCTCATTGTCACAATACAAAGGCACATGATGGAAATCAAACCCATAGTCCTTCAAAGTTGATCTCATCCATAGCAATTGAGCACAACAACTACCGGCACTAATGTATTCGGCCTCGGGCGGTTGAAAGTGTCACACCGGTTTGCTTTTTGAGGACCAAGATACTAGAGATCTTCCTAGGAATTGACAAGTGCCACTTGTGCTTCTTCTATCAACCTTGCATCCTCCATAGTCGAGTCCTAATATCCAATAAGCTCAAAGTTTGACCCCTTGGGATACCATAGCCCAACATTTTGTGTGTGCTTCAAGTACCTCAATATTCTTTTTGATGCGGTGAGATGACTCTCTCTAGGTGAGGATTGAAATCTTGCACACTTGCCAACACTAAACATCACATCGGGCCCGTGGTCACATAGAGTAAGCTTCCAATCAATGACCTATAGTACCTTTGATCAACCATATTGCCACTTTCATCATTGTCTAATGATCCATTGGTACCCATTGGTGTATTGATGCCCTTGGCATCTTGTAATCCAAACCTCTTGACCATGTCTCTAATGTATTTCCCTTGACTAATGAAGGTGCCATTCTTCATTTGCTTGATTTGAAGACCAAGGAAATATGTGAGCTCTCCAAGCATAGACATTTAAACTCTTTTTGCCATCATCTTGGCAAACTCTTCACAATACTCTTGATTCATTGATCCAAAGATGATATCATCAACATATATTTGCATCACAAACAAATCATTGCCAATCTTCTTGGTGAATAGAGTAGTGTCAACTTTGCCCATCTTGAAGCCTTTCTTGAGTAGGAAGTCTCTTAACCTCTCATACCATGCTCTAGGTGCTTGCTTCAACCCATACAATGCCTTGTTCAACTTGTACACATGGTTGGGATGATGGTAATCTTCAAAGCCGGGTGGTTGCTCAACATACACTAGCTCATTGATGAAGCCATTGAGAAAAGCACTCTTGACATCCATTTGATAGAGCTTGATGTTGTGGGCACATGCATAGACCAATAGAATTCTAATTGCCTCTAATCTTACAACCGGAGCATAAGTTTCACCAAAGTCAAGACCCTCTACTTGAGTGTAACCTTGTGCAACTAGCCTTACTTTGTTTCTCACAACAATGCCATCTTCATCTTGCTTGTTCTTGAACACCCATTTGGTTCCAATGACATTGTAGTCCTTTGGTCTCTCTACCAATTCCCAAACTTTGTTTCTATCAAAGTTATTGAGCTCCTCTTGCATTGCAATGACCCATTCTTCATCCTTCAAAGCATCATCAACCTTTTCGGGCTCTTCTTGTGACACAAAAGCAAAGTGTTCATAAAAAGATGCTAGCCTTCCTCTAGTTTGCACTCCACTTGCAATGTCACCAACAATTTGATCAATTGGGTGATCTCTAGCTATGCTTGAGCTTTGGAGTATTGGAACTTGATTGCTTGAGCTTGGTTGATCACTTGTTGTTGCTTGAGAAGATGTACTAGCTTGTTGTTGATCTTGTACTTGAGCACCACTAGCTTGAGTGATTTGCACTTCATCTTTGTCATCATCAACTTGTGTTGGCCTAATATCACCAATGTCCATGCCTCTCATAGCATTCACCAATTGAGTTCCACTAACATCATTGAGGTTCTCATCTTTATCTTGGGACCCATTGGTTTCATCAAACTCAACATCATGGACTTCTTCTAGCACTCCACTTGAGTTGTTCCACACTCTATATGCTTTGCTTGTGGTGGAATAGCCAAGTAAGAAACCTTCATCACACCTCTTGTCAAACTTGCCAAGTCTTGCACCTTTCTTCAATATGTAGCATTTGCACCCAAACACTCTAAAGTATGCAATGGTTGGCTTTCTTCCATTCAATAGCTCATAAGGTGTCTTGTTCATCATGGGATGGCAATACAACCTATTGATGTAGTTACATGCGGTGTTGATTGCTTCGGCCCAAAATGATTGACTCACATTGTACTCACTAAGCATTGATCTTGCCATCTCAATGAGAGTCCTATTCTTCCTTTCAACTAGGCCATTGGATTGTGGTGTGTACTTGGCTGAAAGTTGATGCATGATTCCATAATCATCACATAGCTCATCAACTCTTGTGTTCTTGAACTCACTTCCATTATCACTTCTCACTTTCTTCACTATGATATCAAACTCATTGTGCACCCTCTTGAGAAATGTCTTGAACAATGAATATACATCACTCTTATCATTGAGAAAGAACACCCAAGTGAATCTTGTATAGTCATCCACAATCACAAATCCATACTTGTTGCCACCAATGCTTGTATATGCGGTTGGGCCAAACAAGTCAATATGGATCAAGTTAAATGCCTTGCAAGTACTCATGAAGCTCTTCTTTGGATGAGTATTGGCAACTTGCTTGCCAGCTTGACATGCACTACATAGTTTGTCCTTGTCAAAGTGAACATCCTTCAAGCCTCTTACTAGATCATCATGTGTCACTAACTTGTTGAGTTGCTTCATGCCAACATGACCAAGTCTTCTATGCCATAGCCAACCCATGCTAGATTGAGATATCAAGCATGTGCTAATTTGAGTCTCACTAGCACCAAAATCCACAAGGTAGAGGTTGTCAAATCTTATTCCCTTGAAGATCAAGCTTGAGTCTTTTGTATTCACTATCTCAACACTATCTTCACCAAAGATGCACTTATAACCAAGATCACAAATTTGTGCCACCGAAAGCAAATTGTACTTCAATATGTCCACTAGTGCCACATTTGATAGAGTCAAATCATTGGTTATTGCTATCTTGCCTATGCCTTGTATCTTGCCACTCTTGCTATCACCAAATGTAATGGGCTTGCCATTTTCTTGAGTTGAATCAATAAGGTTGAACTTTCTTGCATCACCGGTCATATGTTGAGTGCACCCACTATCAAGGATCCAATGATTTCCTCCAATCTTGTAATTCACCTACAAGCAAATAAGTAAGACTTAGGTACCCATTTTCCCTTGGGTCCTTGGAGGTTAGCAACCAAAGCCTTTGGTACCCAAATTGCCTTCTTCTTTGGGCCAACAATGGGTGAACCAACAAATTTTGCCTTGACACCCTTCTCACCCTTGGTAAGCATATAATAAGAATCAAAGGTGATGGAAGGCACTTTTGTTGCCTTATTGTTGCTAGTGTTCATTTTAGCACATTTTTGCTCTTGATGCCCCACTTGCTTGCATCTATTGCAATAGGACTCATTGCTCTTCACAAAGCTAGGCTTTGAAGTAGCAAAGGCCTTCTTGCCCTTCTTGGGGACATACCCTAAGCCTTCCTTGTTAAGAAAAAACCGTTGGCTACCCAAGCACTTTAGCAAGCGGGCATCCCCACCATAAGCCTTCCTCAAGGAGTGGGTGAGCTCATCCACCTCTCTTTTGAGAGTCTCATTCTCAACCTTTAGTGATGAATCTAAAATTACTCTATCACTACTAGTAGAGCTTGAGTGGGTTGATGTGGATGTGGAAGGAATAGATGGTTCTTCAACATCAACCACAAAGGGTTCATCTATGATGTCACATGTTGAACCAACATCCTTCTTGATGATTGAGCAAGCTCTATCATTCTTCTCTAAGAGCAAGGCATGAACTTTCTTAAGCCTAGTATGAGCTAGCTCCAATTCCCTATAGTCTTCCTTTTTAGACCCTCATGGGTGGCCTCTAGCTCACTAAAAGTTTTGCTCAAGAGCTTTTACACTCTTTTGTAAAGCTTTGCATTCCTTGTCCTTAGTCTTAAGCATGATATGAGTTTGCTTAAGCATCTCAAGAAGATCATCTCTAGTGGGTTCACATTCATCATCTTCATCATCACTATCATCATATTTTGCTTCATTATCACTTAGTTCATCATGCTTATGCATTGATACCTTAGTGGCCTTAGCCATGAAGCATGAAGGTGATGAGCCGAAGAGAGATGACTTCTTGTGTTGGCCAATTGCACTCATGGCCTTGGGCTTCTCTTCCTCCTCATCGGATGAGCCATCACTATCCCAAGAACAAACAAAAGCACCATCATTTGTCTTCTTGAATGTCATGGTCTTGCTCTTCTTGTTTGTCTTGCCACCCTTGTATGCCTTCATCTTCTCTTTCTCTTTCTTGATTGGGCAATCGGCAAGGATGTGATAAGGGCTATCACACTCAAAGCACTTTCTTGGCTCTTCATTGCTCTTGGATGTATCATTTCTTCTTCTAGAGCCTTGCCCAAACTTCTTGCTCTTCAAGACTTTGCTAAACTTCTTCACGAACATAGCAAACTCTTGATCAATCTCCTCAAGGTTGACTTCCTCATCATCTTCTTCTTGAGCCTTGGACTTGCCCTTGGCCTTGGATGAGGTGGTGGCGGCTTTGAATGCCGCAACCTTCTTGTTCTTGTCATCTTCCTTCTCCACTTCATCTTCCATGCCATCGACTTGCTCATCGGTTAGCACTTCTCCAAGCAAGTCACTAGGTGTCATTGTGTCCAATGCACCTCTAAAGAGTATCTTTCTCAACATGGCAAATCTCTTGGGCAAGCACATCAAGAATTTGTGCCCAAAATCACGATCTAGGGTCTTCACACCCAATACCTTGAGATCATTCACAATCACTTGGAGCCTATGGAATGTCTCCGGAATGGTCTCATCTTTCTTCATCTTGAAGTTCTCAAATTCACTCTTGAGAACATACAACTTGGCACTCTTCACCACCTTAGTGCCCTCATAGGTCTCACAAAGCTTCTCCCACACTTCACTTGCCTTCTCAAGGTCTTTGATGCCCTCAAACACTTTGACATCCATGCCATTGTACAATGTGTTCAATGCCATGGTGTTGCATTGCTTGTTGGACTTGTCGGTGGGAGTGAGGTTGGTTGGATCAAGGATGACATAATCCTTCTCGGTCACTTCCCATACTTGGTCATTGATTGATCCCAAGTACATTCTCATGCATCTCTTCCAATAGTCAAAATTTTTGACTCCATCAAAGAAACGAGGCTTTCCCCCAACATGGTTGAACACAACATTTGCCATACTATCACACCAAGGTTGTTAAGCCTTCAAAAATGGTGACCATGGCTCTGATACCACTTGTAAGGTCCTAGATGTCTAGAGGGGGGGGGGGTGAATAGCCTATAAAAAATTTCTACAAGCTCAACTAAACAAACCGATTAGTATAAAACACAACAGTAAAGCGGTTTTGCACTAGCTCTAATGGTCTTACAAGCCTCTAGTGACAATTCTAAATATCAACTATGATCTCTATGTCACACAAGAGCTATGTCACTACTCTAACTAGTGAACAAGCCTAATATGATCCTTAGGCTAGCAAGAACAACTACACAAAGCAAGTGCTAGCTCTCTACTCAAGGTAAACTTGGAAAGTAAATGCAAGAGTAAGAGCGATATACCAACTCGTAGAGGATGTCAACCAATCACCGGGAACAATATGAACTATCAATCACACGAAGGTGATGATCCACAAGTCGAGGCAATGAACAAGCCGATTTGTTCACCCGGAGTTCACTTGTACACCGACAAGCTAGTCTCCTAAGTGCCGACCAACACAAGAATGGTGTTTGAGCTAGGCGGTGCCCTTGCTAGCCTCAACACACCACTCAACAAGTGTGGTACCCAAGACACGAGCAATGTATTCCTTGCACTTTGTCTTCCCGACGAGGAGTGCGTAATCCTCTCACAAACCAACCGGAGGTGGCCAAGAAACAATCACCTCTTCTTGCCAACAACTCCACCACTTCACCAAGTCGGCTAGGAGCGGTGCCTCCAAGAGAAACGGGAAATCCACCGTCTCACAACGATCCCCAAGTGCCTCTAGATGCAAGAACTCAATGCAAAGCACTAGGATCAACTCTTCTCTCAAGAATGAAGCTCAAATCAAGAATGAGAGGGAGGGAGGCTTGCTTGCTTGCTCAAATGTGTTAGGAATGATTCAAATGTCCAAGAGAGAGAGCAAGTGGCAGCCAATGTGGTATATATAGGCCACACCACGAAAATGTGGTGGAAAGGATGGAAAACACACTTTCTACGGCCTGCCGGGACGCTGCCGACCGGACTCACCAAAGTGAGTCCGGCCGGTGGGTCCTGGTCACAACCGACAAGGACAAACCGACCCGGCCCCCCCGCCTCGGTCGTCGGTCACAAGATCCGATCGATGCGTCCGGTCAACACCGGATGCTTCGGGTCGGCCGCGTCCGATCACCCGTCGGCGCCCGAGACGAAAAACATGCTCTGCGCGGGACGCACCCACCGGAGCGTCCGGTCAAATCTCGTCGGCGTCCGGTCCGCTTCCGGTCGATGCGTCCGGCCGCTGACCGAAATAAGCGAATTTTCGCTCGTTTTTACGTCGCTTTGCCGACATGCTATCCACCAAGTGTACCAACTTGAGAACAAGGACTAGCATGTTTTTACCACCACGATGCATCCGGCGCAATAGAAAGTAGACATTTCATTTTCTCAAACCCATCTCAACCCCGCAACTATCACCGCCCGCCAAAAGTGCCAACACCACCACGTGTACATCACCATGTGCTCGTGTGTTAGCATTTTCACAAACAATTTCGAAGGTCGGGTTAGCTCTCTAGGTTAGAATGCATGCAAATGGTTTTGAACCTAGAGGCACATGAGGACCGATATGTACGATAGTTTTCCCCTCTTTATAGTACGGCTTATCGATCCTATAATCACCCACACTCTCTATAGTGTCTTGGGTGTGAAATCAAAAGCCCTATGGTTATACCTTTGCCTTGGGACCTTTGATCTCCGAAAACTCCACCAAGTTGCATGCTCGATCATCTTTTGGATCACCTCGATCCATCCTCCATGATCACCATGCACCAACTCCGGCACGACCAATCTCCAATCTAATCAAACACTTAGCATCGAGAGATTAGTCCTTAGGTGTCACTAATTAGCCAAAACCAAACTAGAGATCTTCACCCGGTTGAGACAGGGGCAAAACCACTTGTTTGGGGGTTGTCGGTTGTGACCGGACCCACCGACCGGACTCACCGGTGAGTCCGGTCGATGCGTCTGTCAGGGCCGCGGCCGTGGGTTTTCTCCCAACGGCCACATTTCGTGGTGTGGGGTATTTATACCCCCTTGGCTGCCTCTTGCGCTCTCTCTTGGTCATTTGAATCATTCCTAACATCTTTGAGCAAGCAAGCAAGCCTCCCTCCTCTCTCATTCTTGATTTGAGCTTCATTCTTGAGAGAAGAGTGATCCAAGTGCATTGCATCGAGTTCTTGCATCTAGAGGCACTTGGGGATCGTGTTGTGACGGTGGATTTCCTGTTACTCTTGTAGGCACCGCTCCTAGCCGGCTTGGTGAAGTGGTGGAGGCGTTGGCAAGAGAAGGTGATTGTTCTTGGCCACCTCCTGTTGTTTGTGAGAGGATTACGCACTCCTCGTCGGGAAGACAAAGTGCAAGGAATACATTGCTCGTGCTTTGGGTACCACACTTGTTGAGTGGTGTGTTGAGGCTAGCAAGGGCACCGCCTAGCTCAAACACCATCCTTGTGTTGGTCGGCACAACCGGAGACTAGCTTGTCGGTGTACAAGTGAACTCCGGGTGAACAAATCGACTTGTTCATTGTCTCGGCTTGTGGATCATCACCATCGTGATTGAGTGCTCATCTTGTTCCCGGTGATTGGTTGACATCCTCTACACGTCGGTATAACAAGCCTCTCACTCTTGCATTACTTTCTTAGTTTACCTTGAGTAGAGAGCTAGCACTTGCATGTGTAGGTTGTTCTTGCTAGCATAAGGATCATATTAGGATTGCTCATTAGCTAGAGTAGTGACATAGACTTTGTGTGGACTAGAAATCATAGAATTATTTAGTCTTGTCACTAGAAGGCTTGCTTGACCATTAGAGCTAGTGCAAACCGCTTTACGCCGTGTTTTATACTAATCGGTTTGTTTAGTTGAGCTTGTAGAAAATTTTTATAGGCTATTCACCCCCCTTCTAGCCATCTAGGACCTTACAAGTGGTATCGGAGCCGTGGTCACCGTTTAATCAAGGCTTAACATCCTTCGGTGCAAAATATGGCAAGCATTGTGTTCAACAATGTTGGGGGAAAGCCTCCATTCTTTGATGGAGTCAAAAATTTTAACTATTGGAAGAGGTGTATGAGAATGTACTTGGGATCAATCAATGACCAAGTATGGGAAGTGACCGAGAAGGATTTTGTGATCCTTGATCCAACAAACCTCACTTCCACCGACAAGGTCAACAAGCAATGCAACACTATGGCATTGAGCACACTTTACAAGGGAATGGATGTCAAAGTGTTTGAAGGCATCAAGGATCTTGAGAAGGCAAGTGAAGTGTGGGAGAAGCTTTGTGAGACCTATGAGGGCACCAAAGTTGTGAAAAGTGCCAAATTGTATGTTCTCAAGAGTGAATTTGAGAATTTCAAGATGAAGAAGGATGAAAGCATCCCGGACATATTCCATAGGCTTCAAGTGATTGTGAATGATCTCAAGGCACTAGGAGTGAAGACCTTGGATAGAGACTTTGGGCACAAATTCTTGATGTGTTTGCCCAAGAGATTTGCCATGTTGAGGAAGATTCTATTTAGAGGTGCATTGAACACAATGACACCTAGTGACTTGCTTGGTGAAGTGCTAACCGATGAGCAAGTTGATAGAATGGAAGATGAAGTGGAGATGGAAGATGACAAGAACAAGAAGGTTGTGGCATTCAAGGCCGCCACCACCACATCCAAGGCAAAGGGCAAAGCTAAAGCTCAAGAAGAAGACGATGAGGAAGTCAATCTTGATGAGATTGATCAAGAGTTTGCCATATTTGTGAGGAATTTTAACAAGGTCTTGAAGAACAAGAAGTTTAGGCAAGGCTCCAAGAGAAGAAATAATTCATCCAAGGGAAATGAAGAGCCAAGAAAGTGCTTTGAGTGTGATAGCCCTTATCACGTTCTTACGGATTGCCCAATCAAGAAAGAGAAAGAGATGCACAAGGCAAACAAGGGTGGCAAGACCAACAAGAAGAGCAAGTCAATAACCTTCAAGAAGAAAAATGATGGTGCATTTGTTTGCTCTTAGGATAGTGATGGTTCATCCGATGAAGAGGAAGAAATGCCCAAGGCCATGAGTGTAATTGGCCAACACAAGACATCATCCCTCTTCGGCTCATCACCTTCATGCTTCATGGCTAAGGCCACTAAGGTATCATTGCATGAGCATGATGAACTAAGTGATAATAAAGTAAAATATGATAGTGATGATGATGATGATGATGAACCCACTAGAGATGATCTTCTTGAGATGCTTAAGCAAACTCATATCATGCTTAAGACTAAGGACAAGGAATGTAAGGCTTTGCAAAAGAGTGTAAAAACTCTTGAGCAAAACTTTAGGGAGCTAGAGGCCACCCATGAGGGTCTAAAGGAAGACCATGGGGAATTGGAGCTAGCTCACACAAGGCTTCAAAAAGCCCATGCCTTGCTCTTAGAGAAGAATGATAGAGCTTGCTCAATCATTAAGAAGGATGTTGGTTCAACATGTGACATCATAGATGAAACCCTTGTGGTTGATGTTGAAGAACCATCTATTCCTTCCACATCCACATCAACCCACTCAAGCTCTACTAGTAGTGATGGAGTAATTTTAGATTCATCACTAAAAGTTGAGAATGAGACTCTCAAAAGAGAGGTGGATGAGCTCACCCACTCCTTGAGGAAGGTATATGGTGGGGGATGCCCGCTTGCTAAAGTGCTTGGGTAGCCAAAGGTTTTCCCTTAACAAGGAAGGCTTAGGCTATGTCCCCAAGAAAGGCAAGAAGGCCTTTGCTACTCTAAAGCCTAGCTTTGTGAAGAGCAATGGGTCTTATTGCAATAGATGCAAGCAAGTGGGGCATCAAGAGATAAAATGTGCTAAAATCAACATGAACAAGAAATCAAGCAAAGTGCATTCCATATCTTTTGATTCTTGTTATTTGCTTACCAAGGGTGAGAAGGGTGTCAAGGCAAAGTTTATTGGTACACCCATTGTTGGCCCAAAGAAGAAGGCAATTTGGGTACCGAAGGCTTTGGTTGCTAACCTCCAAGGACCCAAAGGCAAATGGGTGCCTAAATATTATTGATTTCCTTGTAGGTGAATTACAAGATTGGGGGCAACCATTGGATTCTTGATAGTGGGTGCACTCAACACATGACCGTGATGCAAGGAAGTTCAACATCATTGATTCAACTCAAGAGAATGGCAAGCGTATTACATTTGGTGATAGCAAGAGTGGCAAGATACAAGGCATAGGCAAGATTGCAATAACCAATGACTTGACATTGTCAAATGTGCCACTTGTGGACATATTGAAGTACAATTTGCTTTCGGTGGCACAAATTTATGATCTTGGTTACAAGTGCATCTTTGGTGAAGATAGTGTTGAGATAGTGAATACAAAAGATTCAAGCTTGATCTTCAAGGGAATAGGATTTGATAACCTCTACCTTGTGGATTTTGGTGCTAGTGAGACTCAAATTAGTACATGTTTGATATCACAATCTAGCATGGGTTGGCTATGGCATAGAAGACTTGGTCATATTGGCATGAAGCAACTCAATAAGTTAGTGCAACATGATTTAGTAAGGGGCTTGAAGGATGTTCACTTTGACAAGGACAAGCTATGTAGTGCATGTCAAGCTGGCAAGCAAGTTGCCAACACTCATCCCAAGAAGAGCTTCATGAGTACTTGCAAGGCATTTGACTTGATCCATATTGACTTATTTGGCCCAACCGCATACACAAGCATTGGTGGCAACAAGTATGGGTTTGTGATTGTGGATGACTATACAAGATTTACTTGGGTGTTCTTTCTCAATGACAAGAGTGATGTGTATTCATTGTTCAAGACATTTCTCAAGAGGGTGCACAATGAGTTTGACATCATAGTGAAGAAAGTGAGAAGTGACAATGGAAGTGAGTTCAAGAACACAAGAGTTGATGAGCTATGTGATGACTATGGAATCATGCATCAACTTTCGGCCAAGTACACACCATAATCAAATGGCCTAGTTGAGAGGAAGAATAGGACTCTCATTGAGATGGCAAGATCAATGCTTAGTGAGTACAATGTGAGTCAATCATTTTGGGCCGAAGCAATCAACACCGCATGCCACTACATCAATAGATTGTATTGCCATCCCATGATGAACAAGACACCTTATGAGCTATTGAATGGAAGAAAGCCAACCATTGCATACTTTAGAGTATTTGGTTGCAAATGCTATATTTTGAAGAAAGGTGCAAGACTTGGCAAGTTTGACAAAAGGTGTGATGAGGGATTCTTACTTGGTTATTCCACTACAAGCAAAGCATATAGAGTGTGGAACAACTCAAGTGGAGTGCTAGAAGAAGTCCATGATGTTGAGTTTGATAAAACCAATGGGTCCCAAGATGAAGATGAGAACCTTGATGATGTTAGTGGAACTCAATTGGTAAATGCCATGAGAGGCATGGACATTGGTGATATTAGGCCAACTCAAGTTGATGATGACAAAGATGAAGTGCAAATTACTCAAGTTAGTGATGCTCAACCTCAAGATCAACAACAAGCTAGTACATCATCTCAAGTAACTTCTAGTGATCAACCAAGCTCAAGCAATCAAGTTCCAATACTCCAAAGCTCAAGTGTAGCTAGAGATCACCCAATTGATCAAATTGTTGGTGACATTGCAAGTGGAGTACAAACAAGAGGAAGACTTGCGGCCTTTTGTGAACACTTTGCTTTTGTGTCACAAGAGGAGCCCGAGAAGATTGGTGATGCCTTGAAGGACGAAGAATGGGTCATTGCAATGCAAGAAGAACTCAACAACTTTGATAGAAACAAGGTTTGGGAATTGATAGAGAGACAAAGGACTACAATGTTATTGGAACCAAATGGGTTTTCAAGAACAAGCAAGATGAAGATGGCATTGTTGTGAGAAACAAAGCAAGACTAGTTGCACAAGGTTGGACTCAAGTTGAGGGTCTTGACTTTGGTGAAACATATGCTCCGGTTGCAAGACTAGAGGCAATTAGAATTCTATTGGCCTATGCATGTGCACACAACATCAAGCTCTATCAAATGGATGTCAAGAGTGCTTTTCTCAATGGCTTCATCAATGAGCTAGTGTATGTTGAGCAACCGCCCGGTTTTGAAGATTACCATCATCCCAATCATGTGTACAAGTTGAACAAGGCATTGTATGGATTGAAGCAAGCACCTAGAGCATGGTATGAGAGGTTGAGAGACTTCTTACTCAAGAAAGGCTACAAGATGGGCAAAGTGGACAGTACTCTATTCACCAAGAAGATTGGAAAGGATTTGTTTGTCATGCAAATATATGTTGATGATATCATCTTTGGATCAACAAATCAAGAGTATTGTGAAGAGTTTGCCAAGATGATGGCAAAAGAGTTTGAGATATCTATGCTTGGAGAGCTCACATATTTCCTTGGTCTACAAATGAAGAAAATGAAGAATGACACCTTCATTAGTCAAGGGAAATACATTAGAGACATGGTCAAGAGATTTGGATTGCAAGATGCCAAGGGCATTAATACACCGATGGGTACCAATGGATCATTGGACAATGATGAAAGTGGCAATATGGTTGATCAAAGGTACTATAGGTCATTGATTGGAAGCTTACTCTATGTGACCGCTTCTAGGCCCGATGTGATGTTTAGTGTGGGCAAATGTGTAAGGTTTCAATCCTCACCAAGAGAAAGTCACCTCACCGCATTAAAGAGGATATTGAGGTACTTGAAGCACACACAAAATGTTGGGCTATGGTATCCCAAGGGGTCAAACTTTGAGCTTATTGGATATTCGGACTCGACTATGGGGGATGCAAGGTTGATAGAAGAAGCACAAGTGGCACTTGTCAATTCCTTGGAAGATCTCTAGTGTCTTGGTCTTCAAAGAAGCAAACCGGTGTGACACTTTCAACCGCCGAGGCCGAATACATTAGTGCCGGTAGTTGTTGTGCACAATTGCTATGGATGAGATCAACATTGAAGGATTATGGGTTTGATTTCCATCATGTGCCTTTGTATTGTGACAATGAGAGTGCTTGCAAGATGACTCAAAACCCGGTTCAACATACAAGAACCAAGCACATTGACATAAGGCATCACTTCATTAGAGATCATCAACAAAAGGGTGACATTGCTATCCAACCTATTGGCACCGAAGATCAATTGGCCGATATTTTCACAAAGCCACTAGATGAGAAGAGGTTTTGCAAGCTAAAAATGAGTTGAATATCCTTGATTTCTCCAACATGAGTTGAATGCACCTCACTATCATGACTTGCCCCTTCATCAAGCAAAAAGCAAAGGTATCATTGTTTGACATGGCATTCATGATAACTAAGGACTTGTTAGAACATATAGACATATAACTTGTGCCTTAGAAAGCATTCATGGAAAATAAAAAGGATTTTTAATGTATGTATGCCATCACTATTGCTCTTTATGCTTGATTGATCTAGTGATGACATATGACATGTTTATGGGCTTGCAATCTTAAGTGTTGAATTTGGCTATCTTTTCACACATATAGTTCAACATAGGTAAGATAACCCTTGTCATGACGTGTGAAGAAGCTTGTCTTTGGTTCAAACCGAAATATATGTTTGACAAGTGATCCAAATTTGACCAAATTTGAGCACTATTCTCTCTTCCATAACACAACATGGTCATACCTTTTGTGGAAATTGTCGACAAAGGGGGAGAGATTAGTGCATGAAAGGTTTTGGAAAATTAAAAATTTCACATGTTTTTTTGAAAACCTCTCATGTGGCTCATGAGTTTATAAGTGGTTCACACAAGTAGGGGGAGCAAGCTCATAGACAATTTGTTGCATTTGTTTGTGTACTAACATATGACTTGCTCATTGCACATGTATTTAATTCAATATACATGCTTGTGTGGTGTTTGCTAGTTGAGTAAGATGCTTTACAAATGGTTGATAACTAGCATGCATAGGAGCTAGCTAGATTTTCTAATTTCCGCTCTTAATTCAAGTACCTTACTCTTAATGTGATCTCACGTGGTACTTTGAGTTTTGATGAAAATCTAGTTACCTTGGTGCTTGTATGGTGAAAATGGCGCAACTCCGATTGGTATCACGCTTCAAAGGTCCATTTCTTTCACCTTAAGTGCCTTTTGGTAACATAGCTCACCCTCAATTTCAATATTCATACATGTATGCAATGCTTCGTTCCAAACTCATGGCATACATGTAGGGGAGCTCATGCTACCAAAACTGAACTATGATGATTGTCCAATCCTATGATTGTAAGCAAAATGCTTGGACAACCGTTGTATGTTCAAAAACATTAATCATAAAACCTTTCTTGCGGGTTGTCACCAATTACCAAAAAGGGGAGATTGAAGATCTCTTGTTTGGTTTTGGCTAATTAGTGACACCTAAGGACTAATCTCTCAATGCTAAGTGTGTGACATGATTGGAGATTGGCCGTGCTTGGGAAGTTGGTGTGTGGTGATCATGGATGAAGGGTCAAGGTGATCCAAAGGATGATCAAGCATGCAACTTCGGTGGAGTTTGGAGATCAAAGTCCCCAAGGCAAAGGTATAACCATAGGGCTTTTGATTTCACACCCAAGACACTATAGAGAGTGTGGGTGGTTATAGGATCGATAAGCCGTACTATAAAGAGGGAAAACTTTCGCATTATATCGATCCTCACGTGCCTTTAGGTTCAAGTCTCATATGCATGCATTCTAACCTAAAGTGCTAACTCCGTCCCTTGTCGGAAATGGTTTCAAAAATGCTAACACATGGTGTCGAGGTGTTCTTCGGCGTGTCGGCAACAAGACACAAGTGACGGAAGTCGGCTTGGAGCAAAGACGAAGGAACGGCGACAAAACGACGAGATTTCGCAGCTCGGGAGCGACCGGACGCGGTGACCGGAAGCACGAAAAAGCGACCGGAAGCACCGGTGTGTGTCGTCGGCGAGAGCATGTTTTTCGGGGTTTTCGGCCGAGGCTGACCGGACGCATCGACCGGATGCTTCCGGTGCTGACCGAAGCACCGACGGACGCCTTGGCCGGGACCCGGTTGAGACAGGGGGGGCAAAACCACTGCTTCGGGGTTGTCGGTTGTGACCGGACCCACCGACCGACTCACCGGTGAGTCCGGTCGGTCCCGTCCGGTCCGCTGCAAAACCGTGGGTTTCCTCCCAACGGCCACATTTCGTGGTGTGGGGTATTTATACCCCCTTGGCTGCCTCTTGCACTCTCTCTTGGTCATTTGAATCATTCCTAACATCTTTGAGCAAGCAAGCAAGCCTCCCTCCTCTCTCATTCTTGATTTGAGCTTCATTCTTGAGAGAAGAGTGATCCAAGTGCATTGCATCGAGTTCTTGCATCTAGAGGCACTTGGGGATCGTGTTGTGACGGTGGATTTCCTGTTACTCTTGGAGGCACCGCTCCTAGCCGGCTTGGTGAAGTGGTGGAGGCGTTGGCAAGAGAAGGTGATTGTTCTTGGCCACCTCCGGTTGTTTGTGAGAGGATTACGCACTCCTCATCGGGAAGACAAAGTGCAAGGAATACATTGCTCGTGCTTTGGGTACCACACTTGTTGAGTGGTGTGTTGAGGCTAGCAAGGGCACCGCCTAGCTCAAACACCATCCTTGTGTTGGTCGGCACAACCGGAGACTAGCTTGTCGGTGTACAAGTGAACTCCGGGTGAACAAATCGACTTGTTCATTGTCTCGGCTTGTGGATCATCACCATCGTGTGATTGAGTGCTCATCTTGTTCCCGGTGATTGGTTGACATCCTCTACACGTCGGTATAACAAGCCTCTCACTCTTGCATTACTTTCTTAGTTTACCTTGAGTAGAGAGCTAGCACTTGCATGTGTAGGTTGTTCTTGCTAGCATAATGATCATATTAGGATTGCTTATTAGCTAGAGTAGTGACATAGACTTTGTGTGGACTAGAAATCATAGAATTATTTAGTCTTGTCACTAGAAGGCTTGCTTGACCATTAGAGCTAGTGCAAACCGCTTTACGCCGTGTTTTATACTAATCGGTTTGTTTAGTTGAGCTTGTAGAAAATTTTTATAGGCTATTCACCCCCGTCTAGCCATCTAGGACCTTACACCGCCGGGTGCCTCCCTCGCCGGTGGGCTGCAATCCCCGGCCCGAGGCCGGGAGCGGTAGCGCCAAGGGAGAAGCCCGTCGGGCCTCGGCCTCGGCCTCGAGAGAGGAGGAGAGGGGAGGAGAGGCGGCTACGGAGGAGAGAGCGAGGGGAAGGGTTAGGGTTGGAGGCTGGAGCCGATATATACTTGGCTTGAGGAGCCATGAGAACCGTTGACGCAGCATCGAACGATCGTTTCTTTTCCGTCGACGTGTCCACCCTCTGGCCGGGTCCTGGCCTGCTCGTCTCATCTCTCTACATAGAAGTCAAGTAACTACCTAAGGCCCTGTGATGGCAATGCAAAGAGCCTCTTGCACATGTCCGATCCCCCATCAGATATGGCCATGCAGCCCGTGGGCCATCGGCACGCCCATGGCCCGGCGTTTTGGCTTTGGCTCGAGCATGGCCTAGCACGGTGGCCACCGGGCCCGTGCCGACACGGGCCCGACGCACCAGGCCGTGCACGGGCCGTCGCCTCGACCCGTGGCATGGCATGGGCATGCCCCGGTAAATAGAATTGGCCCATGTTGGCCCATCGATTAACATCCCTGTGCATTTTTGGCCAAGCCCACCAACACATGTCATATATATACATTCCACACTCTAAAACTATACCCTAATTTTTCCCCACTCCTCACAATCCCGACGGTGGCGCAGCTCCCCGCTGCAGTGCCACTCTCGGCTCTCCCCAAGACGCCACACCGGCGACCACACTCCGCCTCGCGAGCCGCAAGTCTGCGACCCAGCCCTCGGTAGGCACCGCGCCCGGCCCCTCCCCTCTCCCGTAGCGGCATAGCACCCGCGGAGGCACAACACCCACCGGCGACGGCGTGACCCGCGCCTCCTCGACCCGCGGTGGCGTGGCCCTCGCCCTCCCGCATCGGCGACGGAGCCACCACACCTCGAAGCGCGCCGCCCCAGCCACGATGCATTCGACGGGGCGGATCTCGTGATGTATCGGGCGAGGGCGGATCTGCGGCTGCATCCGGCGGGCGGTGGCGACAGAGCGGCCCGAGGGGATTTGGCGGGCGCGGGCGGTAGCGACCCTCTCGTGCTCGTCAATGCCGTCGGGTGGGCGTTCGCCGTGCCGACCGCGCCGGCGGCCGCCCGCCCGAATGACCTAACAGGTCATGCTTGCCATAGGGCGGCACGGCTCGCCGCGGCATGGCCCGACAGCACGACAGCCCGAGGCGACACGATGCCGTGCCGGCACGGCCATGTATACCCTCTACAACCAAAACAAATAGAACCATTCATGAGGGCATCATATGTCATAGATGTAGCCAAGACAATATACTTTCATCGCCGCCATCGCCGACGTCACCCGTCTTTTCGAACAAATCTGATGGAATTGGACCGCCCGTGGACTTTCCGTACCGGATCGGCCGGGGGACTGCCTGGTACTGGATCGACTGGTGGATCGAAGGGTGGAACTTCTTCGCCGTGAAAAGTCCAGACCAAATAGTCACTGATGAAGCTATGCATGATTAGATGAGATCGCACCACGATGTCGAGACCGCTTTCAGATTCTTGCATTTTGCGCCGCACGGACGGATAATCGCTCGTTGAATTATCTCATTTGGTCGCTTCGCCGAGCAACAAACTTCTTCACCTCATCATAGTATTCGTCATCAACCCTCTTCATCTCATACATCCATTGGGCTCGGTGCCTCTCCATCCTTATCCCCGCTCTTCCAAAAAACTCAAACCAAAAAAAATAAATAAATAAGAAGAAGTTCCACCATAGATCTAGATCTAGAGAAAGGCAGTTTTCTCTCTCCTCCATGGATAGGTCTAGAGAGGGGGATGAAAAAGAGGGAAAGAAAGATGAAAAGAGGCATTTACCGACCAATTAGTGTCTTCTCCTCCCCAAATCAAAGCCAAAAGACCCAAATCAAAGTTTTTGTCAAAATTTTGGTCAAAACCTCCCCCAAGAGTTGGAAGAGGAAGATCGTGGAGGAAGACGCGAAGGGGCGGCGGCCCAGATTTTATAGGCCTCGACCTTTTTACTGGCGTGGCGGGCGCCCTAATATGCCCGCCACGCAAAAGAAGCAGACGCGTGGGCGGGCACCTGCAACGCGCCCGCCACGGTTAACATATTTTTTTGCGTGGCGGGCACGTTGCGAGGAGCCCGCCACGGTTAAGATGATCTTTGCGTGGCGGGCGCGTTAAGGCGCCCGCCACGTGAGAGTGCGACCCGAAGGATTTTAGGGGGGGCTGATCATTTCCGTGGCGGGTGCAAATTGTGCCCGCCACGGAAAAGATCAGCCCCCTGCTCGCAAAAAATCATTTCGTTACTAGTGAACAAGTGTAAGTAGAATCTTTTAATTGCAGTTCAGATACAAATTAATAGAACGCTAACACTAAAACAGCCCTATTAAAAAAGTGTCTAGCACCACGGTCCGATGCATTTACATGTGTCTAGCTAGCACTATGCAGATTTAGATGGCAGGTACATGGTTTGTTTTAATTTACACAAGCTAAATTCATGCATATGCAGATCCTCTATAAAAAAACAACAGCAAAATAAAAAAAGTAAGTTTTTGATCTGCAATGCACAACTTGGTTCTGGTGATTTTATTTTGCCAAGTGATTCAGTCATCCTAAGATAGTGTATAAACAAATTACCCAAACCTATCTGATCATAGTAACAAAATTATGCAAATAATTTAAGACTGCACCTAGCAGGTACTTAAAACAGAAAACAAGGAACAACATGATCATGAGATTTATACAAGTCAACTATGAAAAAAAAAAAATCAAGTGTGCAAGGTAATCTTACCATATCACTTCATGCTTCCTTAAGCATGTCAGGTGGTATCTCCCAGGGCACAAGAGACCTTGTGGAAAATTTTGGCACCATTCCAAATCTTTTTAGGGGTAGACTCAGTTCAACGAATAATTACACGGTGAAGTCACATGGAAATTTAACTAAACTAAAATAAGTACCAAACCAAATTAAAAAAATATCAAACATGGTGGTTGCTCCAGACAAGGCATCTGTAATTTTGAGACCAATACGACACTAGAAAGCACATGGACCACAGAATCCGTAAGAACCCACATGTATTGACACGGTTAGATGAAAGGCTCCATATACCTTTGTGTAGCGAGGTTTTAGTCCGCCTATGTCTAAATAGCTTGAAATTTTTTTGGTAGCCATCTACACCTAAAATATGGTCCCGCACAAGATCATAGATTTTTTCTGATGATTATTTTTATAATTACATTTTTATCGGTGTTGCGTGAGACAAAAATATAGTGAATTATAGATTAAAAACACTAGAATTCTACGGCAACCACCATAAAATTTGTCTCCACAAGAGACCTTGTGGTTTCAACAGCAACCGCACCGGTCGCAGCCGGGGGTGGCGGCGGTCTTCCTTACCTCCGATGGCCCTTTGAGCTGCGCGAGGTGGTGGAGATCGTTGCCTCTCCCGGTCGGTGGTGGTAGTCCTAGTAGGTTTAGGTTTTGGTGTCTCGACGACAAAGCATCGAGGCGGTGGCGACGACGTCTTCATGGAATAAGGTCCTCTCGTGCTTCTCCCCGCCTTGGGGGGTGCTCGGGTGGGCCAAAGACCGCTGACAAGCACGTGGAGGTGGAGTCCGACTTCGCCGGCTTGTCTACAAGAGTCGGTCGACGGCGACTTTTCATCTCGTGGTGAGAAGGTGCGGTCGGCCTTGTGTTTCAAGGGTGTAGAGGATGCTGCGGGGCGTTGTGGAAGACGAGGAGGATGGATCAAGCTTGTAGCGACTAGTGGTGGTTGTCAACCGCGAGCTTGCATCCTAGGTCGATGGAGTTTTGGGTGTGGACTTGACCTATGGGCGTTCGGTAACAACTTCGCTCGTCTGGGCGTTTGAGCGCTCTACGGCGGTCCACATCAAAGCCATTGTGCGGTGGAGCTTCTTTTGGTCATGGGTTTGATCTGCGGATCTGAGTCGGCGTTCTTCGGTGTCGACTTTCGGTATTGCATGTTGGTTTGGACAGTTGTCCTCCGTATCTTTTACGGTGTTCCTGTATTTGTACTCTTCTATATCTCTCTTAATTAATATACAGGTACATTTTATCAAAAAAAAAGTTTGACACCATTCCGGAACTTTTCGGGGGTGGATCCAGTTCTACTTATAATTACAGAGTTAAGTCACACAAAAAATCAATTAAACTGAAAACGTACCAAACCGATTCGAAAAAAATCTCAAACTTGGTAGTTGCTTCACCACAGGGTATCCGCAAGCCTGGGAAAAAGTTTGAGAGCAATATGCACATGGACCACCAAATCATGACAATTAATTAAATCTAACCTCAAAATTTAAGAGTTACAAATAGTGATAATAGTAGCGTGAGCATGTAGGAAACTTAACTACGAATCTAGCGCAACTAGAACAGATCGAATCGGATTTAAAACACAAAAGTTATAAGCATTTAAATCTTTATGGCAAATCAATAAATAGGTGAAAATGAAATTTGAATCTGATAAAACCGTGAGTACGATTTGCAGGGCTAAAAACATAATTGCCGATTATGCTAAGGATAGCGGTGGAACATAAACATATTGGCGGTGGAATATAAACATATTTGTCGAAGGCCGTTGGTAGAGTAACGTAAAAAGGGAATTAATCCCGGCTGGAGCTGGAGACTCCAACCTGGTCAACCTTTACTCCTGGAGCCACAAGCTAGGAATAAACCTTTACTCCCGGCTTGTGTCTCCAACTAGGAGTAAAGGTCCCTCCAGCGCCTCAGCAGCTAGGCGGGGGACTTTACTCTTTGGGAGACTCCAACCGGGAGTAAAGGTCCCCCAAAATTTGGTGTCCGGAGTAGAGGACACTTCTCTACTAGTGCAGGATCTAGTGGATACATCTTTACATAGACGTTTATAGAAGTTTGTGCTCGTGCATGTGAAGTCAATTTTAGGGATTGGTTTGTTCTTGAGACAGAGTAGTAAAAACAATTCTTAAAGTTATCTGAAGTCAAATTTGTAGAGGTTGACCAAACTTTTAGAAAAGAGCATCAAGATTTATGACACTAATTTATTATAAACATGTAATGTGCTAATTTCATGTCACAAATATTTATATATTTTTTTTCTATAAATGTAATCAAACATAAAAAGAGAACTCTAGGGATTGGCTTCAGCTAGTAATGGTAGCTAGGAAGTGCATATAAACATACATGCATTTGACATTCATTCCATCTGCAGTATAGCCGCGTGCACTAAAAATATTACAGTCCATTTTAAGAGCGGTGCTCCGGCCCATATGTTTCCATTAGTTTCATGTTTATTTTATCTCGCTGCTTATGGCTCCCAACTTGAACTTTGATGCGCCAATGCGCCATGTAAAGGCAAGTTCAGTGCTCTCGCGCTAGTACCACTAGAATTACAAATCTCAAGCCAATCACCCCAAGACGATGAGGACGATCACGATCGCTGCAACCGCGTCACGGTGGCTGCGTATAGCGAGGCAGCAGCCGCCGCCACCGCCGTCGCCATCCGCCAGATTGTCAGACGGTCTGTTCAGCGGCTGCGGCTCCACGGTGGAGGTCCGGCGCTGTTGTTGCTGTCCCAGTCCCAACTCGACGTCGGTGAACTCGCCGTCCTCGTGCACTCCTGACAACGACGCTGGCAGCGTGGTGGAGGCGGGATGATCATGGCAGTGCCCGAGCTCGAGATCCACGACGAACTCGCCCTGGTAGTGTTCCGGCATTGGCGGCGCAGACGGCGGGGGTGACGACGTTGTTTCCCGAGTCCTGGTGGAGACAGCAGCGCCGAGCGCGGGGACGCACCACGACGACATGGCGCGTGCGTGATTGATCGGTTCGTTGATGCTACTGCTGGGTGGTTTGGTTTTGCTGATGTCGATGTGCGTGCCTGCGTGTATATATCGATTTCGGCTGGGCAGCAGGCAGAGTCCGATTCTTAGGGCAGGTACATTGCTACACGTCAGCCGTCTCATACCTCGTCTCATGCAACGCCACGTAGGATTTTTGATGATGTGGAGGAAAGAGAGAGCGAAAAGAGAATAAGGTCGTTGTTTCGCGAAACAACCGTCTCATGAGCTAAAATTTAGGAGTATGAGACAACTTATATACCATTGTATGAGTTGTTGTTGTCATGCACCTCATAATCCTATTTTTTCTCTGCCCATAAATTAAGGAATTGCAAGCTACTATGAGATAACTTAAAGGAACAACCATTGTACGTCTAGTTTATTAAGTCGTCTTAAATTACGTGTCACTATATGAGACGAGTTATGAGACAACACCAATGTACCTGCCCTTATAGCGGGCTGAATTTGATGTCCAATTCCGATGCTTGCAATCTATGTTGCTGGATTTGGGATGGACGAAGCGTTCCTTCCTGCAGTTGTTCCCGTAGGCCGGTATCACGTCCACGTCAGCTGCCCACTGCTTGATTTGATGTGCATCTACCGTAGCGCCGTCTTGCCCATGGCCAGCGCTCGATGCGCTGATGCCTGCACCGCACGCCTGACACGTAGCACTGCTCATCCACCGGAAGCCGAGTCACTAGGGTCGAGTAGCGCATGCATAGCGGAGTCACCGGAAACCTGCCGCTCGCTACGGATCTCAACTGTTCCTCGCCTGGCTGGTAATTGCAGGCCCCATATAAAAAACTTCATCGATCACATCTAATTCGTTTCAGCCCCGATCGAGTCCCCGACCTTATACCGCACCTCCAGTTCTCGTTCCAGTTCTCCTTGTTCCTCCGACGACACGCCACCGCGCCCCCTCTCCAGCGGCGCCGACGAGAAGACCATCTTCCACGCGTGGATCGCCTTGGAGCGAGGCCACGGAGACGTCTCGCCGCCGCTTCGAGGAGTGGCGGCGGTGGCGCGCCGACGGCTGCCGACGCGACACCGACTTCTGGTGCGACAACATCAGGTTCGAGATCGAGCACGGCCGGGACGGCCGCACGCGCGCGGTCGCGGTACGTCGCCAATGTCGCATGCCCATGTACGCGTTGTACGCCAAGATGGAGCTGCGCCTGGGGTACATCGTCAGAAACGCCCGTGACATCCTCACCCGCCGGGTCGCCGACGATATGTGGAGCGGTACCGACAGTACCTCCGTGATGAAGCCGCGAAGAGGCCTACCATTGTTGATGTCTTCAGGTACGTCTTCTGCGGCGGCGACGTATACTAGAAGATCTATTTTTTTCTAGGTTTGTATTCTATATATTTTATTCTTAAAAGATTCTTTTGCCTTAACAACTTTACAACCTAAGAGTTTTCTATCAATTATGTAGAAACCACAAGACTAATATACATATAGTTGCAATATTTTTAATGAAAATTATGTTATCGTAACACCAATACCGACACTACGATCAATTAAGGAAAACAATATCCCAGAAACAACTAAAGACCTTAATAAAATAGATATGATTGCTATCCAGAGATAAATAATAAACAAAGAAAATCTACTCTATAGATAAAAATAAAAATATACTCCCTCCATATTAAATTACAATGTGTTGGTGCTTGGTACATACTTTTTGTTTTGCATTTAAATATACACTAGCAAAGCCCGCCCGTCGTTGCCACGGAGAAAAATTGTATATATCAAGCTCCGTTGTGCTTGAACTCCGCGTCGTCGTTCGCCCACGCCTGCGCTCCTCTTCGCCGAGATTCATGTCTCGTGGCCGCTGCCGTTAGCTAGCTCTCATGGCCGAAGCTCCACCTTGCCGCCATCCCAGCCAGTGGCGGAGGGCTCGGTAGGGCTAGGTGTGGCACCTGCCCTACCTTAAATCTGTTTTGCTCTTCTTTATCCTAGCTACATCATGTGTTTTCCTTAAATATTTGTGCTATTATTCAAGCACTTTCAACTTTGTGCCACACCTTGGTTTGTCATCTGTACTCTGCCACTCATCGATCCCAGCAACGCTCCTGAGCTCCGTGTCGTCAGCGCGCTCGAGCTCCACCTCATCGTTGTGAGCCGTGCTCCAACGATTTTTGGTATGTGGTAAGCTCAACGATGTTTAAGGTTTAAATATTAATTAGTTAAAAACACATGACAAAGGTGGTGTGATGGTATGCCGTCTCCCATCTAATGTTGGAGACGCTCGGGCGGCATGTTTTTTTTTTTTTTTTTTTTTTTTTGCATTTTTTGGTGCTTTAGTATTATGCAATGGGAAGAAAATGCTACATACCTATTTAATGTTGGAGACGCTCGGGCGTGCCCTTGTCCGTCGCCGCCGTGTGTATGCATCGGCGAGGCCACCCCTCGGTCGACGCCGCCGAGCTAGCGCTCTGCATGCGTGCATCGATGAGCTCTTCAAGCATCGGCGTCTTGACATGCATGGCCAGCGGTTTCGCATTGACTGCATCGTGACTCGACTTGACGGTTATTAATATGATTCTGATTCTTGCCATTGCCGATTAGGATAAGAACTCTGATTACTGTGAAACTGATGAAACGTGACAATGGAAAAACTAAAACTGATACGGATACGTTGTGTATTCTTTTTCGTTTATTCATGTAGTATGTGTTTTGATTGGGTTTACTCATTATAATGTTTTCTTTTTTTTTTTTTTTTTTTTCTATCTGTGTTGTGTCTGGTTTCCTCCACGACAGAAAGAGCCGGAAGAAAAAAAAAAAAAGGTGGGCGGCAGAAAAAAAGGTGAAAAATAAAGGTGGTACTCAAATTTTCTCTCTTTTATTAGTAGGTATAGATAGATTATGTTTAGATATATAGGAAAAGCAATCAATCTTTGTAGAAAAGTCAAAATGTCTTATGGATTTTTTGACCTATAGCAACCCGCACAGACAAATTTGATAGTTGATATAAAGCTGCATATGACACATAACTAGTCACTAGAGTAGAGAGAAGAGACTTTTGATCTGCATCGATTTTTGCCTTTAGTCCCGGTATATTTTGGGTCCGGGACTACAAAAAGCAATAGTCAGGGCTGCTGATGTGTTGTTTAGGTTATTATTCAATCTGATTTCATGGTTGAGATGTATGAACTGTTTGGTGCACCTATTTTCTCACCTATAACATGATCATGTCACAACCAAATTGTTGATTTAGGTGCTCCTAGGCTGATTTCACAACTAATGGACTCAAAAGTGAGACTTGAAATTAGTTGCTGGGTGACACACATATAGATACAGTACGTGTTATAGGTAAAGTCACAGTTCAGTTCTGCCATATGCCTTTCTAGCCTCGTTTAAACCAACCAAAGAGGACACTTTTAACCATTAATTTCGGTCCCTCATCCTAGAACTTAGTGGCTGCAGAGTAAGATCTTGAATTATTGGTAAAAGGTGTTGTCCAATAAAGTGTTAGAAAACTAATTTCCTGACTCACAGTTTAGTTATTAAGTTTTTCTTTGTTCCATGGAACATTGGCAGAGGATGTTTGGAAAAACAAAATCTCATTTGAAAAATTATAATAGAGATATGGTTTAGTCAAGGTTGTAATAAAAACAATGGATCTTTCTTTCTTGGAACTGAATCTCATTTGCAGATTTGTCCAGCTTTGGAGAAAAGTTTCGAGCTTATAACTTCTCTATTTTCATATATCCTTGCAGCAGCGAAACATCAGGGGATAGTGTGACCAATTATTTCAACTCTCTCACGCATATTGTCTTGGCCTTATGGGTGTACCATGTAAGTAAAATATTTATATATTAATTCCATTCATTGATTTAGTTTATTGGTGGTCTTTACGAGTTTCATCAAACAATTCCTTACGAGAAGAAGTGAAGGATGGCGGCGGCGGCGAGCGTAAGAAAGGCTAGGAGACGATAACGACGAGGGGCGATGGCGAGGATGGGAGGACATGGTGCACATATGTTGTCTGTGCATGGTGATCCAATCAAGTATCAGGTTTGAGGTACTCCCGGTTAGTACTAACTTCTCAAATCATTTGTATTCCATTTGTAATTTCTCGTGAAATGTTTCGGCTTTCTAGCTTATTTTTCAAATGCAAGACTTATCGGGTTATATTCAATACTTGCGGTTTTATTGAATTAGAATATAGTTTTACTGAATTCTATAAATCTTTAAGACATATTCTGCGGCATACCCTTTGGTTAAATCCTACATCCTCCACTGCTACGATAGAATCTACCTGTTCCTAGCGAACCCAGGAATGATGGATCTGCCCCCCATCAGCCCTTGCAAGGCCGGTCAGCGGTGGGGTGGCGCCTCCCCCTCAGCGGAGGAGGAGATGAAGGCGCTCCCAAGGGCGTCGGCCGATGGGAGAACATTCCGTTGAGGATCCTGGTGGCGGTTGGCTGCCACGTCGGGCGTAGGGAGGTTCTACGGTGGAGGTGGAGGAGAATGTGGGAGGGCGATGTCGAAGTCGAAGGAGAATCACGGAGACCAAGCATCTGCTCGGTGATGCGGTCGGGGACTCAAGAAGCACCACAACGTCCCAACCATGAGGTTGCCTCCTCCATTCTAGAGTGCTGCAATGGCGGGAGGAATGGGTGGTGGCAGCATCAATGATGGGGACGACCTTGGTAGCGCGGAGGGGTGTGGCGTCGGAGGTCTTGGCAGCATTGTCGACAAAACACCCAGGTGCCTGAAAACATGGCAGCGCCATGCGTCGGGCGCAGACGTGGGAGGGTGAACAACACCGTTGGGGAGTGGCGACGAACGATGACCGCCAAACAAAGTGCACTCGTTGACGAAAGAGCTGGGAAGTTGGTTCTAGGTGTATAGTCTCGCTTCATCCGGAGGAGCTTGGAGGTGCTCCAACTCGTTCCTAGCTTGCTCCTATTGGTGGCGTGCTTGGTCAAGCTCCGGGAGTGCCTCGGTGAGGTCGGTGTTGAGCTCAGCCACGAGGGTTGATGGTGCTCATTAGGAGGACATTGTCAACTCCGGTGCTGGGTGTTATGCGAGCTGCCATCTCCCCTCTGCGACGGCGGGATAGTAGCGGTCCTCGTCTTCACTGATTTCTTCAAGAAATACTCTCGGTAGGCGTACAATGCCATTCGGACAACGTCGTTCATTGCCGCCACCGACCGAGCGAGGTGCTGGTGTCGCGTGGGTGGACATGATCCATAGAGCCCACGGTTGTGGGTTTGGCCGCCCACATGTACCACGGTCCTCTAGAAACCCTCATAGCGAGGTTGGCTCCGGTATGTGCTCTCATACGGATGCGTAACATTCCATGCCCGAAGTGTCGGAGCAAAAGATCGCGTAGTCTCTCCAATGGAAGAAGCCATCTTTGTTGCCCCAGAAGCAGTGCTCCACCATCCACCCAATGGGGGCATTGGGGTTTGGCACCAGTGGGTCGTCGTCGTTGCCGTTGGGGCCGTCATCATCGGGATCATCTCTGTTGGGATCCCTTCCTGTGCCTTTTGGGCTCCTTGAGGTGGTGCGGGCACGCCCTGCCCCACAAGTGGTGGGACGACCGGTGCCTCCTCTCCCAAGGCCTCCCTCACCAGAAGGTGAGCTCCATCATCCACCCGCTGGGAATGTCTCCATCAAAACTAGGTGACGTTCCCGGTGAGCGGGAACTCCACTGGCCAGTAGCGGTGGTAAGCCACAGAGCTACGGCGGCAAGTGAGGAGCCATTGAGCCATCTAAACAGAAACAACAGGGTGAAGATCAGTTTGTGTCCAAGGAACAAAAAATTGAGTACAAATGGCTTCTATGGAAAAGATGATAAGAGTGGGACAAGAAGCAAAGCAGTTAGATAAGGCCATTTCTAGTAAGGATGCGTGTCCTAGGGTCGATACAGCTCTAGTACCATTTTGTCACACCCTGATTTCGAATTGCGAATTTGGATGCATATCATATGTGTGCCAGGATCTTTTCCACAAATATGACTTGACAAATATGAATAGGTACACAAAGATAGTGCAAAAACAAATTATTATTATTACAATTTCATCAGAGTATTGTAGCGGTGCAACGTGTCATTATTTCTTGAATTCTAGAGTGAATTGGCCCTCCACAGGAAGGTCGATGTTAGCACACGCACCTAACATCCAGGGATATCCTCCGATTTCCGTCCCATGGCTCCTCAACATCTTGGAAACCTTTTGGTTATAGCAAGAATAAACAACAAGGATGAGTTCAAAATGAACTCAGCAAGTACAGGCGGAAAAGTAAATGATATGCAAAACTGTAACAAAAGATACAAGGCTGACTTGGTGTGCTGCAGTGAGCTTTTAGTTGGCAAAGTTTTATTTAAACAACCTAGTACTAGCATGAGTAGAATATCCCAAACCCTTAATTAATGAAGTAGAAATTAACAGAAATTAAATAACAAAAGCCCATCTCAACAAGACACCATTCTCAATTCAATTTGGGAGAATCCAAGCCATCCTCATCATCATCCCATTTAGTAAAAGTCAAGATTCTAATCATGTGAGGGTCCAGGCATATAATCATGTGAGGTTCTAGGTATATAACATGTGAGAAAGGCAAGGCATATAATCTATAATAACATTACACCACATCAACTAATCTGCAAAAAGTAACGTAGCCCACAATTGTATCTACAGAACATCGACAAACCATTAAAGAACATCACTTATATACTACAAGAACATTATATTAAACATCATAGAACATCACTTATATTTTTTACAAACCACAAAACATATTTGACCGACCGACTGTCATAAATATAAATATAAACATAAACATAAATATAAACATAAACATAAACATAAAGATAGTAATATATTAGGCATAAATGTTGCAACTAAAGCACTCCAACATCAACCGTGCCATGTGCATCATGGCCACCGACCGATGAAGATGATGGATTTGGAATCTCATCATTATCACCGTCGAGCTAGTGGAGTCATTGTCACTAGTGGTGATGGAGCTATCATCGCCTTGGATGAAACCGGCGCATGTGAACCTTCCCAAATTCTAGTGGCAACCGATGGATCTTGAACGTGTAGTCCTTGACAGTTGGCATCTTGGTACCTTCAACAAACTTGACGCCCAAACTTGCGCCTGCTTTCTTAAGTTTCTCCAATGCTTCACTAAGCATTCCAACGCACCATAGGTTGTCTTTCTCGAATTCGCGAACTATCTCCTCTGCAATCTCCACTTGTTGCTTCCCTAGCTTCTTGATTAAATCATCTTGATCCTCACTTGGCTTCCTTTTCTTCAATGCATCTCCAGAGGAAGAAATCATGCTTCTTGTTGATTGAGAAGATAGAATGGAGAGGAAAGAATGAATAACAGTTAGAGTTGAGGAAATGGCCGCAAGCCACTCAGTGAGTATAAATAGGCAGAACAACTGATTGCAAGGAACCGGTTGACCTTTTCCAATCCACGCACAAAGTGGACGCGGCGCTTAGGCTTCACAATAGTTGCGTTGAAAAAAATTCCTTGTGGTTTTGTGTTCACATACATTGTCGGTGTTCTAGAAACCGGGGGTCCTAAGAACTCGACTAGTGAATGTGCTGCGTGTTCCCCCAACCGGATGGTTGTGCGAGAAGGACACAAATGAAAGAGACGTGAGGGTTTATCTTGGTTCAGGCACGGGTGCCCTACGTCCAGCAGTGTCTATCTAGCACGTGTTATCTCGCACGCTGTGGTGCTTGTAGTAGTGGTTTACAAGCTGGTGAGAGAGGAACCGAGGCTCCAAGTCTCTTAGGATGAGTGGAGAAGACGAACAAAGATTACGGCATGGTGCGGGTAGTGGTGGAGGAGGAGTGAGAAGGGCTGATGAGGCTTGACTTGTCTCTTGGTCTCGTGTGTTGTTGTGTGTTGTTCTTCTGTCCCTTGGGATGGCCCCATTCGCCCCTTTTATAGTCGAAAGGGGAGACATGGGTTACAAGGCGGACTTGTTTATTGCATAAAGTACATCCAAGGGTCGTCCCCCAGGATGCTCTCGTTGTGTGGTCGCTATCTAGTCTGGACCACCGTCCTCGCTTTCTTGGCTCCGCGATAATCGCTTGAGGCTCGAGGCGTCCTTCCAAAGCTAGTACAGTGAGGGATTGGTCCCCGGGTAATCCTTGCTTGCTTGCTCCGAGACATGAAAAGTAAGAATAATCTTGATAGGACGACACGCTGCCTTCGCATCACTCAACCGGGGCGGAGGTCGATGATGATGAAAAGTTGCGTAGGCCTGGCATGCCTTGGGCAAGTCTACTTCGTCTGCCGGTCAGCAGAGCCTGACCCCGTTAGTGGTAGTGCCAGGGCCAGAAGGCCAGAGTCAATGGCGGGATTCGTGGGTGTGCCAGAGGTGCAATAAATGCTCCCGTCGCTTATCCGTAGGCCGATGCCGTGGGCAAGGGTCCATCCCGGCCTGCTTGATAGATACCGATATAATAAATTGGTAAGGGAGTGGCCCGATCTTCCACGATGGTAGGTTTATGATGAAAGGATAACTTGAAATGGCACTCCACCCACCCCAAAAGAACACACCCCAACAGGACACCGGTACCCCTTCATTAAAAAATGGCACCTATCACCACATGACTCTGGGTTCACGTAGCACAATCAATGCTACAAATGACCGAATCCAAACGCCTGCCCCACCTTGTTTACCACTGGGGGGCCCATATTGTTATATATTTAGGTAGGTAATTTAGAATTTTTAACTTGACCACATTCTAATGTTCAACATATAAACTACTTAGTTCCAAAAAAACATAAAAATGTTAGCTACACAAGAAACCAAACTCGGATATCAGCTTAGACCCACCCAACACACTCCCCGTGCAACAGAAGAAGAGTGATCGGCTCGGGTTATTTTTTTAATTAAAAACATCATCTACCAACCAACAATCTCTCAAACTCAACCAGTCCATGTAACGCCACGCCGGCCCTAGACGCCAACCACCCATGTGTGGGCTCTGTAGTAGGCCCCACAAATATAGCAACCTTGTCCCCGTCCCCCAGGCACACATGCACACCCCCTTTGCCCCTATAAATTGATGACTTTGGCCCCCAAACTGGGCCACAAACACGGCCCCCACGGGATAGCCGCAGGAAAAAACACATAACCACATCCCCTCCGCCACCAAGCCTTGTTTCAGGCGACGACCATGTCGGTCACAAGCAATGGCGGGTCCACCTCCGCAAGCAGGCTCAAGCTTCTCGCCTCCTTAACAACACAACCGGCAAGCGCCCTGCCACGCCTTTCCCCAGTCATGACGAGAAAGATCCAGAGGGAACTTTTGTCTTGCTCGACCAGCCCATTGAGTTGTGCAACATCAGGTGTAGCCAACTCTGCCGAAGGATCGTTGAAGATTTGAACACGTCGATCTCCATCCCTGAGGAAAGTTTCTGCAACACACAAAAAGGTCTACTTCCGTTAAAACCACTAAAGATCAGTGCGAATAAAATGCACATCTTTAACTAGCTTTTGCCTCTAAACTTGCTGTGTGCAGACTAAACGCCCAGCCAGTGACATCGTCGACCATGTGTACCACATAAGAACTCCAGTTGCACGCATTCAGACCCTGATCCGCAGCCACTTCAAGCCAGTTTAGGGGCATCATCTACCAGTTCTCCCACCAAGGATCTCAAACTACCCTATTCCAAACTTAGGACCTACCATGCCTACCAAGCAGTACCAGGTCACATCACACCGACCCCCTCCACCCTTTGCCTTTTTTCACTGTGCTTGATCACGTGTATTTGATTTCTCATCGCACCATATGATTATTATTCGTGTTCTAATTCAGGATCTCCTTAACGGCCCTTGGTTCAACGCTTTCGAGCCCAACATGCCTGTGCCACCCGCTTATGACCCCGTAGGAGCATCTTTCCTCAAGATGTTCTAGAGACCGGTGAAGGCATTCATGGTAATCCTGCACACAAAAACCATCTGAATCCCCTCTTGGCTTGTACAGAAAAAAGACAACCAACTCCTCGCTAACTTTAATTGCTCATGCACAGGCCCTACCCCGTGGCTTCGGAGATAACATACACAACTTTCTCATGCCCACACTCCAGCTCATCGGTGCCGCCAACACCCCTATGTGGTGGGGTCCATGATGTCAGTGGTCGCCTCTTCTTCACCAACGGCTGGGAGCGTTTTGTCATCGCCGAGCATATTCAACCCGATGACTGTGCCTTGTTCGTCATCGATGGCCCACGCAAGATCTCCATATGACTCTATGTCTACAATGGCCTCGAAAAACCATTGAGCGACCGTCCCATTGGCGTTGATCCCGACGTGGCTCCCCCTGACCGTGCCAACGTTCATGGTGTCATATTTTAACTGCACTTCCTCTGTTACCTACCCATCTCCTTCATTTCTTGCAATTTTTTGTACCTTGTCACAGTGCCCTCCCACATCCTTGGAATGGACTTCAAGCTCGGCCCCAAGCTCTCGATGACACCTGCCATCATGCAACAACTAGCTACCGTGTGGGCGACCCACAACTGCAACACACCACTCTACACATGCAAGGTCATGAAGAGCCACATCACCAAGACTTGCCTGGTTAGTCGACAACCAATCCGCCCAACATGCAGCCCTGTGAAAAAACTGTTCCACAGTCAATATGTGTCGCATCCTGTAATGACGTTTTTTTGGCCGTCCCTGTGCAGTACTTCGGGAGGAAGTTCTCCACCATGCTGCCTCAAGCCGACCGCCTACTGGCGGTGGTGTTCTACGGCAACAGCAACGACGTCATCAGGGGGTCATCACCAAGACACCACAATGGCATGGATCGCCTGAGCACCAGCTTTGCCACCCTCATTTGTCTCCACAACATCGCCATTGGTGACACCCTGGTGATCCGCATGAGTGAGGTGGACATAGGGTACCACATCCGCGTGTTCAAGGTCCCCGCCTAATGGGTAGCTTCAACAACACTACACCACCACTTGATCCGCGCGAACATCCGCATCCGTGGAGAACGCCATCGGCTATCATAAATAAAAAGCTTAGCACAAACTACTTGCACTCGGCTACTACCACTACCACTTGCAACTAGGGGCTCTACCACCAAAAATAGTCCCCCTACTAATCTATCAAAATAGCAACCACTATGCCTAGCTTTCTACTTCCTATTTGCTTAGTTCATACGTGCCAGCGTTTACTGTGTGCCGGCACAGCATCCTGCGAGCCGTCCCCACTATTATTATATAATAATTTGCCTTAATTACATGCTTGTTCATGATAGAATATGAACATGGGTGTGTAACAGTGGAATGAATGGGTTGAGTTGTATTACATAATCACAGATACATATAGGGATGCTAGTAGTGTCCACACCGCACATGGTTGGGAACACATGACGGCCACACACACCACACATCCTAAAGTGGCATGCAGGCCACACATACTCTAACATTCCCCCGCAGTCACAACGGGAGCACCACAAATGGTGAGACTGGAGAAGAAGCCAAATGACACCCCCCGCCGTTACGTTCCGCTACACTTCCGCAACCTTGACCGCGACCGCTGATCCGATCGCCGCTCCCGTCGCGCGGACCGTTACTGAGTGTCGCTGATCCCATCTCCCACACCGTCCTCCAGATTCTCTACGCGCCTAACTCGTGTGCCGCCGATCCTCGCCACTCCTATCGTTGACTCTTTGCTCAGAGTGCCGCCGTGCTAATCGCCGCACTCGATCGCCCGCGTCTAGCGCGGTCGCTGATCAACGCCGCCCTCCCGATCCCTTGCGGAGACGCTAGGTGGCCCCGACGTCCATCGCGCGGTCCCGACTTATCGCGCAGACAACTCCATCGCTCGACCCTAAAGCCCGACGTCGTCGCGCACGTGAAGCCAGGCCGCGATCCGCCGCGCGGCTGATCGCGATCCGCCGCGCGTGAAGTTCGACGCCCGTGACCGACCTCAGCGATCGGGAGGCCCGACTCGGTCCCGTCGTGGTCCCATCATGCGCGGGGCTTCCAGTCCACGCGCTAATCCATGTGGAGTCACGCGTCCGTTTCCCCGTTGCACGGCTGATCCACGCGGAGTCGAGCGGAGAGATTTCCGTCGCCCGCTTTCACTCGTGAGTGACTCGTGGTCCAGAGGATCAAGATTAAAAAAAGAGAAAAAAGAAAAAAAAAAGATGACATGGATTTTTGGCCGCATCCTACTTCACCGGCTTCCTTCGCCGCCATGGCACAGCTACCGCAGTACACGACACCTTACTCGCCATACATCGGCGGGTCTCCTCCGTTCATTGCGCCCTACACGCCGTACGGGGCTGTCCAGCAGCTCTAGCCATGGACAAGGATGTAGGGCCGATCCACGTCGTCCCCCGTCCATAGCTTCAACACCATGTCGCTAAGCATAACGCCTTCGACCGAGTGGTACGCTGATTCTGGCACCGACGCTCATATGGTCAACAACGCTGGTATACTATCCTCTTTTCATCCTCCTTCATCATCAAGTCCTTCATCTATCATTGTGGGTAATGAAGCCTTGCTTCCCATTACCGCTGTTGGGTCATACTATTTTTCCACGGCAGGTCGTCCTCTTTCTGTTTGTCCTAGTCTCACCTAGCATTATTAAGAATTTAATTTAAATGCGCGTTTCACCAATAACAATTTATCCATCGAGTTTGGTCCCTTTGGCCTTTCTATTAAGGACTTAGACACCCAGAGAGTGATTGCCAAGTGTAATAGTACAGAAAACCTCTACTTTCTTTCCACCGGCACCACTCGGGCATCGCCGCCTTGGTCACATCGGTCATGAGGCATTGTCCAAGCATATTAGTTCCAATGTTATTTCTTGTAGCAAAAGCGCCACCCCGATCATATTTGTCATGCTTGTCAGTTAGGCCACCATGTGCGTCTTCCTTTAGCCATGTCAAATTGTCGAGTGCTTCATCCTTTTGATTTAATGCATTGTGATCTTTGGACCTCTCCAGTTGTTAGTGTGTCTGGGTATAAATATTATCTTCTCATTCTTGACACTGCACCCACAACTACACTTGGTATTTTCCTTTATGCCTAAAATCTGATACACTTAACGTTTTATCCAACTTTTTTTTTATTTTGTGCGCACCCAGTTTAACTCTCCCATTAAGGCAGTTCAGTGCGACAACGGTGCGAGTTCGACAACTCCTCAGCCCGCACATTCTTCCTCACTGACGGTGTAGTCCTGCGTCTGTCGTGCCCATTGTTGGTATTTCTTAGCGTAAGCAGCAAAGTCCGCAAGCGCACGGAAAGTACCGTTGTAGCACTTCACCCAGAAGTATTCCAGGTATCGAATTTCCATAGGGAACGGGCGCTAAGTCTGTTCTTCCTGGCTATCAAAGGTCAAGCATAGGAGGTGAATGTGGAAGTGATGTGTTCCTTCAGCACTTAGACTAAGTCAGGCTACTCTTTCTATTAAGCGAGTGTTACTTCGGGCACCGGGTTGCACTTGGTCTGCCAAGCGATGCCGGTCTCCAGCTCTACTCCGCAACCGGACGTGGAGAAGTACAATGGGTGAATAGGGCTGTCACCACCTATCCCCTACCTCACTACCGTGGATTGCGCAGCAAACAAGGGTGATTTATAACTTAGACACCACGTCTACGTTACTTGTCGCTACTCTAGTGTTGGCTAGGAGCTCCCGTCTTCATCAGGGGTCCTCTACTAGAGTATTTACCACAAAGGTAAACAACGATCCCGTAATCTCGACAAAATAAATGATAGCGTGGAACTTAAGAATGGTAACTGAAGGTAAGATACGAATATCTTTCACCAAGCCGAAAAGATTACCCGCAGAGGTACAAGGTATGGAGGTGGGAGCCCGGCCAGTCCGGCACTCGGCAGATCTCATGGGCGTCGCAAATCCTTACGCCGCACAAGACCCAGGTCGCTACTCCTCTCTCTCTCTCTACCTTTCACTCTCTCACTCCCTTACGAGTGTCTTGGCATTCTCTAAACCGCCCTATGTGTGAGACGTGGAGTGTAATTCCCTAAGGAATGTGTTGTGACTTGATGTCTAATGAAGCGGGAGTGAGCTCCTTTTTTACACGAATGAAAACGCTTCTTGGCGGGAAGTTTGGCGCCCAATTGCCAAAAACACCCACATGCAACCGCCTCGGCTCCTCGGGATCGGGACCGAGAACAAGGCGCGGCGGGGATCGGAGCCTGGGCCCGGCGGGCGCCGCGGGTTGCGGCGGTCGGCCCAGTTTGGCCCGCCTCCACGCTGTCTTCCGCAGTGGGCTGGTGGCCCATCATGTGTTGTGTCCCTCGGGGTGTTTTAGCCTGAATCAAGTCCGTTTCGGTTGGTTGGCTTTCCCTTTGTCAAAGCGTAATGCCAGAAGTGTGCTTTCTTTGTCTTTTAGGCGTACTTTTACCTGTTTCCACGTTTTCTCCTACAAAACATAATTTCTTCGAATACAAGTGGAACTAGGTTAATAGCAAAAGGTTCATGTGGCAAAAAATACGTTTATTTGTTATGTCATATGACTAAGTTGGCGGTATAATTTGTATGATAATGACCGCCAACAACTCCCCCACACTTGTTCTTTGTACAAAATAATTCAAGAGACAAAAAATAGAAGAACAATTGTGCACATAATACAAATAGCAAATTCTTTATTGATCAGGCATACATTGATGAACATCATAGAAAGGAAATACAAAGTAAGTAAAGTGAATGTAAACTATGCCTGATTATTGGGAGAGAATTTTCTACCATTCTTTTAACTAGACACATAAGTGACACCGGCTGCTTTTGCTAATTTGGCTATCTTGTTGTTGAACCTAAAAGTTTCAATTTACGTGTCTTCTTGTAAGTTACTTATCTTCCTTCTAGTAGCATCAAGTTCATCTTGGGTGAGCCAATTACAATTCTATCAATGCCCCATATTTTACTAAAAGTGAATTCAGTGTTTGCTCAACTTCTTCGTCACTATTAAGATTTGTATTTGGGCTGGAGACATGAGGAGGGGGTAGTTAGGAATCGGTTTTTGGGGAGTGGTGGATGGGATTCCTTCAAATGGCGCATCGGCCCCTTCCCATATCCTCCTTCGGGTTTCTCGAACCCAAAAACGGTGTACGAGTTTGAGCTATCTGAAGAGCTAGAGTGTGCCATTGATGAATTGTAGGGGTGTTGCCTAGATGTAGTCGCGGTTTATGGTCTTCCCACCGTGGGATTTTTGGGTTGTGGTCGTTTTACGAGCAAAGAATTTCATTGGTGTTGATAGTGCTTATTTCTTTGAGACATGGCATGATTGCTTGGTTTCTTGGGGTAAAAATGGGGATAGAAGGAAAGGGTTTGGTGCAAAGTGTTGCTAGAGAGTGTGTACGAAATTTATAGCAAAACCGAGCGAATGTTAACCGAACACCCATGTCGCGGGGTTGGAGGAACCGTGACCGGTGCATCGATCGAGATGGGCTCGGGAGGCCACCACCTTGGCCGGGGCGCTTGGGTGCGGCGGTCGCCGCCAGAGCCCCAGGGTCTTTGTCCGGTCCTATCCTGTCTATCACCTTATCCTCGCGGCGTAACCCACGGTGTTTTTATTTGTTTAACTTTATTCGTGACGGGATGACGAAAAGAAAGGAAAGTGGGGTTTTTTTGTATGTCCTAAAACAATAAGAACATATAAATGTAATTAAAATTCAAATTTAAAAAGTTTCAAAGCTAACTAAATTTATTTCTTCTATGGTTTTATTTATTTCATGAGAAGGTTCATAAAAAATTTTTAACCTTTGAAATGTTACCTTAAATCGTCTCGAATGGTGATAGCCCGTGTGGTGAAACATCGATGACGGTATATGGCCCCATCCATTTGCTTCAAGTTTTCCTCCACCGAATAATTTTACTCGGGAGTTAAAGTGTAGTACCTTATCTCCCTCTTGGAATGTTTTGTGTTGGATTCGACGGCCGTGCCATCTCTTTGTTCTTTCTTTATAGATTACGGCCTTTGTGATATGCCTTCTCACGCCATTCCTCTAGCTCGGTAAGTTGCTTTTGTCTATTCCCCGTCCGGCTAGCTTGAGGTCCATGTTCCGTTTTTGATCGCCCGTAAGCTGGATGTTCGAGCTCTACCGGCAAATGGCAGCTCTTTCCATAGACCATTTGGAATGGTGTCGTGCCAATGGGGGTCTTGTAAGCTGTCCCTGTATGCCCATAGTGCATCGGGTAGCTTGTCTTTCCACCCTTTTCCCATTGCATTAACGGTTTTTACGCAAGATGTTCTTGATCTCGCTTGTTGGATGTTTGTTTGTGGGTGGTTTGGTGTAGCGATGTTGTGCTTAGATCCTAGCTCCTTTAGAAAGTTTCGAAAGCCTTATCGGTGAAGTGGGATCCTCCGTCACTTATCACCATCCTTGGGGTTCGAAACACGGAAAAATAATCTCGTGGAACATTTTTCTTGCGTGCTTGGAGTCGGCAGCTCGGCATGGTAGTGCTTCCACCCATTTGGATACATAGTCGACAAATGATGAGGATGTATTCACTATCATGGGACTTTGGAAAAGGTCCCATGAAGTCAATACCCCAAACGTCGAAGACTTCGACTTGTAAGTTGTAGTGAAGGGGCATGGCATTTCGTGAGGTGATGCCTCCTTGCAGCTGGCACTTGTGACACCTTCTCCGATGAACTCCTTAGTGTCATGGTACATGCTTGGCCATGAGAATGCGCTCGCCGGATTTTTGGCTTGTGTGAGGAACACTCCATAGTGTCCTCCGTATGGCGCTGCATGGCATTTCTCGATGATTTCTTGTCCCTCTTTGGTAGGCACACATCTTCTCAACATTCCATTAGAACATACCCTGTAGAGGTATGGATCGTCCCATAGGTGTTGTGGGCTTTACGCTTTCGAAATTAGCGCCGGTGGTACATAACACGAAACCATGAAATTCACAATGTCTGCATACCATGGGGTTATGTCCTCCACCTTCGAGGAGCATGTCGTCGCGTAAGAAGTCATTGATAGGCAGTTCTGGCGTGTTAGTGAATTGCAAGCGTGACAAATGATCCTAACGATGTTCTCTACTCCTTTCTTATCTTTAATTTCTAAGTCAAATTCTTGGAGTAAGAGAATCCATCTAATTAATCTTGGTTTAGCATCTTTCTTAGTGAGCAAGTATTTCAATGTAGCATGATCGGTGTATACAATCACTTTTGATCCCACTATGTAAGATCTAAACTTATCAATAGCAAATACAACAGCTAGGAGCTCTTTTTCAGTTGTGGCATAATTTAATTGAGCTCCGTCGGTGTTTTGCTAGCATATCTTGATTGCGTGATGCTTTTATCTTTTGGTTTGGCCAAGGACTGCACCAAGCTGTGTAATCACTAGCATCACACATGATCTCAAAAGGCAACCAATCGGTGGTTGAATGATTGGTGCTGAGATGAGTGCTTCCTTAATGGTAAGGAAAGCTTTCATGCACTCATCGGTGAACTCAAAAGGTACATCCTTAGCTAACAGGCTTGTCAACGGTCTAGATGTTTGTGAGAAATCTTTTATGAACTGTCTATAAAATCCTGCATGGCCTAGAAAAGCTACGTTCCTTTTTACGTTCACAGGGGTGGTAACTTTTCAATCACTTCAATTTTTGCTTTATCTACTTCAATCCCCCTCTCGGACACTAGGTGACCGAGAACAATGCCCTCTCGGACCATGATGTGGCACTTTTCCCAATTGAGTACTAGGTCCTTCTCTTGGCATCTTTGCAAGACTCTATCTAAATTCTCTAGACAATTTTCAAAAGTCTTTCCATAGGCGAAAAAATCATCCATGAAAACTTCCATGATTTCTTCAATCATGTGCGAGAATATAGACATCATACACCTTTGAAATGATGCGGGTGCATTACACAACCCAAAAAGACATTCTACGGTAGGCGTCACGTTCCATATGGGAAAGTAAACGTTGTCTTGCTTTGATCATCGGGGTGGATGGGAATTTGATGATAGCCAGAATATCCATCTAGGAAACAAAAGAAAGAGTGTTTAAGCTAACCGCTCCAACATTTCATCAATAAATCGAGTGGGAAGTGATCTTTCTTTGTGGCGGCGTTTAATTTCCATAATCTATGCACATTCTCCATCCTGTGATGGTGCTAATTTTGTGGGAATTAATTCGTTCTTAGCGTTTTTTAATTACCGTCATGCCCCCTTCTTAGGCACTACTTGGGCCGGGACTAACCTAGTCAATCGTGTGGTACGAGATATATTATCTCGGCGTGAAGAAGTTTAAGAACTTTCTTCCGCGACTTCTCTCATTTCATTGTTGAGCCGGCGTTGGGGTTCACGTGAGGGTGTTTTATCCGGGTAAACACGAATGCGATGAGAGCAAATCATTGGGCTAATTCCCTTCTAATCATGTAAAAGAGTACCCGAAAACTGTTCTATGTTTTTCTAAGATTTTGATAAGTTTTGATGACTCCTCGTCGGTTAATTTATCATTAATAATTACGAGAGCATTTTTATCATTATTCAGGAAAACATAGCGTAGTCCTTCGGAAAGGGCTTTTAGCTCAATGGGAGGTGGTGTCGTTTCTTCTTCTTTAGGGAGATCGATGAAATCATCCATCTCACTGATTTCCTCAATGAAGAATTTAGAGTCTTTTTCTAAAGATTCTTCACGGGTTTCAAATGGTATTATCGACACTACCTCTACGGGCATGCATTTGGACAGAGGTTCCACTATTGAATTTTTTGTTTGAGTTATGGGTAGTGTGAATGTATCTCGTCCCTAGCTTTACATCTAGGTCCCCTCTTTTTTGGTGGATTATTAAATAGTTTTTCTAGGGGGTGCCCGATTAAAATATCAAACTCATCTATGTTAAAGATATGAAAATCTATACTAAGTTCAATATCATCATGGCGAAGAGTAACGTCATGTATTAACCCCAACCCTGGGATAACAGAGCGTATCATATCGAGGGTTTTTAATTGTAGGCCACCATTGTTTATTGTAAAAATGGGCTAAAAGCAAAAGAATAGGAAATTATATTAATGCCTACGGTGGGGTTATATTGTACATCTTCCCATTCCTCGTATGTTACAATGTAGGGGAATGAAGGGGTGCGAATCCGAATTTCTTCGATCGTCGACTCACTTTCATTAGCCCATTCATTACTCATTAACGTAGTTAACTCCCTAATTGATTCTTGCAAAGATTCTTTACTTAATGGTTCTTTAGGAGTTAGTGGGCGGGGGTGCGTTTTACTGATTCATAATTCGAGGTGTTTCCATAATCGTCAAGGAATACGTCCTCGATGTGTGGGAGGTCTCCCAAAAGGGGTTCCTCCACAGGTTCGGGGAAAGGTTTCTCTAATGGTTTAGGAAGTTCAGCAGGTTCGGCCTTAGCCAAAAAAACGTCATCTGAGATAGACTTGCATTTTACAAGGACAGGTTCAAGAGGAGGGGTATTTTCTCGAATTTTGTCTAAAAGAGCTTCTCCTTCTTCTACAGATTTATGTGAAAATGAACCGCCTGCAGCCGAGTCTAGGAATCTGAGAGATTCCTTATTTAATCCCGACCAGAAATGTTGTAATAAGACATGTCGGGATAGAGACAAATCGGGACGAGTTTGTCAATGTTATAAATCTATCCCAGGCTGCTCCTATCCCTTCCTTCTCCCTTTGCTGAATGAGAGGATTTCAGTATGAAGAGCAACAATTTCGGTGAGAGGGAAGAATGCTAGGAAAATTTTTGCTTGCAATTCTTCCCAATCTCCATTTACTTTTCCTACATTGTGATCGTACCATTGAATCGCTCTCTCCTGCTTGAGAAAGGAAACAATTTCCATCTCAAATATTCGCGTGAAATACGCCTTCAAAAATGAGGCAACCATAAAAAGTGTTCAAATTCCATAAAATGGTGGTAAGGATTTTCTCTTTTCGAATCGAGAGAAGGGTTGTTCCCGAACCATGGCTAATAAGCACAGGGCGAAGCTCAAATCTCGAAGCTGTGATTGGCTTCGAAGAAGATGGTCGTTCTAAGATCTCACCCTTTGGAGCAGACAGTTTAGAAATGGTGGGTTGCTCCATAATAAAAAAATGAAAAAAGAATGGCGAAGGGATAGGGCTCACACTTTGATATACTAGGTTTTGCAAACTTTAACGACAATTTGTTCCCGACAATGGCGCTAGAAATGCTTGTTGGTATTTCTTAGCGTAACCAGCAAAGTCATAAGCGCCACGGAAAGTACCGTTGTAGCACTTCACCCGAGTATTCCGGGTATCGAATTTCCACGAGGGGAATGGGCGCTAAGTCCGTTCTTCCTAGCTATCGAAGGTCAAGCATAGGAGGTGAGCGTGGAAGTGATGTGTTCCTTCAGCACTTAGACTAAGTCGGGGCTACTCTTTCTATTAAGCGGTATTACTTGGCACCGGGTTGCACTTGGTCCGCCAAGCGATGCCGGTCTCTAGCTCTACTCAAGCCGGACGTGGAGGAGTACAAAGGCGAATAGGGCTGTCACCACCTATCCCCCACCTCACTACCGTGGATTGCGCGAAAACGAGGGTGATTTATAACTTAGACACCACGTCTATGTTACTTGTCACTATTCTAGTGTTGGCCGGGAGCTCCGTCTTCATCAAAAATCTACTAGAGTATTTATCACAAAGGTAAACAACGATCCCGTAATCTCGACAAAATAAATGATAGCGTGGAACTTAAGAATGGTAACTGAAGGTAAGACACGAATATCTTTCACCAAGCCGAAAGATTACCCGTAGAGGTACAAGGTATGGAGGCGGGAGCCGGCAGTGCAGCACTCAGAACCGGCTTGATGGGCGTCGCAAATCCTTATGCCGCACAAGACCATGGGGTCGCTACACTTTCTCTCTCTCTACCTTTCACTCTCTCACTCCCTTCTGAGTGTCTTGGCATTCTCTAAACCACCCTATGTGTGAGGCGTGGAGTGTTATTCCCTAAGGAATGTGTTGTGACTTGATGTCTAATGAAGGGGGGAGTGAGCTCCTTTTTTATACCTAATGAAAACGCTTCTTGGCGGGAAGTTTGGCGTAATTGCCGAAAAAACACCACATGCAACCACCTCAGCTCCTCCCGGGATCGGGACCGAGAACAAGGCGCACGGGGATCGGAGCCCGGGCCACGGTGGGCGCCGCGGGTGCGCGGCCGGCTCAAGTTTAGCCCGCCTCGCGCCCATCTTCCCGGTGGGCTGGTGGCCCATCATGTGTTGTGTCCCTCGGGGTGTTTTAGCTTGAATCAAGTCCGTTTCGATTGGTTGGCTTTCCCTTTGTCAAAGCGTAATGCCAGAAGTGCGCTTTCTTTGTCTTTTAGGCGTACTTTTACCTGTTTCCACGTTTTCTCCTGCAAAACATAATTTCTTCGAATACAAGTGGAACTAGGTTAATAGCAAAGGTTCGGTGTGGCAAAAATACGTTTATTTGTTATGTCATATGACTAAGTTGGCGGTATAATTTGTATGATAATGACCGCCAACACCCATACACCTCACAACAGAACGGACGTGCTAAGCGCACTCTTTGCACGGTTAATAACATGCTACGCTCACTTCTTTTTCAGGCAAGTCTTCCTCTGGTTTATTGGGCTGACACTCTTCATACTGCCACCTATCTAATAAATCGACACCCAACAAAAACCCTAGACGGCCGCACTCCTTTCTTTGCACTCTATGGCACACAACCCTCCTATACTCATCTTCGAGTTTTTGGTTGTGCTCATTACTAACTTACCGACCACACACACCACACACATCCTAAAGTGGCATGCAGGGACACACATTCTGTAACATTCCCCGCAGTCTAACAAAAGAGCACCACAAATGGTGAGATCGAGAAGAAGCCAAATGACACCCCCATTGTAACAACTTGGTGTGGTGCAGATGCTAGGACTGGAGAGAAAATATGTGAAAATTCATGCAGATGATAGCCCTTTGTGCCAATGTCGAGGTAGCCAAGCTACAGGGTGTAGTCGTGGTCGATGAAGCCGTGCGGAAGATGCCGCGGTCAATGTAGTTGTGTTCGGGTTGCCTTGTCAATGGAGCTGCAGGCGCACATGGGGCGCCATGGTGGTGATGGAGATCGTCGAGGCAATCATAGTGGGAGGAGGCAATAACGAAATTGGCGTTGTCGAGCTGTTGTGGACGTAGAAGAAAGGCGATGATGCAATCGAGGCGTACGAGGGGCGGGAACGGGAGGGTCGATGCCGAAGCCGATGCAATCAAGCGCTGAGCGCCAAGGTGGGGCTGGATTTGCGGATCCGCCCACGCATCGAGGGCAAAGCACGCCCGCCAGCGCAATACGGGCGTACAAGGTAGGGCCGCAACCAAAGTGACGTGGCGTGGTTGTGTTGGATGAAGTAGAAGCAAGGCGAGATCAAACGCGTTGGCGAGTACGACTCAGCGGCGATCGATGCGAGGGCGGCGAGCTAGGTTCAGCGTGGCGGGGTAGGCTGCAGCTCGATGATGAAGGCCCAATCAGCGGGGCGAAGACCTTGTGCGGACGGGCCTTGGCACGACGGCGGCAAGCGCGGCTCGGCGGCGGCGTGAGATCAAAGATAGTTGTCGATGCACATGGGGCGGTGATGTAGATACAACGGTGGAGGAGACCACGGGTGGCACTGCTGTGGCCCGACGAGGCGACACAGCAGCAACCAGTTGCTCGGGGAATAGGCGTGTAGTACTCGGTGATGGTGTCGATGAAGTCGATGCCGATAATGGAGTAGTTCGTGCGAGGTCGATGGGCGGTGGGCGACTCAATCCTAATCAGGTGGCACAAGCCGCACAAAGGGGTGCACAGGCACGTGTCGAAGGCCGACGCGGATCGACGTGGTGGAGATGAGCGGATCCACCCAACAACAGCGACCCACTAGAGACCTTGCTGCCACCATGGCTGTGCAGGGTCAAGGCGTGTGGCTGGTGAAGATCTCTAGTTTGGTTTTGGCTAATTAGTGACACTTAAGGACTAATCTCTCGATGCCAAGTGTTTGACTAGATTGGAGATTGGTTATGACAAGCTTGGAGCATGGTGATCATTGAGGATGGATCGAGGTGATCCTAATGGTGATAAAATGTCCAACTTTGAGGAATTTGAGGATCAAATGGGCTCAAGGTAAAGGTATAACCATAGGGCCATTTGATTTTGCACTCAAGACACCATAGAGGGTGTGAGTGATTATAGGATCGATAAGCCGTACTATAAAGAGTGGAAACTTATCGTACATATCGGTCCTCCAGTGCCTTTAGGTTCAAATTCATATGCATGCATTCTAACCTAGAGAGTTAACCCGACCTTCGAAATTGATTGTGACAATGCTAACACACGAGCACCACAATGATGTACACGTGGTGGTGTCGGCGCCTTTGAGAAAATGAAACGTCTATTTTCTATTGTGCCGGATGCATCGTGGTGGTGAAAACATGCAAACTCTCATGCTCAAGTTGGTATACTTGTTGAGTAGCATGTCGAAGTGAAGGCAACGACAAAACGACGACATTCCGTAGTTTTGTACTGCGCCGGACGGCGGGCTCACGAGCGCGAGCGCTGGCGTCGGGCGGCCTCCCGCGGCGGCGGGCCGATGAGCCCCAGCGTCCGGCGCACATGGGTCTGATTCTGACAGCCGCGGGTTTGCACAGCGCCTGACGCTTCGCTGGCGCGTCGACGGCGCGGGCGTAGTCCGAGCATGTCGGGGAGGGTCACCGGCGGGCGCCGCGACTCGGTGCGTCGCGGTGCATTGCGCTGGGCGTCGGCCGGCGTTGTGTCGCGCGCTGCCGTCGGGCGAATGGCCGCGGCGCTGGCGCGTCTGGCGGTTTGCGCTGGCGCGTCTGCGTGTATGTTTTGACTGGATTCGAATGTAACGGCTCTATTTCTTTGGGGTGCCTATATATACGACTTTGGCCGGCCATGGGGAGTCCTCTTGGTCATTCTTACACATCCTAACATACTTTGAGCTGAGCAAACTCCCTCCTCCTCACTGCCTTTGCTTGTGAGCATTATTCTAGTGAGTTGAGGTGATTCAAGTGCATCTTGCTTTGATCTTTGCATCTAGAGGCACTTGGGGATCGTTGTGAGCTGGTTAGTTTCCTTTTGCTCTTGGAGACACCGCTCCTAGCCGGCTTGGTGATTTGGTGGAGGCGTTGGCAAGAGAAGGTGATTGTTCTTGGCCACCTCCGGAGATTTGTAAGAGGAATACGCAATCCTCGTTGGGAAGATAAATTGCAAGGAATACATTGCTCGTGTCTTGGGTACCTCACTTGTGAGTGGTGGCTTGGGGCTAGCAAGTGCACCGCCTAGCTCAAGCACCATCCTTGTGTTGGTCGGCACAACCGGAGACTAGCTTGTCGGTGTACAAGTGAACTCCGGGTCAACACATCGACGTGTCTCTTGTCTTGGTGATTGGCTCATCATCTTATTGTGTTTGATTGTTCATCCTCGACATCGGTGATTGGTTCATTGCCTCTACACGTTGGTATATCGAGCTCTATCTCTTGCATTTACCTTCCTAGCTTATATTGTGTAGAGAGCTAGCTAGCTTTGCTTGTGTAGGTGTTCTTGCTAGCATAAGGCTTATCTAGGATTGTTCATTAGATAGAGTAGTGACATAGATTGTGTGTGACATAGAGAACATAGAACTTATCTAGGTTTGTCACTAGAAGGCTTGCAAGACACTAGAGCTAGTGCAAACCGTGATTACGCCTTTTTGTTATACTAATCGGTTTGTTAATTTGAGCTTTTTAGAAATTTTTATAGGCTATTCACCCCGTCTAGCCATCTAGGACCTTTCAGCTGGCCTAGCCGCCACCACGCTGCTCGGACGGGCCGAAATCCATTGGCGGCGAAGATCGGCGGCGGCGGAGGATTGCGTCTAGGCACGTGTTTGCGAGCTAGCACGACACTTGACCATGCGTCGGCGCGTAGCGGATCGCGTGTAGTGGAGTTGGCGGATGACCCCGTGGACTGCGACATGGGAGTGATCGTGTGTGCGAGGCACGGATCGTGATAGTGAGCGGCGAACGTAAAAGGTAGGCATGTGGCTAAGAATAGCATGGCGGCATGTGCACCCGGCGAAGGTAGGAAGAGGCTAAGAATAGCAAGGCAAGCGTGCATGCGGTGGCATCGATTCATGCATGGGAAAGCAGCGGTTGCATGCAAGCGGTGGAGTGCATGGAAGTGAGCACATAGCAGTGGTGCAGCGATGGGTTGCCTCAAGGGCGTCGCGGGTAGCTTGATGTCGTAGCGCGTGTTGACGGTCACTAACGACACATTTTTAACGTCAACATTCTACCAATAAGGGGTGAAACTATACCGCACTACACACATATACATTTATTATTGACATATTTCCACTTGTAGTGTCCAAATTATTATTGTGCAGATTTATATAAGAAACAAGTGGAAAATACACCAAAAGGCGCCTCCACTGGAAAGCGCATTCCTAGAGAATACCAAGCCCAAGGGAGAAATGGACCAAACACGCGAATCGGGCCGAGCAAACATCGCCACACAACTTTTCAAGCCCAAACACGCCCGACTGCCAAGGCCCCCCGAACCGAGCCCGAGACAGGTGCGCGCGCACCACACTGGTGGCTCGCACCCATCTGAGGCGGTTCGGGCCCGTGTTTGGCGAGGCGGTTTGTTACCTTCCAAAACCGGCGTTGCCGACGTTGGTTGGTCGGTTTAGCAAATTAGGAAGGTGTTCCCAGGTCGGTTTTTGCTCCTTCCATATGGGGAGGGACATTTTCCAATGAGCCCCCTCTCCTCTACCTATAAAAGGAGGCCATCTCCCACCATTGTAACACACACCACACAATGTAGCCTCTCTCTTCTTCTTCTTCTTCTTCTTCCCCCTTTCTTCTTCTTCTTCTTTCTTCTTCTTTTTCTTCTTCTTCTTAGTTTGTACTTAGGAGGAGTTTGGCAAGGATTAATAAAGGAGAGCAAGACATTTTGGAGCTATTCGGTATGATGAATTTAGAGTTCTTCATCTTGTTCTTGTTCTCTACTTATCAATATAGTCATGTTCTTGAATTAGAGCAAAGTCCTTATGACATAATCTTGATTGATGAACTAGTATATAGTTTCTATATCATGATCTTGTCTTATGGAACATCGTGCTTAATTTATCATACATACATGTTTAGACCAAGAGCTAGATCGATATGATGAGTTCTACCTAGAGTTAGACTTGGTTGATGTTGGGTTGCGGGATTGATAGTCGTTCCTTCGGGGCGGTGCTCTGGTAGAAGGACCCCGGGGACGGGTAAGCCTTGTATACACGCCGCAGTAATAATCACTAGTGTAGACGTGGTGTTTAGACTAAGGGTTTTCTATCTTTTGTGGCGCATCCACGGTTGAGGGGTAGGCGGGCCGGGTTGTGACAGCCTTGTCCGTCCCCTTTGTAATCCCCCACGTTCGGGTGTGGCGCAGTGCAATTGCGGACAACGTCCTTGGGCGTGGGCCGGTGCCCAAGTAATTCAGCAGAGACCTTGGCTTTCTTGAACTAGAATCTCTAACAAGAAAAACATGTGTGTATCCGCTATCTTGATATGACTATCTAGGATATGCCTGCTCCATATTAGATTTATTCTTTTATTCATTATTTTACCTTTATCCTTGAGATTGGCTTGAGTGTGTGTGTCAAGTTATCCTACTACCTATCTTATTTTACCCCTATTATGAACATTGGTCTATTATGCATTAAGTGTTATCTTGACCATGTCCGAATTAGAGACTTTTACACCATGCCTTCCTTTGGGAAAAATATAAATAACGATACCACTGAATACTTCGGTGAAATGCTACAATGATAGATCCGTGCGCTTGCGGATGAATATCTTATTTGGCAAGGTCTATCACCGTTGATGTACCTAGTGTAATCACCGACACGGTGGTTTCACTTAGGAATGTCAACGGCGCATTTCTAGCGCCGTTATTAGAGATGGGTTCTAAACCTGTTTCTAGTGATTGTGCTTAAGAAATGCAACAGCGTCGAGGGGGTCGTCGGTCAGGCCGCGATGTCGTTGTGCACGGCACGCGATGCAGGGAGCAATGTCGCGAAAGTACGCATGGGTGGGGGATCAGCGCGATGACACAATGGATCGGCCGCTCGTGCGATGGCGAAGTTGCGTGGTGCGTGGCAAATGGATCGCGAATATGCGTGGTGGCCCCTGGGCCGGGGAGTAGAGTCTCGGCGATAGCGCATATGATGGGAAGGGGTCGGGCTGGCGAGGGAAGTCTCTACAACAGCGCGATGAGAAGGACCGACGAGTGGGAGGAGCTCGACGACGACAACAATGGCAACCAAATCAATAGTATCGGATGCCTAAACAGAGCACTGCCCCAGCCGAGATCAATCTCTCCCCAAGGGCGTACGGTGCGGAAGCGAGAAAAAAAGGATGAAGAACCTATGCTCTAATTACCATGAAAGAATATGAACACGGGTGTGTAATAGTGGAATGAATGGGTTCAATTGTATTACATCATCACAGATACATAAAGGGATGCTAGCAGCATCCACACCGCACATGGTTGGGAACACATGGCGCGGCCACACACACCACCTATCCTAAAGTGGCATGCAGGCCACACATTCTCTAACAATTCAGACAAACGCTCCTACAAGGCGCACATCTAAGATCCTATCCATCTGGCCTATATTTAAAAGCATGCAAGTATCATCACACCTCCCTAGTGGGACACAATTGTAATGCAAGGCAGCCATAAACATATAAAAAAAGGTCACGTTTGCAAAATCTACGAATACTCACCGCAACCTCCTGCTCGAGCCCCTAGGGGATCAGGCCAAAATAATTGGATGCAACTAAACATGCCCACACATACCGAATGAAATAAAAATGCTAGCACTTCCCACCCGTTCTCACAAAAAATTCACAACGTTGGTATGTACCATGCTCCTGCCCAAAAATCAACATATCTAATGCCACTCTCCCGCCCAAATATCAACATCTCTACCTCCCGCCTTGATATTTTAAAAACTCATCTAGATCACGCCCAACACACGTGTCCTACGAAGACAAGTTGGTAAATGCAATCGACTACCATTACAAATAAGCCTCATCACACACCAACGCTCATCGTTCCTCTTTTTCCCACACCCCAAGCCCTAGTCTTCTATAACAAAATGGAGCGCGCCAATCCAATAACACCACCAAAGCCTTGTCACCCTATGCCACCACGTCCATGCCTTGAAACCTTCCTCACGCCAAACAAGATTGCTCCAACCCTTCCGGCGCCACTTTGCGGCCCTAACAGGGTCAACGTCACCATAAAGCAGCTGATCGATGCTTCCATGGAACCCCTACACATGGGCAGATTGTTGTTGTCAGGTGCCCTCATGTACATATTTAGTCGCCCGCCTCCCCCCCAACCACCACCAATTTCTTCATCTATCTCCTCTGAATTCACATCCACCCTCATACACGCAGGTCCAAATTTGTGGCCTCATACAGTCAATGGATCCAGAAGAGGACAAAACGACTTTCTCTATCTATGATGGCACGGGCTCTATTGCTGCAGCCTAGTAATACCCTACGCTGTCAAATTTACATGCACGCCCACGTTTTTTTACAAACACCCCTTGCTAACATCTTAACCATGCAAAAAATGATTACCCCGCAAAAGAAAGTTGCAAGCCAAACGCCATGGATGGCAACACTGTAGTTAGCGGCGTGTGGTAAGCGCACTATCCTTATACCTCGATACAATATACTAACATTAAAATCGTGCTCGAATACTATCAATGCTCAGTTATGCTTACTTTGACTTATAGTGTTGGTGAATACTACAACGTCAATGGGACTGTCTCCAAGTCAGAACATGGTCTTACCCTAAGCACAATTATAGTAGGGCAAGCCTCCATTCTAATAACAATATCTATCCACCCATTGTTTTCTCCTCTGCTTCCTACCCAAACAGTCGGTTTGCTGCACGCTAACCCCAAGGAACCCTTCTCGTTCCTAATTTGGATGCAGGAAAGTTACCAACCGCAACGAAATCACCAAACATTTCCTTTCGACGATACAAGAGTCGCTAAACCTCCTCGACAGGCTCGAGACCATAGCAAATAAGCCTAAAACAGTCGATTGGGCTCGAAACAACTTTGTAAAGGTGCAATCAGGATCGCCCTATAGAGTTACACGGGTGCGGAATGGTTGACCGCACAGGACGCCATTACGCCTTTCGGTGGGTGATCGTGGTCACCACAGGCATGCTAACATGCAGGTCATTCTATGGCTACAATGGCTATGTCTAATTATAGTACTCAACACCCCCTCAGTCTGACTTGTGGCATTGACAACACAAAGACTGGAATAGAAGAACTCGAATGTAGAAGTTGGTAGACCTTTCGTGAACATATCGGCAAACTATTCGCCTGTTGGAACATGAAGTACCCGAATCTCGCCGGCTTGAATGTGTTCTCACACAAAATGAATGTCGAGCCCAATATGCTTGGTGTAGCTCACCGAGAAGTTGTTGTAACCAAATACATTCTGTCGTGGCATTCACCAGTGCATGATACTCTGCCTTGGCACTATAACGCGACATTGTGGGTTGTCGCTTCGAAGACCAAGAGACAAGCGTGTCCCCAAGAAATACGTAGAAGCCTAATGTGGAACGCCGTGTCTCTGGACACTCGGCCTAGTCTGCATCGGAGTACGCGGTGATGTTGAGCACGGAGGCACAGAGAAGTAGGCCGTGTGACATTGTTCCATGGATGTAGCAAAGGATGCGTTTCAGCACTTGCTGGACAGCGAGGCAATGTCTGGGCGGGTGATAGTGAGGTAATGGAGCGCACCTGCTAGCTAGCGGTAGGTCTTGGCGTCCTCGATCATGTCTCCATCAGCATGGAGCTTGCTCTTGGCGTCGATTGGTGTTGTGGCCGGCTTGCACGTTGATATGCCAGCGCTCTAGGATGTCTATGGCGTGGCGTTCTCGAGAGGTAGAACCCTCCTTGGACTGCCAGATGTCGATGCCAAGGAAGAAGCTGAGTGCACCCATGTCCCTCACTGTGATATCGCCCTTGGGCTCGTCGACGATGAGGTGGAGTAGCGGGACGGAGGGCCGGTGAGGTCGATATTGTCCACGTACAGTAGAAGATGTATGGTGGCGACGCCTTGACAAAGTGTGAACAACGACGAGTACGAGCAGGTCGCGGTGCAGCCAAGGGACTTGAAGAAGGTGGCAAGCCGCTTGAACCAAGCCCATGGAGCCTAATATAGTCCATAGAGCAGTTTGTTGAGGAGACAGGCGACCTTCGCTCGGTTTGGATCGACGAACCCCATCGGCTGCCGACAAAAAGACCTTCTCCTTCAAGTGGCCGTGGAGGAACGCGTTGGACACATCGAGATGCTTAGTGGCCCAATTCTTTGATGCAACAATGGTGAGCACAATGCGGATTGTGGCGGGCTTAATGACGGGGGGTGAATGTTTTACCAAAATCCATGCCCGCGCATTGTGTGAAGCCTCAAACAACCCATCTGGCCTTGTAGCGCTAAAGGGTGCTGTCGGGACGGAGTTTGTGTTTGAAGACCCATTTGGCGATCACAACATTGGCGTCCGGGCGGATGATCGACGAGTCGCCAGTCCTGTTGGTCTGCAAGGCACCGGAAGCCATGGCGACATACCAATTTAGATCTTTGAGTGCAGCTCGAACAGAACGGGAATAGGCGAAGGAGTGGTGGATGGCGGTGGTGCTGTGGAGATCATAGCGTAGCGGGGATTTGGTTTGAATGTTCCGACACAAGATCGGGTCACCATGGTGTGGCCCATGGTCGGATCATGGGGAGCAGGTGGAGGGTGAGGATCAGATGGTGGCGACGGGGCTGCATTGGGCAAGGGGGCTCGGTGAGGGTTGATGCTCGGCAGAGTCATTGCCCGCCGAGGAAGCAGGGAGGTGTCATGGCCGGGCGAGCCCGATGCAAGTTGTGGCGGCGGAGTTAGGGTAGGTTCCTGAAAGAAAATAGGGGAATCAGGTACTGTAGCTAGTCTCGATATCGTCGGCCGGCTCGAAATTCGTTAGAGAAGAACGGAAAACAGGATTCGTCCAAAAACAACATGGCAGGATGTGATGACCCGACGTGTCTTGAGATCTAGGTACCGATAACCATGGTTATCCGCAAGGTATTCAAGGAGAGCGCATGCGGTGGATCGAGGGTTGAGCTTGTGCGCGGGCCGTGGCAGGCTGGTTTGGGAAACAGAGGCATCTGAAGACGCGTAGATGGCCATACTCGAGGAGGATGCCGGCGGGTGTTGGAAGGGGGTGATCGTGCCGCTCGCTTGACAAGGTTGACGGTTCGGGAGATGAGTGGCTATGGAGCGGGCTTCTACCTAGAATTGCCCGGCATCCTAACATGGCAAAGTGAGCTCTTAATGCAATCGTTCGTAGTGCGGATGACGCTTCGACCTTTCCATTTTGGGAAGACGTGTATGGATAGGAGGGTCGAGGACGGAGCCATGAGCGGAGAGGTTAGTGTGCATGGCGTGGTTATCGAACTCTTGTCCATTGTCAGTTTGAAGAGCGGCAAGTGGTAGTTGAAATTGGGTGTGAACATATGCATGAAATGTAATATAACAGGAGTAGACTTCTGACTTTGCACGCAAAGGGAAAGTCCACACATAATGAGAATAAGCATCGATGAGATCAAGGTAGTACTTGAAACCGAAAAAGCTAGTTATTGGTGATGTCCAGACATTAGCATGAACAAATTGAAAGGGAACATAGGAAATAGAATCTAAAGAAGAAAAAAGGTAGGCGAGCATGTTTGCCTAACTTTCATGCCTCGAAGGTATTATTTGGCGGCGGTGAACGGAGATCCTTTGCGCAGACAACAACGATGGACCTTCCTAGCTGCAATGTGGGCCGGCTGCCCCAGCTACGGCGCCGTTCCATGAACCCCCAGACCCCATCTTTGGCTTTCTTCTCGGTCTCTGGCGACGAGCAGCGTCGCCAGTGCATACGCCGAAGAGAGAAGTGTCGGCTGGCTTCCTTGTTGGCTTGTTGTTGGGCTTTTTGTTTGGCCTTGTAAAATAGCCAAGTTCTAGCAACCCAAATTCCCCAATCCTGTCCTCTATTCCCCAATTTTACTAATCCCTATTACAATCTCGTGCTTGACACCACTGGCCGCTTGTGCTAAGACATGTCGCCCTCTCCCCGTTAAGCGCTTGCTGCCAGGCTCGTCGCCGCCTGCCCGAGCCCAACACTCTTGCTTGGCTATGGAGGGAGGAGATGGAGATGAAGAGCAGTAGCTACATCCTACCGCCGGGGCTAGGGCTGGCCATGGCAGCAGGCACCTCCTGCCGTCGGCGCTTGGGCTAGGCCGGCTGGCCGTGGCCGCCGGAGCAGGGGCTGGCCGTGGTCGAGGCTGCGGCGCAAGGGTAGCAGCTGCAGGTCCACCAGGATTGGGCCGAGGCCGAGGTTCCAAAGAAGGCGTCCCTAGGAGTGCCATTGCTAACAACAAGAATAGTACTAGAGTATGCTAACTTGACAAGTAATTTTTGTACACACTTGAAGAATTATTTTACAAGTTTGAGTGTTGGTTCAAGTTCAACTAGCAGCCGCCCAAGCACTCATGAAAGTGGCAATGCCGCTACTTCAGCGGCAGGAGAAGTTGTTTAAGAAAATGAAACTATGCAGACTGTAGCAACAAATTTACCACATGTTGATGATGCACAACCAACAGCTGTAGAACTACAACAAAAAAGATGGAGGTATCAGCCTTGTCATGGAATTTAACCCACATGTTCACATTGTAGCTGATCCGGCTCTTAGATTGCCAATTGAAAGATTTCATCCTAATGTTCAATCGGATGTTAGAAGGGCTTATTTATTGAGAGGTCCAACACAACCTACTAGACATAATTTTCCTCGCAAGTGTGTTGGTAATGATTGGAGACAATTTCACCTAAAATGGTTTACAGAACATGATTGGTTAGAGTATAGTGCATCCAATGATGCAACATGTTGCTTCTATTGTTATCATTTTAGACAAGAAGCCGACCATGAGAAATTTAGTCATGTGGGTTTAATTGTCAGCAGTACTAGTGCATCTTGTAAGAGGAAGGATAAATTCCAAGCACAACATGGTGATTCCATTATAGCAAAGTTAGAGAGTGGTGAGATTTTAAGAGGAAGGGGAAGGAATCAAATGACAAACTTGCATAGACCAGGAGATACAAGATGGGGTTCTCATTACATAACATTACTTCGTATTGAGTCAATGTGGGATTCTGTAGTCAAGGTGTTACCCATGATTCATGAAGATGAACATAATCCTAGACGAGTTGGTAGTTTGGTGCACAAAATGGAAAGCTTTTCCTTTGTTTTAAAAATGAAGTTGATGTTGAAAGTGTTCCATATCACAAATGAGATGTCTCTTCTTTTTCAAAAGAAACGACCAACACATTGTTGAGGCCATGTCATTGCTAGTTGATGTGAAAGAACACTTTACCGGTTTCAAAATGAAGGCTAGGAGCAATTATTGGAAGAGGTCAAATCATTTTGTTTTGCAAAAGAAATTTCAATACCAAATATGGAAGAGGCAATACCAAGATGGGGCAGATCCAGGCGTGATGGCAACTTAATCACTCATGAGCATCATTATCATGTTGATACTTTCCTTGCTGCACTTGATGCTATAATCATGGAGATGGATCATCGCTTCAATGAGGTCTCATCTCAGTTGCTTGTGTCTTTTGCTTGTCTTGATCCAAGAGACAACTTTGCTAGGTTTGATTTTGAAAAGATTGCTCGGATAACTAAGATCTATGATCAAGATTTCTCTATTGTTGATCATGGCAATATAAGAGAGCAACTTGCGACATTCCTTGTTCATGTGAGAAGAGTTGATGATTTCAAATCATGTCATGACCTTGGAAGCTTGTCTACAACAATAATTACAACTAAGGTGCATATGCAATTTCCATTGATCTATCACATTGATGAGTTAGCATTAATACTACCTGGCAACATCATCGATTGAAAGAGCCTTCTACGCTATACACTTCATCAAGACAACTTCGTGAAATAAGATGGGTGATGAATGGCTCAATAACATATTAGTGTGCTACATTGAAAAAGGGATCTTTAGGAAACTTGATATTGATAAAGTTAAGAAGAGGTTTCAATCTATTAAAAACCGAAGAGTGAAGTTGCCAAAGAGCCCTCAATGTCCTCAACGTTCTTAGTTTATTCTTCAAACTTTAGGTAACATCTTGTGTTTCTCGTCTACCTTTTGTCATCTTGTGTCATTCTAGTGGTTTTGCATAATTTGTGTGATAATAGTATGTGAATGCAGTGCATTGTGAATAAGATGTCTTCTTGGTTTGTTGGATTTCACCCTAGCTAAATTTATTTCCTGGGTCTGTCATTGGCAGAAAGGGTCTTCTAAAAGTTGGGGTGCCCGGGATGACCAAGACGCTGGTGCCACAGGTCGATGGTGGGTGTGGTGGAGACCAGGGCATGAGGAGAAGGTGGTGTGAATGGGTACAACTCACCATTGTTGTTACATCGAAGAATCTCCGGTCGCATGAGGAGATCCTTAACAGAAAAACCATGGGGATCAAACTTGACAAAAACATTATTATCACGAGTAAGAGATCGAACTGAAATCAGATTCTTAATGATAGAGGGGGAAATTAAGACGTTATTGAGTCGAAGAGGTGAGTTGTGGGTGTTGATGGTGCCGCGTGCATGATGGGCGACCGAAAGGACAACACCATTGCCGACAGTAATAGGAGTAGGGTAGGGGAGATTACCAGAGGACGAGGAGATGTGGGAAGAAGCCCCGCGGTCGAAGTACCATTTAGCGGTCAGAATTCACTAGAGCGGAAAGCATTGCCCGGTGATTCTAGACATTGTGAGGTTGAGAGCCAGAGGGCGTGCCGTGCGATGAAGATCCAAGAGGTGGTGGAGGGGCGGTGAAGTATGTCTAGTTGGGCTATGTACGGGGCGGGGCCCAAGGATGCCGGAAGCCGGGGTGCGAGAATGGCATTTGCCGGCCTGAACCATGCACGTCCATGGGTTTGGGCCTAGCGTCCCAACCCCTCGGGCGGCGGGCATTGTTGTTGTCGCGCCCTCGGCCACGCTTCTTGCCACCATGAGGGTTGTCATTCGCGGGGGCAGCGCCAAAGCCATGGGAGGCCGACCCACGCGCCAGTGGAGGCACACGGGTACCAAAAGAGCTGCCGTCGCCCGATGTCAAGGTAGATTGGCGGGAGGATCCAGACTGTGAGCCACCGGCGCTGGACCCGCCTAAGCCGGATCCACCGGAGATCATGAGGGCATGTTGTTTCTCCGTCTTGACGTGCTCCATGTCATATTGTTCTTTTAGCAGCAAGTAGGAGCGCGCGGAGATGAAGGTGTGCTGCGGTTGCTTGGCGGTGATCGCCGGCATGGCGTGCCGGTACTTGGAGGAGAGGCCGCGGAGCATGTTGAGGACCTGGGAGGTCACACACACGGGTTGACCCATGTCACATAGTGCATCAGCGAGGCGCTTGAGTTTGCTGGTGTACGTCTTGATGTCCGTGTCACCCTGGATCATGGTGCGGAATTCTTTCGAGGCAGACGGCTCGATGCATCTTGTTGTCGTGGAACTGATCACGGAGGGCGCACCAGATGTCGTAGGTGGATGAATTGGGCTGGCGGATGATGGAGCGAACATCCTTGGAGATGGTGTTTTAGAGCCAGCTGAGAATGCACTGGTCAATCATAACCTAATCGAGATCACGACAATTTGCGGGGGTAGGTGGTGTGGTGAGGTGGGATCGGAGTCGGAATTTGCCAACAAAGGTTTTGAAGAGGTCCTTCCACTCGACGTAGTTAGACTCAGTGAGATCAAGTTCGAGAGGTTTGTGGTGTATGATGTTCACGGTTTGGAGGATGGTGGGGCGGCATGGAGTTATCTGTGTAAGAGACGTCGTTGAGAGAGGAATCGGATGAGGAAGAGGCACGAGACGGGGTGCCGTCGTTGGAGAGGTCGGCGTCGAGCAAAGGGTTGCCGTCCAGGGATGCCAAGAGGTAGTAGTGTGGGAAGAGCACTGGCAGCGATGGAACGAAGTGGCGGCAGTGCGGAGGTCGAGGGAAGCACCGGCGGCGAGGAAACATGGCTGCGGCGGTGTGGTTAGAAGCGCAGGAAGAGGATCTAGGCTTGTACCATGTAGAGACAATATGCGAAAGCCAACAAATTGTATTGGAGAGCCCTTGCGGGTGATATATACAGTTACAGGGCTGCGGGAATGGCTGACCGTGCAGGGCGCCGTTGCCGCCTCTCGGTGGGTTATCGTGGTCACCACGGACCTGCTAACATGTAGGTCATTCCATGGCAACAATTGCTATGTCTAATTATAGTACTCAACAGGCAGCATCGGTACAGGCTGGTCCGTCTCTGTACGGTGCGTGTGTGCCGTGAGCGCACAACGTTGGTGTGCTCGACTGTGGTGTGGCCAGGGCCAGCGGCTGATCTAACGTCGAGCGCTTGAGCGCTGGTGTGCGTGTAGATGCAGCAAGGCCTTGGTGGCGGCGTGCTCTGTCTCTCAGGATGTGGTCACGGCTGGGGCAGTGAGACTAGTGCTGCCGTTCATGCAAGACAGAGCTTGGTGGTGCGTTGGCAACGCTACCACTGTGCGTGCCCAACGGCGCGTTTCTTGGCTGTGCAACAAAGGCCGTGCCAAGGTGCTCGGTTATGTCAAACACATCCCATGCCAAAGTTGTTCGGGACGAGGAAAGGACAGCGACGAGGCGCTGCAAGGCTGGCTGGACGTGGCCCTAGTGGCGACGCAGGAGACCTGTGGAGCGGTGGCGAGTGGCGACATCCAGCTCCCAAGCGTGGCAGGGCTGCAGCTTCTCTGCCGTTGTTGGTGTAGACAGTGGCACAGAGGCCGGTTTCAGGCTGGTTGCGATGAAAGGGCAAATGGAGGAAGATTGGCATGGTGACTTACTGGCAGCGGCTCCTGTCCTCCTGGCGAGGCCGAGGATGCGGGGGTGGGCGACGTTGTGGCATGGACGGAGCGCAGGCTCCTGCTCTTGGCTCGTCAACGAGGATGGGAGCCCGTCGGCGCGGCGCGCCATGGCGTCAGGCTGGCCGGAGGACGGGCGGACGACGCCGCACGGCTAGGTGCGCTCCGCACTAGCGCCGCACGGCGAGGACGCGCGCCCGGCGCTGTGGCTGTGGCAGACGCCGGGAGCGGGAGAGGAGCGGTAGGTGGCGGTGGACTCAGCAAGGCAGAGGAGGAGGGAGAGCGCGGCGGGTCGGTGCAGCGAAGTGCAGTAGGAGGAAGATGGCGCTGCTCGGGGTGATCGGTGGAGGATGCCACGCTGGGCCAGGTTGGGTCAGACTTTGATTGGGCCAGGACTAGGATTGAGATAGGCTTCGGGACTTGAGATTGGGCATCAGTAGTCAGGAACAGGATGATTTTGCCTTGAAGACAACTGGTCGGTTATGTTGCATTGGGACATCAATATGCACCGGAAACCCTAACTCAGAGGTCAAGAAAACGTTTTGAACTATATAGACAGGTGTGATCAACCTGAATGCTATAAAATCAGCTTTGTTGTCTTTGCTAATATTATGACAAGGATCAATTGAAAATTCATCTAGGTTAAGAAAAACGCCAGTAAAATGTATTTTTATTGGTGGTTTTTTTTAACATTACCACCACCCCTGAAAATCACGGGCTTTATCGTTTCTACCCTTGCTTTTAAGCAAAATGATGATTTTACCCTTTTTTTTTAATTTTGTGATTTTACCCCTGTTATTTCAAAACAAAGGGAGAGTCTACCCTTTGTTCTGCTAAGTCCCACTAACAATGTTACATGGACAATTTAGCCCATGCATTTGTACCCTCGTTTTAGTATGATATTTTTGTTTTTATCCCTATTTTAGATCACCAAGCTGGTGACAATTTGTATACAATCTTTTAGAAAATTTTGGCTGAATTGGCAGCATTTCACAGCTTACAATCCATATAAACTGAATTTTTATCACACAAATTATTCTCACACATATAATTCAAATGGGTTCAATATAATGATATGCTTCAGCTAATCATAGAACAAAATTCATAGAGAAGCCACATGTGGACTAAAACTTTTGCAGTAGTAGCAATTCGAATTCGCTGATAGATGTTGTTCTATAAAGGGCTTAGCCTTGCTTGCTTGTCGCTGCCTGAGAAAGGGATGTGTGCACGCTACCACTTGAGTTTACACCTGCTAATGGGGTTGTACCTGCCCCGAACCCGCCCTACCCGTATTTAAAGAGCCCTAACTACCACCCGCCCGACCCAACCCGTCGGCCCAATGCCTCAACCTGCCCCAATCCAAGTCACGACGGAAGTTGATATTCGACTTACGCACCGATCTACGACCATACTGCCCCTACCCGTCCCAACCCGTTTGTGTCGTCAACCCAACCAGCCCCAACCCGTTTCATAGTGTCACCCGTTTCCACCCATCCAATAGTACCTGTATTAAAACCCGCCCAAAAAAACCGTCAAACCCCGCCCCATTAGTAGGAGTACTTGAGTTGGAGGTTGTAGTAGATGGAGGACTTCGGCCATCATCGCAGCCTCATAGACGCATGGGTGGGCCGGTGGCAGCCACCACCACCCGCATGAGCTATGGCCGCTGCCGTCGCCTGAAACTCTAATTATTGCCCCTCATGTTATGTGCGCCGGCCGGGAGTAGAGATGGTGGAGCGGGTTGGAGGGAGAGAGGGAGCTAGGAAGAGGAGTCCCATGGAGTCCGTGTTTACCGGCCAGTACCCGCACCGCCCGCCGCCACCACCGCCGAAACCTAATCCCCACCCCTCATGCTTTGCGTGCAACGGGAGCGGCGATGGCAAAGGGCGATGGGGAGAGGAGGGATGCCGAGGGGAGAACGGGGAGGGCGAGGGGAGAGAAGCCGCCGGGAGCAGGGTGCCAACATAGGGACACCGCGACGGAGACGATCACCAGACCCGATGTTTTTCCTGTAGAGAGATGAGAAGGGGTAATGGCATTGCTGACACCTGTTATAGCATAATATTATTAGTCAATTAGACATGAAATAAGGGCTTAAGATGAATATCAACATAAGTCTAGGGGTCTAACTAACATATTTCCACGAGTTTTGGTATTCTATGACTTTGCAGGGACTGAACAGATAAAAGCAGATAAGAACCGTGAGAAACATAAGAGTTTACATCCCATACGATGACAAGACTTAATCGTGAAGTAACTCAACCCAAAATGTGGACTAAAACACTCTAGAAGATACCAGAAGATACCAGGAGGAAGGAGATCACATTGTGATCTTGACCCCTGGCGATCGCCAGGATTATCCACGGTGACCGCCAGGTGGGTCCCACCTGTCAGCCTCAGATTTTTATGTCGGTTCACTATCGACATTGAGGTTGTATCTACACCGTTATTGAAGGTTGGTTTGATCCAAGGGTCCCAGTTCATCGCCGATGGCTATATAAGAAGACAAACCTGACCCCAAGGCAAAACCCTAACTCATTATCAATTGATTCTCAGACCAAGTCAGTTCTACTCAAGTCCAACCAAGTCTAGATCTAAAGCCCTAGTCCATCATATTAGAAGTAGTTAGCTACCTAGTTAGCTCTAGAGGAAGTCAAGCTTGTCTTGGATTCACGATAGTCAAGAAGTAGCGTGAGGCGGTGTTTCTCGTGGCTTCTCTTTTGTATCCAATCTGTAAGTATATTTGTTGGAATACAATTGCTATGACTTTGTTCTATATAATGATTATATTCTTAGTGATATGTATCCATGCATGCTATGATTATATGTTTAGTTTAGTGAGTTTGTCTTATATTTTATGCATGGAGTCGTATAGCATCCACTTAGATGATCACTTAGTGGGTGATAAGCAATGTGTAAACGTGGTGTTTATACAACGTTTATCTGCGATTGCACCCTATTCCGGGGCGTGTGGTAGATCGCGGGAGTGACATCTGTTGAGTCCTTTGGAGTCCACCCTCCGAATGATAGGCCAAGTTGAGCCATAATTACGGTGATGATCAAGTTTCATCCTTGGTTGTCATTGGTAATGCTTACCATGTGTAGATGTATTGCAACCTTGCCATGATAGCTAGATGTATTTTCACTAATTGTAGTATTCATTGACATATGATTATGAGTAACTTAGGAATATTCTTTCTATTCTTTCTATACCATGTTAATAGCTCATATGATACTAGTGGCATACAATGATCTTAGACTTGGGTACTTATCATTTATTCATTTATCTTTATTATGTGACTTATCTTGTTACGAGTATTGTTAGATGCATATGGCTACTCTGCATTATATATCTGCAAGTGAATCTCAAGTAAATCATCAAGTTAACTCAACCATTAGATATCCCTATCTCTCTTACTTTCCATTGACTTCCCCTTCCCTGTGGTAAAATATAAATAAGATACCTGGATAGACTCCCGGTGAAGTGCTACAATGGTATTTCTATCTGTGCGCTTGCAGATATCATGTTCATCCTTTATCAAGGCATATCAAGAATACCATACCCGCATTTCTTATAGCGTTATTGCTAGGGTGACGGACCGATTGTGTAGGTAATGCCTAGAAATGAGTGGTATACCTTGAGTACATATCCCGAGTTAGATTAACTCCACTATGGATAATGATACTGAGATTACACCCCACAACTAACACTGCCTAACTCTGCCCATGTTGGATCGTGAGATTAACTCCACATCCAAGCTAACATGATTACATAGATACCATATATATATTTCTTTCGCCTTCCTAATTTGGATCGTGTTAGAAATATCAACAGGCATCAAGGGCATTTTTGTCTTTTGGACCGGTGGTCTTTTTTTTCATCATTTAATATGTGCAGTACCAACGGTGTTACATAATAGGCACTAGTACCGAATTCTTTTTACATGACGAGCGGAAATCATTTTGCGTGGTGGGCAAATGAGCACGTCATGCGGCAAAGGTTCTGATTATTCGAGATTAACCGTGACGGGCTCCTTTGGACCGCCATGCAAAATAGGTGCACCGTGAGGGCGTCTTACAAGCACCCGTAACGGTTAATGATTTCAAAAAAAAAAAAAAAAGAAGAAACCCTAGACACGCCCGCCGAGCCCATCCATGGGCCCGTCGAGCCCATCTAGGGCTGCCACCGCCGGGAGCTCTTCCACGCCGGATCCCGCCGCCATGGACCCCCTCCGCCACAAGCACGTACTGGATCCGCGCTGTCGAGGTGGAAGCCCGCCGGATCCCACCGCTAGAGATCTCCTCCGCCACTAGCACATACCGGATCCGCACCGTCGAGGTCGAAGCCCACCGGATCCGCACCGTCAACATCGAAGCCCACCGGATCCCAATGTCACCCAGAAATTGATGGACAAACTGAGAGGTGAACCAATGTCTAGAAATTTATCTTAGATGCTTTGTTCAGACCTGTCCTACTAAACGTCATAAATGGTTAGCTTTGGCTGAGTTCTGGTACAATACATCTTACCACTCTTCTCTTGGTAATACACCATTTATGGTTCTGTATGGTCATCCTCCACACCACTTTGGAGTTGACATTTCCAATTGCTGCCAAAATGAAGATCTTGATGATTGGCTGAAGAACATCGCACTGATGCAGCAAGCTGTTAAGCAACATCTGATCAGAGCTCAGAACAAGATGAAGACACATGCTGACAAACATTGATCTCCAAGGGAATTTTCTATTGGTGATATGGTTTAAGTAAAAGGCTCAACCATATGTGCAAACCTCTTTAGCACCAAGATCATCTAACAAGCTGTCTTTCAAATTCTTTGGGCCCTTCTTGATTCTGGAAAAGATTGGCACTGCAGCTTACCGATTGAAATTACCTGATACTTGCCTTATACACCCAGTCTTCCATGTATCTCAACTCAATAAAGCTATCCATCCAGCAACAGCTGTAAGTCCATCTTTACCAGATCCTTCTGATGAGTTTCAGGTTCCTATGCAAGTTCTAGACCGTCGTCTACGCCGAGATAGAGAAACAGTGATTCCTCAAGTGTTGATCAATTGGTCATCCATGCTGGATGGCTTTGTGTACCTGGGAAGACGAGGTTCCTCTGAAGCAACAGTTCCCACGAGCTCCTACTTGGGGACAAGCAGGTTTTCAATGAGGGGGGGCGGGGATGTCACTACCCTGTTCCTGAGAATGACACTGAGGACGCTGAGGACATGTGTGCTGATGATACTGTACAAGTGAAGCCCAGTCGAGCTCGAAAGCCCAACTCACGTGTCTATGGGCCTGATTGGAAGGCGTAGTCCAGCTGGCCCTGCGTGGCCCATTTCGAAGCCTAGCCGATCGGCTGCTTCTTGTAACCGTCTGGAGAGAGGAGAGACCTGAACTTGGTCATTTTGTTGAACCTCACCAGTAGGTGACGTCGACGGCGAGCACGGCGGAATTGCTGTGGCTCGAGACCTTGCTCCACCAATTTATCGTAATACAGATACAGTTCGTAGTAAGGTTACTTAATGGCCCCGATTCGAGCCGCGACAATCGCTGTGCCGTCGGCACCAAACCATCTCCACCACGGCTGTCTGTGCCAAGATTCCTGCAGCTACCACCAGCCTTCTGGGCATGCTCACCTAAACATAAAGAAGCCAACGCGCTCCCTGAAGCTTCGCTCGACGCTCTGTCATGTCCTGCCGCTGCAGCCGTGCTGTCCTGAGCCGCTGCATCGCCGACGGTGCCTACCAGGGGTGCCAGTTTCTCCCTTTAACCCACCGCTACACCCTCCATAAACCGGCAAAGTCAGAGCCTATCAGCTACCTAGCCAAGCCACCTTGACACTGGGACGAACCAGCTTGCCACCGGCAAGAGCGCCGCCGCGGGCGAGACAGAAGAAAGGGAAAGAAGACGAGTAGCAAGACATCCCTGAGTTTGGTCCACCATGAGCGGTAAGAAGGGAAAGAGAAGATGGGTGCAGTGCACCATACACCGAGTCCGAGGTCCACAGACCGGCGCTCTCACGTCCACTTTAAACCATTTAAGGTAACGTACTTGTAGTCGCACAATAACAATAATCACTACTAGTAATCATGAACATAACCACCACCAAATTTATTCATTACTAGGCAACATACGCTATGGAAACCAGCTTCGTCTTGGATATATGTGTCGTCTTGGATCCATAGCCAGTTCGATCAGTACGTGTCTTGATCATCAGCACAGAGCTGCCGCTGCCGCCACTTCCCCAGCTGGTGGTATGGGTATGTATCTGGTGGGCACAAGCACGAGAGGGATCTTCTTATTGATGGTGAGTCCTCCCTCCTCTTCCATGTTAAAGTCTTGCGCTGTCATGGTCTCCGGGAGCTCCCAATCGAAGCAGTAGAGCAGGTTGGCGAGCGTGAACTCCATGGTAACAGCTCCCATTGCTAGCCCAGGGCACATCCTACGTCCGCCGCCGAAGGGCAGCAGCTCGAAGTGCGCCCCTGCGAAGTCGATGTCACTCCCATGGAACCTGTCCGGGTCGAACTCCTCCAGGTCGTCGTCGTTGGCGTTGAGCACCCAGCTTGCGGGGTCCCTGCCGATCGCCCACACGTTCACGAAGATCCTCGTCTCGGCAGGCACGTCGTAGCCACAGATGCTGGTGTCCCGCATCGTCTCCTGGGAGCTAGAAGCGGCACCGGCGGGTGTAGCCGCAGCGTCTCCTTGAGCACCATCTTGAGGTACCTGATAGAAGAATTCATATACAGAAGCTGTTTCGTAAAATAAGTTAAATGTGCCTTTAAGGGCACGTGCTCTCACTACACCCACCGTTGGATTCGTCACATTCGTGTGTGCACATTTCTCAATGCCAATCCAGCAGTGTGTTTGTGATGGGAGCACATCACTTGAGGGCCAGAAAATTATAATTGCGTTTGAAACGACGACTGTTTCCATTGGTTGAGAATTTCATCGAGTTTATATATATAGAAGAGTATATGTACCTGAGCTTGGGCAAGTCGTCCGGCTGCACCCTCTCCCTTGTTGTTGCCCACTGCCGCCCTGATCTCGTCCTGCACCTTCTTCAGCAGATCCGGCTTTCAGATCAGCTCCGCCAGTGCCCAAACTATGGTGACCGAGCTCGTGTCAACGCCGCCGATGAAAGTATCAGACAGCATTCCCTTAACGTGGTCTCTAGTGAACCTGAAAGCAGCAGAGGCAGAGCCACCCTCCTGTTCCTGCTGCTTGTCCTTGGCGGCGAGCTCAATGAGGACGTCGATGAAGTCCCGCTCGTTGTTGGCGCGGGACGGGTCGAGGTGCTCGTTGATGACCTTCTCGTAGAAAGCGTCCATCTCCCGGAACACGCGCTCGCGGCGGAGAAGACGCCGGTGAGACGATCCACGAGCCGGCCGACGGCATTGGGGAAGTAGTCCTCGAAGGTGAAGCTGCTCTTGGCAGCCATGGCCTGATCGAACACGTAGTGGAAGTGCTCCATGTGCGCGAACTGCTCCGTTCCGTAGACGCTCCCGAACGCCACCCTGCCGATGATGCCGTCCACCATCCCGAATATGGGATCCTGCAGGTATACTGCTTCTCCTTCCGCGCTGGCTAACCGGCAGATGAGTTTCTCCACCTAATAAACAACCAATAAATATTAAAAACCTAGCTTCAACCTGGATTGGTTTAACCTAGAAATATAAGAGGCTGGGGGCGAGGGTATTTGAGGTTTTCCTACTTTCATGTAATATCGAATCAAGAGGTATTTTGTTAGAATTGTCTAGCTACATTTGTGTTAGGTTGACCTTCGGCGCTCAATAGAAGCTTGTCCATTGCATATTTGTCTAGAACAAAAAAAAAAAGTTTTTTTCTACTTTTTTTACAACTTTGTCCTTCTAGAGCTTGGTTTTAATATCTTGATCCTTAAAAACGGGATCTAGACCCTGGTTGAGTTGCTCTCGCCATGGTTCAAAATTTCGGCAAAATTTTGGCCGTGTTTCGTGAAATTCGGTAATTTTGGTGGTGGCCGAAAGAAAACTCTGAAATTATGTAATACACCAATACATGTGCTATATAATTTTAAGCTTATATATTTCTATTGTTTATATTATACATTCTTCTATTCAACAGTTATGTAGTCATAAATCATAATAATATTTGTTTAGATTTAACCTTTTTCAGAAAAACATACTTCATGTGTTAATCTCTAAAAAAATTTCACGAAATTTCGGTCTGAATTTCATGAATTTCGGTAATTTCGGTGGTGGCCAAAATTTTTGCGTTACCAAAATTAAAAACCTCGCCCATGCAAAAAGGAGGGGTAATGATTTGTTTTTCTTTTACCGCCACCTTGAGGAGGCTCTCAAATACGTCTTTCTGAATCCATCGTTTGGACTGACTGTATACCGGACTGGCTAGTTGATCTACCAGCTTGCGATTGTACTCTTGATGTGATTCAATGAAAGCTCTGTTATCTCAAAAAAAGCAAGTCCAAGGGATGGTATCCTTACTATATATGTAGACTATATTTAGATTTTTGTACAACATAAATTGAACTCCAACTTAACTAGTGTGCTATTTGGTTTTTTATGTTTAAAACAGCAAGTCATCTATCTTGGAGTTCTCACATACTAATTATATAGCTTGCATGTGACCTTAGCCATCTGCCTAGCCATACTGCAAAGGTTGTTGGAGTTTTATGTGGTTTTTTACAGAAATTTTCTATTTTAAAGGTTGGCTAAATCATAGGTTTAGTAGCCATCTATTTTACCAACTCTTTTGGAATTACTCTTAGGCCTTCATCAATTCTGGCTCCCATTCCAGAATTGAATAACAGTGATCTTAAGTGAAGTGAATTAGAAGAATCTAATTTTAGCTCCCATTCCAGATAATTAATTCTGTTCGGATAGCACCTCTGAAATCAATAAGAGGAAGCTTTGTCAAACCTGACCTAAATATGTATTAGCTCCGTCCTCGAATAAGTCATTAAATTCTAGAGTTGTCTTAAGTTATACTTTTTTAAAAAAAAAAAATTATAAAGATCCCAACGTTTATGACACCATATGACACAGGTGTGCTGTTTGGTGTCACATTTTTTTATATTTTTCTATAAATTTATTTAGTATTTATTTGTAGGAACTGAGTGAGAAGCTTAATTTATCAGCATGTGCACAAAGCGCTACATGCATATTAATTGCCTGATCTCCTGCATGCCGAATGCAATCTTATCTTATATTCATAATAATAATATAGATACCTCGGCCTCCCTGGCGTCCCAGGTGGCCTTGACGCGGCGCATGCTGAGGAGCTCGAGGATGAAGAGCTTGCGCATCTCGCGCCAGTACTCGCCGTAGGGCGTGAAGGCGACGTCCTTGTGGCCGTACGACAGGCGCCTGGCCCCCGGCGTGTCGGGGCGGCTGCAGCAGTCGGCGTCTTGCGTCTTCGTCACCTCCCTCGCTGCCTCCGCTGACGACACCACCACCGTTGGCACACTACCCAACTGCAGCTGCATCACCGGGCCGTGCCGGCGCGCCAGCTCGCGCAGGCTCCGGTGCGGCAGCGCGCCCATCTGGTGCAGGTTGCCGAGGATGGGAAGCCCCCGTGGACCGGGCGGCAAGTGGATGCTGCGGCGTTTAGTATACAGGCTTGTTGTTGCAAGAGCGAGGGCGAGGAGGAGAGGGATGAGCACTAGGAAGAGGTTGGCAGGGAGCAGCCATTGCCATTGTTGAGGGAAGTAGAAGTACTCTAGGGTGCCAGGCAAAGACATGGTGGTCACTGCTACTGATGTTTCTCGCTCTTCGTTCTAACTAGAGTCGAGCAGATAAGTTGAGTGCACCATGAGCTCTCGGCCACCCTATAAATAGGCGCTCGTTGCTCTTTTTGCAATATAGTCCCCCATGTATCATATCTCTCCTCGTACATGTGTGTACCTTACGGGAGCTTCAATAATAAGGTTCATATATAGATATACGGTATCTGTAAGTGTCACACTCAGTCAGCGAGTCGACCAGAATAAGCGGAGTGACTGAATATTTAATTATTATATAGCTTTATTAGTAAATTTATTTAGTTTTTTTTTTTTTGAGGGAAAATTTATTTAAAATTAAAGTGAGCTAGAAAAAGACTAATGGGCTTGGCCGTTAGCAATTGTAAAACCCCTCATATAAATACGGGGCAACTATCATGAGACAATCAATCAAGAAATAATTTAGGGTTTAACCCTACCTTACCCAACTCTCAAGCCGCCGCCTCCTCCTGCCCGTCGCCCGTCGCCGCGCCTTTGAGCATCTTAAGAGAACATTGTCATCAGCAACAGTCCTTTAGCTTCCAGATTTCAATAAATTGTTCGTCGTGGAGTGTGATGCTTCTGGTACAGGTATGGGTGCTGTTTTACACAAAGGCAATGGTCCAATAGCTTACTTTAGCAAACATTTGCCTGATAAATACAAAAAGTTGGCTGCTTATGAAAGATAGCTCATAGGGCTGGTAACAGCAGTCAAGCATTGGCGACCATACCTCTGGGACCGCCCCTTTATTATAAGGTCAGATCATTATAGTCTTAAATACATTCTGGATCAGCGTCTATCTACCATTCCTCAACATCAATGGTTTAGCAAATTACATGGTTATGATTTTTACTGTGGAATACAAACACAGTAAATCCAATGTGGTGGTTGATGCATTATCTTGTCGAAACACGATGAATCTTCTATAATGGCTATCTCAGAAATTTAATTAATTGGGTTTGTTTGACTAGTTACGTGAGGAAATTGCATTCAGTGATGAAGCCATAAGTCTTATTGATTCCATAATCAATGGTAAGGATTCAGCACGGAAGTTATAATGGGTTGATTACGTTCAACAAAAAGGTATGGCTTTCACAATCATCCAAACATCTTGAGACCATCCTTCATGCAATTCATGATTCAGCTCATGAGGGAATACGAAAGCATTGCATCGGTTTCGTCAAACTTTCTTTGTTAAACATGATAAACGCATTGTTAGCAATTTTTGTGAGTGATTGCTTAGTATGCCAACGCAACAAAACTAAACACCTTCATCCAGCTGGACTTCTTCAACCTTTACTAATTTCAGAACAGATCTGGGAGGATATTTCTATGGACTTCATTGAAGCTCTTCCGAAAGTTGGCACCAAATCGGTGATATTAATTGTTGGTGATCGTTTATCCAAGTATGCCCACTTCATACCCCTCTCTCACCCGTACACAGCGACTTCAGTTGCTCAGAAGTTTTTCTCAAAGATTGTTAGATTACATGGTTTACCAAGGTCCATTGTTAGTGATCGAGATGTGTGGTTTTCACAAGTCAATTTTGGCAAGAACTCTTCAAACGTCTAATATTATTTTATCACCAACATCAGCTTATCATCCTCAAGCGGATGGTCGGCCGAGGTAGTCAACAAGGTTATTCACGATGTATCTACGCTGCTTAACGGTGGCAAACCAAAGGATTGGGTAAGATGGTTACCTTGGGCGAGTATTGTTATAATACTTCATATCATACATCAACTAGAACAACACCATTTAAGCTGGTTTATGGGCGCGACCCTCCTACAATCTGAGGCTACAATCCGGGTGAGACAACATTACCAACAGTAGATGCCTTATTATCTCAGCGTGATGCTTTTCTCAATCAGACAAAGGTTCGTTTACAACTTGCTCAAGATTATTACCGCAAACACTTTCATGCTAAACATACAGATAGACAGTTTAAGGTGGGTGATTATGTCTGGCTAAAACTTTTATCCCAATCTGCTATAACTATATCACCATTATACAAAGGCAAGCTCTCTCCCAAATATTTTGGACCCTTCAGCATCAGCAAAATTATTACTCCAATTACATATGAGTTGAATCTACCTGCTGGAACCCGCATCCACAACGCATTTCATGTCAGCATGCTTAAACCACACCGAGGGAGATTCCTACTGATATTCCAGAGTTGCCACGTGTTCCGCGAAGGTCAACCGGTTCACGAACACGAGATTATGCTTTTAAATCAAGAGTCCGGCAGGGGTCAGCTTCAGGTGCTCATCAAATGGAAGAACAAAATAGTTGCAGATACTTCATGGGAGGATGCTGAATTATTCAACAAAATATATCCAGAATTCCAGCTCCAGGACGAGCTGAATCTCCAGACGGGGAGAGATGTCACACTCGGTCGGCCAGTGAATTAAGCTCGGAATAAGCGGAGTGGCTGAATATTTAATTATTATATAGCTTTATTAGTAAATTTATTTAGTTAAATTAAAGTGAGCTAGAAAAAAAAAACTAATGGGCTTGGCCCGTTAGCAATTGTAAAACCCCTCATATAAATATGGGGAACTATCATGAGACAATCAACAAGAAATAATTTAGGGTTTAACCCTACCTTACCCAACTCTCCGCCGCCGCCGCCTCTGCCCGCCGCCCGCCGCCGCTGCCCGCCGCCGCCGCCGCCGCCCCGCCGCGCCCAAGGGCAGCGTACCCACGCCGCCCGCCTGCTCCGCCCCTCGCGCCGCCGCGCCGCCGCCACACGCCGCCGCCTCGGCGATCAACGCCATGTCACGCCTCCCTCCTTCCACTCCCGCGTTGACCGGGAAGCGGGTTGTGACAGTAAGCTTTTGGTGTCTATAAGGTCACGTGGAGAGTTTCATTACGTCGTTTCTAAGATTGCTATGTCAACTAGAATGAAATCAACCTCGGGTAAAACAGTCACTCTGAATGGAAAGTTTCATTCCATATGTACGTATAGTTTCTAGATATTTAATTCCATGACATACAAAGAGAGTTGGTAATCGTGCCAAGAGAGTTTCGTCCCCATGACACTCATTCTTTCTTTTTTTTTCTTAAATATATTTTATATCATCGAAAATGCATATTTGATAACCTATTTAATACAAATGGAACTCATAAGTACCTGTCACTCATGCATTAAGTAATACAAGACGTAAAAGAGCTAATTATTTCTTCTCTTTCCGTTAGTTTAATATTTTATCTCTTTTTTCGTACACTACAACGGGACATCTAATAATATAGTATAATATATAATAATAGCTTCGAGCTAGTCATTGTTGGTGACCTACAAGTCCTCCTTGTATACACTATAAGTCCTCGTCGTCGTACAGTAGTACCAGTAGCGACAAAAAGGAACCTTCTTGGAGAGATGGAGTGCCTTGGATCCAACGACGAATATATCCATTATTAGAATAGAATATTTGATGGTACTCAGTCCATGCGCAAAATGAAAGAAGAATCTAGCCATGTTTATGAGTCAAATTCGTGGCACGAGTATTGAATACTCCTAGTATTTATTATAATTTGGCTCTGCCAAAAGCCTATTTTATGTAAAGCGTGGATCGAGGGGACACACTGTTTTCTCAGTTGTTTTATGTTTGTAGTTTGCGGTTCTACCTTGCATTGTGTAATGCAGCTTCTAGAGTAATAAAATTTTTAAGACCAGAAGTTAGTGCAGACGTACGGTGGTGTCAACATACTGACGCACCACAAGCCACGCACTGCTGATCGAATTGCATACCAAAACCATGGGCGCCGCTTACCGCTTGGACCAATATTGAGCTAAATTCATGAAACCACGCCTACCAAATCCTCCTTCTCCCAAATCTATCCCTAATATAATACTCCCTCCATTCAAAAAACATGCAACTATGCATGGGTGTCCAGAAAACATGCAACTCTATGGGTTGCGTGCCGTCAAAATAAGCAATGTTTGTTTGACCAAATTTCTACTGAATACAATTTACATTTATGACTTCAAAATAATTTATTAAAAATACATTTCACAATAAATCTAATGATATTTATTTGATAACTCGCTCATAGCTCGACTCAGCGCGCCAGTGGCTCGGTTTGGCTAGTTGCTCGACTCAGCGCAACCAGTGATCGTTTATCCATTCGGTTAAGATTGGCCGTTTTCATCTTCTCCAAGGCGGAAGACATATGTAACTTTCGTGTTGTCGTTTCTCATATTATAAACATTTGATAACTCATTTTCGCCTATATTTGTAACAATGGACACATATTCACTTATTACTAAATGCATTCGCCTATATAGGGTCGTAAGTCGTCGGTCCTCGTACCAATAACATAACAAACCTAATACTAATAACATAACAAAAAAAATAGTACCGTGACAAGAACCTGCAGGCAGGAGCTCGACACTATAGTGAGTCGAGCTAGATGCATGCACTGACCCTACCCAGTCATATGAGTAATTTACGTACCATGAGCACGCAAGTGGACGGCGTATTAGTTGCTCGTTCTTGCATTGATAGCCAATGACCTCAGAGTCTTCGACCCCGTCCGGTGGTCCTTGTAATAAAACTACGAGTATACTACACTGCATCTTTTGATCGAGCTCGCAGTATCATTGGCCGCTCTTGAAGATCGATCTAGATGCATGAACTGAACCTGTCATTGAGATCATTTTCTTACATAGTTTATTACCATGAGCACGCCAAGCACACACGTTTCAGTTGCTGCAAGTTGTCTGTGCTCTTGCTACTAGTAAATGACCTCCGACCCGTCCGGTCCTTGTACAAACTACGAGTATACACTTGCATCTTGATCGATCTCGCTATATAATTGGGCGCTTCAAGGTCGAGCTAAATGCATGAACTGAACCTGTCGTTGAGTTCATTTTCGTACAGACTACTAGGACACACCTATTGGTACGTACTAAATAAATGACCCTACGACCTGTCCGGTCCTTGCATAAACTATATGGATATGACGACACTAGCTAGCATCTTGATCGAGCTCGCAATATAATTGGTCGCTTGAACGAAACTAGATATGCAGGAACTGAACCTGTCAGTGAGCATGAGTTCATTTTCTTACAGACTATTGGAGATCTAATTTGACTTCTTTGGCTTAGTCCCGTTACATGGGCAAGCTAAGACAGCGACGATGCATGCCATATGAGGGGCGGAGCTATAGTCAACATGGTGGGTGCAACTGCACCCACACAAAATTTTAAAGCTAAAATTTCACCGTATCTGCACCCATAAATCATATATCCTTGCACCCATAAGTTAAGGCGCGCGCACCTCCCTCATATTTGCTCTAGCTCCGCCACTAGCCATATCCATTTGAAATTGTCCACTGATCCTTGGCATTGTCATTTAAAGTTCACTAAAATTTTGAGCTTTTGAATGGAAAAATCAAATTCAAATACTTTACATGTTAGGAACTGCACTATATTGAAAGTGTCACTGATGACCCTTCATATGTGACGTGTCTAGCAAAAAGCATGCCTCAGATTCATCAGAGACATGATATGACTAGACGCGTCATGACAATTTCCAAAAACAAAAACAAGAGAAAAAATTAACAAAAAGGGAGAAAAATCTGGATCCGCGCTGTACATTTCTGAAGCCTGTATTTCATAAAAAATAGGACATTTCTAAAAGGTCTAGAAAATTGATCTTATACAAAACTTCTTATGATCAAAATACATAACATCAACATGCATGGTTCATAGTAAAGACAAAAATTTTGGTTACAGCACAAAAGATTGCACACATCACCGATAAAATGAATCTAAGAAAGATCCTTGGCTTCTTCAAATTCCCAAAATAACAGTGCTTTGCAGCATTTTTGTGTCATTGCTCGATCGATCACATAATCAGGTTACAACATAATATTGGGTTTCACTTCTAAAACCAAAAGCCATTTACAAGGTTATTAGCTCTATGAAACAAGAGTATACAGAGCCTGTTAGTTCGATGATAAATCTAGAGAAATACATGCTGCTGAATTGTTTTATGGTCGCCTCAAGCCAAAACATATTCTTATGCTTGTCATATCACACATGATAGTCTTATTATTAATTAATACTCATGCAGATAGCTATGTATATGTATTTTAGGAAAAAATTAAAATTTGAATGCCATAAATAGCTTCAAGAGATTGTCTTGTATCGTCATCCGTTTGAAATCAAGTGGCTTTAGCAAGCAAAAACTAAGTGGCTTTAGCAAGCAAAAACTAGTACCGTGTGGCAGGAACTTGCTGGCGCAGGATCTGGGCATGCACTGACCCTACCAGTCACGTCATATGAGTAATTTACCTTGAGCACGCAAGTAGACGACGTATTAGTTGCTACAAGTTGTCTGTGCTCTTGCTACGTACGTACTAGTAAATGACCTCCGACCCGTCCGGTCCTTGTACAAATTAAACTAGGAGTATACACGCTAGCATCTTGATCGATCTCGCAATATAATTGGGTGCTTCAAGGTCGAGGTAAATGCATGAACTGAACCTGTCATTGAGTTGATCATTTTCTTACAGACTACTAGGACACACATATTAGTAGTAAATAAATGACCCTCCGAACTTCCGGTCCTTGCATAAACTATGAATATGACACTAGTTAGCATCTTGATCGAGCTCGCAATATAATTGGTCGCTTGAACATCGAACTAGATATGCATGAACTGAACCTAACATTAAGCATGAGCTCATTTTCTCTCAGACTATTGGAGATCTAATTTGACTTCTTTAGTTTAGTCCCGTTACATGCGCAAGCTAAGACAGCGACGATGCATGCCATATCCAGGGGCAGAGCTATATTCATGGTGGTGGGTGCAGCCCCCACACAAAATTTAAAAGCAAAATTTTCACCATATCTGCACCCACATAATGTTGGAGCACAATCTTCCCGGCACGCCAAGAACATGAACGCCGGCGATGGTGCGGTGACTGCGGTGATCATGGCGAGACCTAGAGCTAAGATAGATGTAAAACATGCAAGAAAGAATATGGTTAGGCACTGCCAACATGACAACCCTTGAGTCCTTTATTCATCTATTTATAAGACAGCTGAGGATCACAACCTCATCCCACGCCCGTGTCGTGTCGAGTGCAAACATCGTTTCACCGCGATGCTTGCCCGTGCGCCGGCACACCACGGCGTGGATATGACAGACTCCTGCTTGATCGTGTCATAGTCAGGCACGACTCCAACTACGCTCGATCCTAATTAACCAACTCACCCCTAGACACCTAACTGAATGAAAGATTACAATGGACTGCATCAAATTATCTAACACATAAATCGTTATGCTGGCTTGGAATATGGCATATTGGACATGATTGTGATCTCAGTTTTTTTTTTGTATCTTGCTCGATTTGCTTCTGCGTCTTTTCTGCTCCTTGCCAAAGATTAGACAGTATTTCTTGTTATGTTGCTTCTGCATCTTTTCAGCTCCTTTCCAAAGATCAGACTGTATTTCCAGTTATGTTACTTCCTGCAGACCTGAAAGAGTGAGCTTGCCATGCATATATAATTTGCATTGCATATACCATTCCCATTTGACACATGCATTTGTGTGGTGTACTAGATTCTGTTTCATAACAGTTTCTTTGCCACCCTCAAAATGCAATAAGAGAGCCTCCATGAAATCTAGTTATGCTGCCTTGGAATATGGACATGACTGTATTTCCTGTTATGTTAATTGCTACTTACTGAAAGGTTCACTACTACTGAACAGGCACATTAGGGGCGGCTAAAGATGCACATTAGGGGTAGCTCCTCCGGCCGCCCCTAATAAAACACCCCTAATGTGCTTCCACATTAGGGGTGGTTGACAAGAACCGCCCACGATGTGCTTCCACATTATGGTAAGACCCCACCGGCCAGCCACCCACATCCCCTATATATGGTGATTTTTTTAGGCTTTTTGCAAATGTTGCGACCGCCAAGATTCGAACCCGCGACCTTGAGCTCGGCCTTCCCCTCCCTCCACTCTACGCTACACACTTGTATGTGTCTATATCCCATCCCACGTCCTCATATATTATACAAATCCGAGTGTAAATTGACTATTTGAGGCCCTAAACGGATTCGAACTAAAAAGTGGTCAACTACAAAGTTTCATAACTTTTCGAGATTTACGTTTCATATTTAGGAAGTTTTTTCGTCCAAGGTCGTTTACGAAATTTGAATTTCAAATTTGAGACATTTGAACACGGCTTTTGCATGACTAGATGATTTCAAACTAAAAAGTGGTCAATTATAAAGTTTCATAACTTTTTCGAGATCTACATTTTATATTTAGGAAGTTTTTTCCGTCCGGGTCGTTCTGAAATTTGAATTTCAAATTTGAGATATTTGAACACAGCTTTTGCATGACTAGATGATTTCGAACTAAAAGTGGTCAACTATAAAGTTTCATAACTTTTCGAGATCTACATTTCATATTTAGGAAGTTTTTCCGTCCGAGGTCGTTCTACGAAATTTGAATTTCAAATTTGAGACATTTGAACACTGACTTTTGCATGACTAGATGATTTCGAACTAAAAAGTGGTCAACTATAAAGTTTCATAACTTTTCGAGATCTATATTTCATATTTAGGAAGTTTTTTAAGTCCGAGATCGTTTATAAAATTTTAATTTTTAGTGCCTCATTTTAAAATTCGACAACCCACTGTAGGGGCGCTCAATATAGAGCCGCCCCTATTATGAACCACATTAGGGGCAAGTGGTGATTGAGCCGCCTGATAACGATAGGGCGTCGGTACCGCGAGCCGCCCCTAATGTGTCGCCATTAGGGCGGTTCGTCTCGGCCCGGGGATTTTCGCATACATTAGGGGCGGCTCAAAGTATGAGCCGCCCCTAATCAAAAAAACGAGCACCCTCTTAGTGGCCTTTTATAGTAGTGGTTGAGCTATCATTCACATTTGGCACAAGCTTTGGTTGGTTGTAGTGTATTTAGTACTAGATTCTGTTTTATAAGAGCTCGTTTCCCTCCCTTAAAATGCAATAACATGACACGGATACTCATCTTTGCAGGTCGCCCCTGCTAATGGGCTGAAATCCAGCCAAACCCACACCACTCCATTTGATTACAAGCACAGTTAATAAACCAAACCAAGCCAAACTCTTCAGAGTTCCGTCCAATTCCACCCAAACCATAAGTGTTCTTCTCTCAAACTTATTAGTATTTTGGCTTCAACCCATGGTTTATAGACCAATTTTATGAAGCGGTTCGGGCTGCTGCGATTCCCATCCACCCATGAAGGTCTGCGGTGGCGGCACCCATGATGGTAGTCGCACGGTGGCGGTCGAGGGCGGCCCCACGGCGTTAGGATGCGCGGCGGCACCACGACGCCAGCGTAGGATTCGGAAATGGCGGTGGCACCCACGACGCCCGCGGAGGATTGGGACATGGCGGCGGCGGCATCTCGGCGTCCACGCATGCCGCCATGGGGCATCCCGAGAGCCAAGCTGCGACCACTATCGGATGCGCCAGTGAGTGGATTCTTCCCGTCACTTCCTAGACGCCCGGCGAGGTCCCTGGCCGTCGAAATCAGACTTCCATTGGTCTCCTCTGCTCTGGATGCGTGAAGGACCTCTCGCAACAATTGAAGTTCTTCCAGGGGCCTAACTGCGATTTGGGCCACGGCCACGGCACCATTGCAGGCGACAGGGCCAGTACAGCTTTGCCCACCGTGGGTTCCAAACCGATTAGAAGAACCAAATTGATTGAGCCCAATCCAAACCGGACCAACCTAATTCTTTTGAGGATCCAAACCAACTCAAACCAATTAACAAGCCAGCCCATTTGAAGCCAACCAAATCAGCCCAGAGTAAAATCCAAACCATTAGGAGGCTGATTTGCTGCAGGCTGGTGCACGATCATGGTGCTCAATCTGCTTCTCTCGAAGCAGCAAAGCAGGCTTGCATCAAGTTTGCAAGGGGAAAACGCATTGGGCCATTCCGAGATGCAAGGATCGCCTCTGACAGTCTCTTGGAAAATACAGACTTTTTTTTTGTAAAACGGAAAATACAGACTTTGATGTGATGTCTGGGGTGTTGCTGCTGACAAAAGTTCCTCAACATCAGCTTGTGCTCTGAACAATCGGCAGTCATTTAGCCTTTTTTTTTTTTTTTTTTTTTTTGAGGGAACATATATTAATTTTGGTGCATTACACCGATCCTTTTACAAATAGAAATTCAAGAAAAGAAAAATTACAAAGAAGTACAAAACTCCTGTTCATCTTCCTCGAAGCCTTCAGAGATCCGTTCGTCACTGCCGTCGAAGCCGCTTCCCAATCGTCGTGGGGAACCAGAGCCAAACTCCACAAGGTGGAGGCCGCAGAGGAGGACTTACTTCTAGGCGAATCAGCCGAATAAACTGCCTCCCAGGCGCATCGGCCAACTCCGTACCCACGGCGCATCCTTGATTCCACCGCGGCAATCCGAGCAAAGCTCGATTTTCACCACAGAACATCTTCCTCAAGATTAACAGGGTCAACAGCATCATCACCTGAAGAAGACGACCATGTGCCGGCCCTCGACTCCTGAACAGGTCTCCCCAGCCTCTCCGTTGACGTCGGAGAAGATCGCCATCGGAGAACGGAAGAAGCTGGGAGAATTTATTCCGCTGCGTCGCCGTCGCTTCCGCATCGCCGGTGTCGCCAGGAAAAGCAAACCGCAGAGGAGCCACGCTCCTCCGGCAAAACCTAACTCCACCGTCGAACATCGACGGCGAGCAAACCCTAGACCTAAGACACGACCCAGACGCTACGAAGACAGGCTGTTGAAGAGACGGACCCCCGCTCCTCGTCACCGCCGGCAGCGAGGCCGGAGGTGAGGGAGCGGGGGCCGTACCCCGGCGGCGGCGGCGGTGTTCCGCTCGGCTTTCTTTTTCGCGAGGACTTGTGCTCTGAAAAACGATCTGTTATCTCTGTTTGAACTCGTCTGTCAGATATCTGTCCACTTTAAATATCTGGCAGTCATTTAGCCTTGATCCTGGTGTGACAAACTACATAGGAAGTGACGTGCTTGACAGCTTGTCATCGAATGAAAACAATAGATCTGGATGATGACTTGAAAGGCGTTACACCAGGGTTGATTTTGGCCCACTGAGCAGCAACTTCCGGTAGCAGGTTTTGGTTTATGCACTCGTTAAGGTTTGTGCGGGCCTGGTAAAGTGCCTGCTTGGGTTTACGGGATCATCCACGGACCCATTATTGCTATCTAGCGGAGAGTCACAGACCTGACCCTTGAATGCACATCAAGGGCATGCAACATCACCTGAAAAATTCTTGCTATTATTTTAGGCATCTGAAATATAGCAACTCCCATATATCTATATATACATGCTCCCTCTATCCTAAAATATGGGTCGTTTACGGTTTTCAATGCTTTGCAAGTTTGACTTGATTAATATAAAATACGTTTAACATTTGTATCTCCAAATAAATTTATTGAAAAGTAGATTCAAAAATCTTTCCAATGACAGTAATTATGCATCATAAATATTAGTATTTTTAATATACAATTTATCAAGGATGATTCTCGGGAAGCACAAGGGACAAACATTTTGAGACCGAAGCGAGTAATTACATAAGGCTAGATATATATGCTAAAAATATTTATAAGATTGATTTATATATTGGAATCATGACCATTTCTAGACCCAAATATAAAACTATTTCCTTAGCGGGGACGATCAGCGCCGTTGTATACTCGTGATCTGGCCGAAAGCGCAAAAGAATTCGGTTATAGGTACCGAGACAACTATCACAACAAATGTACTAAATCCTGTGTCTCCGCCAATGTAGCTGATAGCATATCTTCGCATGGAGTTAGACTATCCACACTCATGTTTCTCTATTTACTCACCTCTATACATCCCAGGTCATCAAGATTCCCTCCTTTACACGATCTTTCTTCCGCACTCATTCCTCCTTTATATATCTACTCTATCTGCAACACTCATCAGTCGGGCCCATTTAAAATTTTATCTAAATATATCCGAGTGAGATCTAGTTTTGAAGTATTTATTAAAACGAATTTAATGGTGTAATCGGAATTTAATTTGAGGTTTTGATTTACAAGTTGTAGCATTTTTTAGTTGGTATCATCAATGGGGCCCATGCTGATGCTCTCGTCTCTCTCCACTCTCTCTGTGCGCGCGTCGTGGGGGCCAGATTGAGTTTTAGCGTGGGCACGGGGAACCCGCTGTCTGTACCGAAACCTGCTGTCGAACTGGGAGGTAACGGAGCCGTAGCGTACGCCGCTGCAGAGATTTTTCCGCCATCGCGTTCCTTCAGGAAGCTGTAACGGACACCGCTGCAGATAGCCTTATACAGATACACCCATATTAAGATCATTAATATAATCCCTGCAACCAACAAAAGATTAGAAGACGACTAATAATAACGTAAATAAAAAAAGCTGAGGGTGAATAAAAAAAAGCTGAGGGAGAGAAACTGAATATTAGTATGCCCTGCAAACTGTTATTTGAATGTTTCATTAAAAAAAACTAATTTGTAGGACTGTCATGGAAATACAGGAAACATGATTACTTTATTTCCTGTTCTTGTGGAGCTTAATGCACGAACCCAAATTTACTCCCGCTGTCCCTACTTTTTGTCCCTATTGACCTAGAAGTTTGACTAGATTTGTAAAAATATTATGATCACTTGTCCCTCTAAACAAATCTATTATGAAAATAGATTATAGATTCAATGATCACTTGTCCCTCTAAACAAATCACTGGTACCACAAATATTAATGTGTTCATGTAAATTTAGCCAAAGTTATTTCTTAGAAAACATGAGCGAATGTTTGTTTAGAGACGAAGGGAGTAGCCTATAATTAATACAAAGCAGAGAAACATAAATAAAAGAGAAGAAGTAACGATTAAAATGGATGGAATAAACGATTAGGGACTCAAAAATAATAGGCATAAATCTACTACACAAACAATCTTGAACACATAATAAATAATTAAAATGGCAGACCTTTCCCACACAATTGAAGATAATTAAATATCTAAAATCAACCGAGAAAATAGCTTTGCAATATAGCTAATATAGCTAGTAGGATACAGCGCGCATTATGGAACTAGTACCAAAAGATACGACAACTCTATCCAATGTTAGGGCACGGTTCCTAAGGTTTTTGATTTTGTAGCGAAGGTTATCATCATCATGATACAACTTTCCTACCAGCTCAATCTCCCTCTCATTAATAATTGAATGACAAATCAGTAGAAATTAAATCTTGTGGCAGGGTCAATATATTGTGTATGAAACTAGTGATGATGGAGCCTAGCCTGATTATGGAAGGCTCAATATATTGTGCGTGCACTCAGAAAACCCCAACCAGAATTTACGTATACATACCCGGAGGATGAACTTAGAGCCTAAGGCTGGTGGCTATCAATATGTCTCGAACAGGATCCCTCTCCGCGGCGAGCTCCATGTAACGTGCTTTGATATGATCAATTAACACGCCGAGCTCCTCCTCCTCCTTCATCGGAGTCGGCGCGTTGCGATAGCAGTCGCAGCAGCTGCGATGGATCGTTGATCCGGCGAGAGATACGCCGACGGATCCGGTGCCGGCAGCGATGGACACGCTTTCCGAACAACACTACTGTTTCATCGCCGGCCCAGTAAAAATTGTTTTCCATTGATATATAAACACATACACATATATAAATAAATCTATACCTACTAATAAAGAGAGAAAATTTCTTGACTTTTTTTTGGGTCTGCCTTTT